>OY744606.1:37162285-37509785 GCA_963556255.1 Allolobophora icterica
CCTTACAGATTTTATTTTAGTTATAGTTACAGTTATAGTTAATGGTTTTTTATTTTAGTTATAGTTACAGTTATAGTTAGTATTATTTTTTAGTTATAGCTATAGTTATAGTTACTGGACTTTTATTTTAGTTAATTTTAGTTAGTACATAATTACAAGTGACCCCAATGGCACTCCTCCTGGTCCATATATGGGGTCATAGATTAATTATGTCAGCAAATTTTAGGCAGTTTTTGATCTCCTCCCCTTGTCATCAACTGTCAAACATTCAAGGACCCCCTACCAAAATTATGTCAAAGAAAATTATCCCACCCTCCCAATATTTCTATGACTCTAACATGCAAAAAACTGATATTGCCAAAAAAACAAAACGTTGTTATTCAGATGTTAATTTGATACTTAATGGCTACAGTACTGTCTGTCATAGGCGTAGACTCTGGGGGGTCAGCCGGGGCACGTGCCCCCCCGCCCCCAATAATTGAGGAGCCGGGGCAATGCCCCCCCCCCAAATCGAGAGGAGAATTTCTTAAAAAATTAAAATATTATGTTTGAATATAGACAAATTTCTTCAGAAACAGAAAAACAGAGACACAGAACTGAAATACTATAAGAAATTCATACTAAAAAAAGATTTATCTTTATCTTCAATATGAAACAAATTTTGCATGCAAGCAAAACGCCCCATTTCATACGCATTAACGTAACACCGGAGGCCTCTGCTGACTGTCCAGACCAGAGGTGAAAAAGTTTTTTTTCGGATATTGGTTTTAAAAAAAGAAAACCACAAAATATTTTTTTTACTTTTTTTTGTAGAAGTCATTTTAATAACATTGATTTAATGATTTTTAATTTTCGGAAATCGCAACTGAATTAAACTGAGTTAGAGTTCTTGTTCATGCCATTTTCATGATTTTTATGATTCGAAATCCGAAAATCTTAAAAACAACCAAAACAACAAGAACCATAAAAACAAAACAAAAACGAAAAAACCAACTTTTTATCTTGAAAAACTTGTTTTGAAAAAGGAAATTTTCATCTTTAAAAAACTTGTTTTTTGCTCCTATGGTCCAGACCACATGCCCCCCCCCCAATATTTTGGACAAGTTTACGCCAGTGCTGTCTGTCACAGATATTTAATGGATTTTTCCAATTAAAAAATACAATCTCGTTTTCTTTTAAATGTGTATTCAATTTGATTTTTATTATGAACATTTCTAATTTGAACATGATAACTTTTTCATAATATTCCTTTTAACGTAGAAAATTAAAATCAAAACAAGTTTCTCACTCTAAAATTAACAATCGAAAGAAAAAATGATCTTTCCATCAGAAAGAAACTCGAAATATTAGATTTTCGTAAAGAAACCAGAATATTCGGAAGGAGAATATGCAGCACATTTTTTCATTTTATCTCGGAACAATAAACAGGATAGTTTAAAACGAATAAAATATCGCGTTTGATTAAATTTGCCATGTTTATCGATATTGCACTTTTTTTTATTTCATTAACGAAAATAGCGATGAATTTTCGTTAGTGTTATTTTCGTTATAGTTATAGTTATAGTTATAGTTAATGATATTTTTTAGTTACAGTTATAGTTAACGTTAACGAAATCATTATTGGTTCGTTAACGAACATTTTCGTTATCGTTAACGTTAACGAGAATCACACTGCTTAAAGTTAAGTTAGGCTGCAAGGACAGTTTTCAGAAATTATTATGATGTTACGATGCAGTATTATAATGTTATTGTGCGTGTAATCATGATCGTACACCCGAGAATTTCTAAGGCATCGTTTATAAGCTATACGCAGATCACCAACTTATTCAAAAGCACTCTGTCAGGTCAGATGGCTTCTCTCGAGATGTCACGTGAAGAATAAGATCCAGTCGCCAGAATATCAAAGACAGTTGGGGTTACAGGAGCTGCCACGACGGGTTATTTTTGCGTTCAGAATAATTGTAATATTATTGCAATTGTTACCAAACACTTATATAGCGTCAGTGTAGATTATAGGAAGTTGGCATACTGAGTGGATCAGAGTAACATTTCTTGAAAAGGTTGGACTTTATTTTTGATTGGAAAGCTTAAGGAGTGGTCAAAGGCAGAGGGGCTTGAGACAGATGATGATGAGTGAACGACGGGAGGACTAGAGGAACGCAGCATTTGCCGAATGCATAAATAATATCGTTCCAGAGTCAAGTTGCAATGTGCTATATGCATTGGTTAGAAAACGTAAGATGAATTGTAACTTGGGCAAAGGCAAGAGGATGATCAGGTTGAGCTGAATTATTTGTTGGAGAAGAGTTTGCGAAGAAAGGTAGGTTGGGTGTAGTGTTTCTAGGCAGTTACAGACTAGCGAAAAGAATTTCGAATGCGCATGAATGCTTATCTCGTACAATTCTGCTACTGAAAGGTAGTTTCTACTCTTCTTATTAAGGCCAATTGTTATTTTGTTATTTTTTCCATTTCCAGCACCTGTAGTCATAATGGTCCTTAAGGCCAATTGTTATTTTGTTATTTTTTCCATTTCCAGCACCTGTAGTCATAATGGTCCTGTTTCGTTTTGATACTCTTATTTTCTCACGTTTATCTTCTCGAGTTCCGACAAGATCTTTTTCCATTTCTTCTAATAGCCTTAACTTTCTTTGCGTTCTGTTGTATTCTTCATTACTTTTTAACAATCCTTTTGTGACCCTTCATCATCCTTTTGTGCATAAAATCCAGTTTCGTTTCCTCTTTACCATACGTGCTGCCAAACAATTTGTGATGGGCAGGAACCTTCATGATAGTATGCACATTTGTGTTTTTATTGTTTATTTGAGAATTTCTTGCGAAATCACCCATTGTCACGAAGAATAAATGTTGTCTGCATGTTTTGGTTGATGTCTCTCAATAGTTTCATATTTTCTATAAAAGAGTAAATGTAGCAGCAAAACGAGGTTCATTTATTCTAGCATGATAGCGTGCTGGACTGACTGTATCATCAATATCAACAGTACTGTGAACTGTGCAATTCTGGACTCCATAATCACTACGTAGCACAAAAACACCAATTAGGCCTCTCTCAGAAGACAGGATCACTGTGCTTTGCTATACCTGCTCATTGAGTAAATGTATAGCAGATGAATCATCACAGCGCGAGTCAAGACAGGGATTCTGGTCCACTTAAGACAGCAGATACTTCTGCCTGGATGAGTGAATAATGACGGGGGGGATTCGTCAGTAGTCAACAGCAAGGGCGTAACTGCTCCACAATGTGGTGGTGACCTCCTCACTCTCCTCCCTTTCCCGTTTCTCTTCCCTTCTCCTTTTCCTCTCCCTCCTCCCTCTCTCCCTTTACCTACATACGAATTTAGTATGCTTTGTCCGACACTTTAAGGTCAGTCGCAGATAACAAAGTGCAAGATTACATTATGTTTCACGACTGTTTGTGAACTTGCTTTAAACCAAAATAACGCTGTCATGTCGCAAAAAATTCAGCACAAGGCCACTTTTTAAAGACAATTGTCAGCATAGAATGATGTTCGATAACCTTGCATTTAATGCTATTAAGTTGTACGGCTATAGACTCTCATTATGTTCAATCGCAGTAGCTAAGATCACCAATCTAGCACCCCTCACTGTATTCGCTATAACTGGCATTATTTGTTCTAGACGTTAAGTGTTATAGTTGCATCTGTGACAACTGCATGATGAATAAACGAAAACTGATTGATTGATTGATTGATTGATTGATTGATTGATTGATTGATTGATTGATTGATTGATTGATTGATTGTGTAACATCCGCAGCCACAGCAGATGTTTCTCCCGCGGTGTGTGACCACTCAAACATCCAAATATCCAGTTGGCCTAACTATCGGATACAATAAGTGTTGCAGTGTATATTGAGATGCGTAAGGCAAAAGAAGAGAGTCAAACTGTTCTCCCAGCTGTGAAACGACTTCAGACAAAAGTAAACAGGCTAAACCTATCTTCCGAATCTTCCGCTTGGGTGTGATTACAAGGGCACAAATTCTGACAGGGTGTCTCCAACAGAGGATGGGATTCCCATATAAACTTTAAAAAGCATTTGGAGACGCAAGTTTGCTGTTATTCATAACAGCCTGTATTTGGTCAAGATAAAACCCGTAGGCCTATCTTTCAAGTGCACCATCACGAAGGGGCTTTGGCGAAACATAAGTCGCAACCCTTGAAGGAACAAGCGTGGTTTCATTGTCATTGTTATTATTTATAATATCACCATTATTGATATTATTATTATCATTGCTATTATTTTATATTTTTTATAATTCGGTAATTTGTTTTTGCTGGAAAGGTTTAAATAGACCCTGAAACTAGATTGGAATAAATTATGGGAACTAGGTAAGGACAGTTCAGAGAAAGACATTGAGGAATAAAAGAGAATTTAATAGTAAAAGCCATAATTCTAACTTCAGAAAATGTAAATGAAAATATAAGAGTATAAAATCAAATCTTGTAAAGCATATACTCGAAAATTAATCAAAATCTCACCAGTCACAACACGTCCGGGGTTTTGACCCGTTTAACTCCGAATGACGCAAATCTGCCCGGGGCTCTATAGCTTATAGCATTCTTCATCTGGACGTGTGGTTATATGGTCCGTCCATGCCGTTGAACTCGGGTTCAAAAGATGGGACATCAATTTGGCGATGGATCCTCGGACCTGCCGGGGATGATGAATCTGTTCTCCGGAAACCACGCGGCTTTATCAGAAAACTCTATCGGTGTTGAAATGTCAAACATTTATAGCAGGGAAAAGCCATCGACGTTCGATACCAAACCATTTATACTGCACCCGTGGATACTACTTCTACAGCACCGTGATACTACTACTACTACTACTACTACTACTACTACTACTACTACTACTACTACTACTACTACTACTACTACTACTACTACAGTACTACTACTACTACTACTACTACTACTACTACTACTACTACTACTACTACTGCTATTATTATTATTATTATTATTATCATCATCATCATCATTATTATTAACATCATCATCATATTCATTAGTGCAGTGCATATTCCACAAGGCTATGTGCAAGATGTGTCAAAAGAAAACTGATAATTTATACGATAAAATAGCCAAATTATTTCATAGGTGATATTTCAGATGTTCTGTTCGCATTGCAGCGTGTCTCTGTAATTTCAATCACACATTATTTTCTGCTAATGGTAGTCAATAAGGGGTCGTTGCTGTCTTTCTTTTTCTCGACCGAATCGATCAATTGTATCTTCAGGGTAAAGGAGTCACTTCCGTTCAAAAAAGAAGTCTCACCAACGAGGAACAAAGTAGCCAAGTTTAGTTCGCTGTTGATTCTCCCCAGAATCCATTCATACATTGTTTGAGACACCGTTGGCCTCCATCTGTGAATTCGAACGCAGTCTTTTCAGTGACGGTAGGAACTTGCTTACTGGCCTGGTTAGCTACAATTATGGTTACGGCATACCTCCCATGCACCTATGTGGGTGAGGAAGCCGATTCACATACCGATGGTTGCTTGCTACAGAGAGCTGTATGGACCGTGCTAGACTTTGGTCTAGCACGGTCCATACAGAGGGACCTCAAATGGCGTTCGACTCTTTTAAACGGGTGGCGGTGGTGAAAGATTTCACCCGATAAATTGATTGAAAAACTGAGCAGGATCGAAGCCATACGGTCGCTATAGAAAGACGTGCATTTTGCTTCTGTAATGCTGTCGGTTCCTATAGGCCTGTTAGAAAGCACCTCGGCTGGATGGAGAAGTGTCGTATAGACAGACGATTAGCCATTTCATCTTCATCACTCAGCCGCGCTATGGATTTCTACACGATCGCTTATCCAGAGGACGAAGCTTCTTTCATCAACGATCCAAGTGAAGAGACACTTTAATCGAAAGCCGTAACTCACGTGTAATGCGGTAATCAAAATGTAGGGAATGGATGGGACGAGCAGCGTGTTGTCTGACACGGGGGCTGGTGGATGATGCATGCGGTGCCTGATGGTCAAAACGATAGCTAAGTTACGGCGATATATCCAAAGCTGCATCGGGATTGCTTTCTGAGAAGATCGTCGCTCGATCGTCTGGCTTTTCAGGCGGAGTCAAAGAAGCTCATGACACAGCGAGACCTGATCTGGTCTCATTCCTTTGTCTATTATGGAAATTCACGCCTCTGTTTGAAAGGATTTCAAGGTCCCCGTCCTTCAAACGCACGTCAGAAGACCTTGCCGATCAACGTCATCTGCAGCCTGCACTCTTTCATTGATAGTATCACGTACGCGTGTGGGCATTGACCGTTGATCAGCGACTGCTATTATAGGGATCTGTCAAGAGCTTTGCAGGCTACAAAGCAGTCCGGTGGTGGTGGATGTGATGGCGTATCATGACAAATGCAGGGCTTTATGTCGTCGCTGTATCACTGTGGTTCCTTCTCATCGATCGCACGTCCGGTGATTTCTGTGCCGTTGTTGTTCTGTCCGAAGCGTCGATCACAATTTGCTCTTCTGACTGACAAGGTCGCTAATCATGTCTCTCGTTCCATTCGTCTTCTGACGCCACAGTCACCGCTCAGTTGTACGACTCAGAACCATTGCTGCACGCGGCATGTGATTGACAGAGCGGGTGTCTTTATCGCAGAGTGCGTGTGTGTGTTTGAGCCTCCTCAATGGCGGTTACAGTGTAGGTAGAATGAGTAAGTTCTTAATCATGCATGCATGTATGTATGTGTATATACATGTATGTATGAGTGTTTGTATGAATATGTATTTATGTATGTATGTATGGTTGTATGTATGCATGTATGCATGTATGTATGTATGCAAGTATGTGTGCATGTATGTATGTATACATATCTGCATGTATGCATGCATGCTGTATGCATTCATGTATATATGTATGTAAGCATGTTTTTATCCCGCATAAGTCCCACGAAAATTTATTCCAAACCATAAACCTAGAATCACCTCTTGTGGGTGATTGGCTAAAAGTAAATAGACTTTCACTAAATTTAAGTAAAACATCTTTTATTCTTTTAACTCTCGCAGGAAAATCCCCCCCCCCACTAAAACACCACCCCTACTAATTGACGGTGTCCTCAAATCACTAAAGTAAAGTTTCTTGGCGTTGTCATTGATCAAAATCTCACATGGAAGGAACATATTTCACAAATATCGATAAAATTTGCTTTAAAAATAAGCATTTTATCTCGCATTTCTTATAAATTACCGACTCACATTTTAACCAACTTATAATACTCATTAATTCATCCATACCTAACATATGGTAATATGATCTGGACCTCATATTATACCTCGCGGCTTACACGTCTATAGTTATCTTACAGAAAATAGCTGTTCGACTTATTATTAAGTCCCATTATAAGTGTCACACAGCCCAACTTTCCCGCGAAAATAGTATTTTAACACTAGATCAGATTCGAATACTACAAACCAGTGAATTTATGTTTCGCTACAATTATGACCTATTTATTACCTCATACCTTTGCTGATTATTTTAACACCGGCTCTATCGCTCATTCTAATACTACTGAAACAACCTCTAATTATAGACTTATCTTTGCTCACACAAACACCCGTAAATTCTCGATTAAGGTAACTGGTACCACTGTCTGGAACAATCTCCCCGCCGATATTCATCTCGTGACTCATCTGTGAATTCCTACTTAAGTAACTTTTGCGTGCCCATTTACTTAATTTAACTATAACAACTTTACATCGTTTGTTTCAAATTGTTTATTTATATAAAAATCTCTATAGCATTAGACTATATACTGTATGCTAATTATGTTATCATTTTAGTTGTAAACTTAAATCACTCCCACCTCCGAATGTGATATTACCAACTTCCACCTAACAGCACTGGCACATAGGTGGCCCTGTTAGCGGGACTTCGGTCCCTTTAGGTCCTCCTTTTGTATCCCAACTTGATACTAACCTAAAACCTGATCACGTATTATTGTATTTCTATTTTCCTTGGGAGCAATAAAAAAACTATGTTATGTTATGTTATGTATACATTCCTGTGCTGCCGTTGGCTTCCAGGGCATGGCTCACCGCGTTCAGCTGACCCTCGATTTCTAAGTAATCTCTCTGGTAGATTTTTACTGCGCAGCAGCCATCGTATCATGAAACGTTCAATTTATCCTCTGTCCAACGAGCATCGAGGAGACTAGATTAGCCTGAGTAATTTGTCCTTGCGGAATTTGCAAGATGCTTTAATGAACAGTTGTTCTGCAAGCACATAACATAATCTCCAAGATATCCGTCGTTGGTCATTTCAAGCGCAATAGCAAAAAGAAAATAATAGTAATCAAATGGAGAATTTAGCTTGAAATGACCGTTCAGTGACTAGAGTTTCTTGCATGAGAATAAAACTGCATTCTTTAAGCTTCGTTTTCTCGTCTTTCTATCTCAACTGATAGACATTGGTTTTAGCGATGCGGATTATACACGAACAGAGGCGCCCGCAGCGTGACGCACTGGACGCACGTGCGTCCACTCACCAAATCAAATCCATACAAAGAATAGGCATCGCATCGATATTTTTGTTAAACAGCAATACGCCATGTTAAAGCATTAGATGTTATCTAAATTGAAATTTTTTTACGCTTGTCACTACTCACTACTCTATCTATCTATTTCAATTTTCCTATTTATATCTATGGTAGTAAAGCGCAAGCGATCATATTATTTGCTTACGAGAGGGCTGTGCGTCCAATTTCTTTAAGCCTGCGGGCGCCCCTGTACACGAAATTGCAATCGGAGCAGTTTTCGAACATGACCATCGGTAAACTGGACTATCTTCCAACACTGAATCATTTCTCCTTCTAAGTCTGAGTTTCTTCTTCTATGAACAAACCAAAATCTACAAATTTGACTGGTTGGTGTGTTTTTAGTTGGGTGGCTTACTTATCCTTTAGAAAATCTACCTTAACGTTCACAAAGTGTCTAGTTTTCATGCTCACCTACCTCTCATACAAATAGACATTGCACTCAATCGTTCTATCAATCAATCAATCAATCAAATTTTTTTATTGCAACGATATAACATACATCAGTTCAACATTATGTTACAAGAAAACGTTGACAAAGGGAAGGCCCAGAAGGGATGGAAATCCCGCTAATAGGGACACCCAATTTTATAAGTTAATTACGTTGAAGATAGAGGTTCGATTGAGATACACAGTGATAAGCTTAACTAAGTGATTAAACAGAGGTATTCATAAGCATACAAAAACAGTGAACAGTGATTTGATTATGAAATTATAGTCTTATATGCTGTGACGCTTGATGTTCCTCCGCACCCGAACACTGGTGATGGGTTGGACCTTCTCCATCGCTGATCCATTCAGTTTGTTCTGCCAATTCTTTCATGTCATTCGGCTATAAACTTAAGACTCTCATCTCTTTCAACCTGAATCTATCCACCGTAGTCTGTCTCTGGATTCTCTGATCCATCGGATTTCCACCTGGCTTATCTCATGGATCATTATTTTTTTATTGCGATTTAATTTGAATTGACCATCGACTGATGTCTTGAAGATTATTGTAACGGCGCTATAGAAGTCATTTAGAATAGATTAGATCTTTGATGATTAAAAATAACCATGTAATTAATGATGCAGAGCGGTGAGTCTATGTTGCGCGTGATCGTGATGAAGCGACTCTTAATTATCTGCTGAAAGAAGTACAAATGAAAAAGATGTTATATATATATATATATATATATATATATATATATATATATACATAGTGCTTTTTTCTGCCTGAACGTGACGGAACGGCGTTCCGGCACCTTTTTTCAGTAACTAAAAAATAATTTTGTTATTTGAATAATAAAAACAATAATTTTGTTATTTTTATTTAATTTCAGTGTTGTGAACTGTTTTCAGCGTATAATGAGAACCCTTCCCACCTCCAACCCGTTTTTCTCGGGATTTTAGCCCTTCCTTAATTGTTCAGTACCGGAACCTACTGTTCCGTTCTGGAGCGTTATATATATATATATATATATATATATATATATATATATATATATATATATATAGGCCTATATGCAGTTCATGTATATATGCAGTTCATAAATAAATAAATAAATAAATAAATAAATAAATAAATAAATATAAATATATATATATATATATATATATATATATATATGAATTGCAAAGAGTCCAGACATGCGAAGAAGGATCACAGAAATACCGGAGAAGGCAACTGCGTTCCAACATCTTACTCTGCAGCTTACTCAGCTTAAAACAAACTCAACACAAGATAAATGAGAAGCTGGAGAAAAGTGGATATCAGCATTAAAGAGATAATGGTACTATAGAGATGGAAAGTTACTGATAGAGACATAAAAAAATATGGCTAGATAGAAGTTGAAAGAGACACAGAAAGGCAGACAGATAGACATAGACATACAGATAGTCAGACAGACAGATAGAGAGAAAGAAACTCAGTAGAATCGAAGTACAAATGAAAAAGATGTTATGTATATATACAGTGCTTTTTTCTACCTGCGCACGAAAACAAAAAACAAACAAACAAAAAAGAAAAAGAAGCGCAGACCCAAGTGCTAGCCCTGAGTCAGCCATGGGCATGAAGTGTTAGCGACTACATGTTCTTAGTCTCGGCATATGAAGGCGGGCGGCCAGTCCTCTCCATCGCTGTCTCATCTTCCCGCCGACATTGTCCGGTCAGTGTAGGCTACTCGTTACAGTTGAGTTGGCTAGGGGGCGCATGTGGAGCAGAAATCTTTCAACCAAATTTCTGCCCACGCTACTAAAAATCGTCCGTTGACCAATCGTCCGTTATAAAGCAATCAATGAGGTTGTTCAAGAAATATTTGTATAAACGTTTAATAAAGTTGATAGTTTATAACAGGCACGGACAACTTCTTTTAACAGAGGGCCGACCTAGGATTTTAAGGGCAGCTCAGGGGCCGCATGCTAATCGCGGTCAAATTTTTTGCAGATTCATTTGCCCAAGAAAATAAGACAATATTAATTTTATTCAAACTAACTATTGCGATATAACCGTCATCACTGTTAAATTTATGTTAAACTAAATGAAGATAATTTGTATGATGAAAATATAATTATCCTAATTAGGCCTACCTACAGTCCTACACTACAATAAAATACTAAATACATGTATGTTAAAAGTTTCTTCAGTTTAAAAATATATATAAAACTGTTAGTGTACAATGTATCCACTTGCTTGGTATGCTATATTCAATGATTAATGTGAAATCTTACACTTCTTGTCACGACACAATTTATCCAGCATGGTTGATTTAATGTTGGAAGTGGCAATTCATTTTTCATCAGAAAGATTGTCATTTGTTAGTCTGCATCTGCTTCTGTGTTTTTATAATTTCATCTTTGAGCAGAACTGTTCACAAATATAGGTGCATGGAAACAGTGCAACCATTTTCAGGGCATGAAATCTAAGTGAAGATGGCTTCCAAAGTTTCGAACCTACCCACTCTGTGGTATTGTTTCAGGCAGAAAGTCATTACATTGATGAATGAGTAGTGAACTAGTTGACTAGACAAGAGGCCGGATTCTTAATAAATAAGAAACAGACGTTTTAATGTCGGCCTACGTACAGAGATTCAGACATTCATGTAGGGCCGGATGAAAGTGCCAGATACAATGCTAATATTAAAGACATGTCAAGGGCCAGTTGAAAAGTCCCCGGGGGCCGGATCCGGCCCGCGGGTCGTATGTTGCCCACCCCTGGTTTATAAAGTTTATAGATTATAAAGCAATCAATGAGGTCATAGGCATTGTTATTCCTCAAACACTTGAATATAGTAGTCTTTATATCAAATGTAGTCAAATAGTTAAAACACGAAGGTACCTAATTGTGAGACAAATGTGCAATAGCACAAAGATATATTAGCACGTTCGCTCTTCCATATCCCCCCTGACTTTTCCTACCAAGTCACGATATTTCTTGGTACCAATTTCCTGGACTCCAGTTGCTCCTTGGAAGAACGCCCCCTTCTGCTTCTGACAATCCTTCTCCAGCCCTTCGAACAACCACATCGTTGGACAACATCGCTGGATGACTGCACATGAGCAGCGATTGGATTCCGTGGTGCCAACCTTCGACAATGTTTGTGGTTCGTGCGATTTCGTCACCATCTGACACGTACTGACTCCAGACTGGGATTGGAAACGTGGCTGAGCCGTAGTTGTTGCGCCTCCCTCCTCGGAGTCGTCGTCCTCTGGTGTAGGTGTTCTCGAAGTATGACAGCCGTTCGTTCATCTTCTCATGTTCTGGCATTGATTCAGCTAACAAATCGAATGACTCTGCAACATCATCAACTGGAACATGTGCGAGTGGAGACAAGCATCGAACACCACATCGTAGTGCATCATCACTTTCGTATTCCATCTTCATAAAAAGTTCGTTGACTTTGCGTAGAACACTCTGGTCAACCGTCCTCTTGACGAAAGGAGCCTTGACCAATCGTCCCCTTGGCGAAGAGTCCGCTTGACCAATCGTCTGTTGACCAATCGTCCGTTGACCAAACGTCCTAGAATCAGTCAGACAGACAGATAGAGAGAATGAAAATCAGTAGAATCGAAGTAAAACTATAGGAAAGCAAAAAGAAGAAGAAGGGCAGTCCCTAGTGCTAGCCCTGAGTCAGCCATGGCCATGAAGTGTTAGCGACTACATGTTCTTAGTCTCGTCATATGAAGGCGGGTGGCCAGTCCTATCCATCGCTGTCTCATCTTCCCGCCGGCATTGTATACGGTCATAGTACTCATTACAGCTGAGTTGCCTTGGGGGCGCAGGTGGGGCAGAAATCTCGAACCAAATTTCTGTCCACGCTACTAAATATATCAGAGGAAACATAATTCTAAGCTTATGGAGATATTTGAGATTTTGAGTGTTATGATATCAATTTCAAGCAACTGGATAAATTTGCGTTGCTTTCACCGCTGGGTTCTCGGTTCAGACCTATAGGTGTTTAATGCAGAAATGGAGATTCATTATAATAAGAAAATGCTTCCCATGCAGCTGTTCAACAGATATTTTTGTTCTTGAACGTGTGCTGAGCCTTTAACAAACGATCCCTCAAATTGGAAGGCCTTGTTTTGTGGTGCATGATTGATCGATGAGATTCTAATCGATTAGACAAACAGCTAATTCTAATTCTAATCGATTAGCTGTGACGTACATGATCCTAAGTCTAACTGGTTAGCAATTTTTTATAACTAATTCTAATCGTTAAACGTTTAGCTGATCGATTAGATTTTTCTAAATAACGTATGCACTGATTCAAGACATGTTAATTGCTAAATGTAATAGTGAGCTTCTTGCCTTACCTATTGTCTTTGTACATTGCAGACGAATGAGAACATGTCTACGGACAATTATTCGACGGACTCGTTTGCGATGAACTCGTCAACTCCTCCTCAGGGTTCAGGTCTGTTCCTCGTCGTACTCAACGTATACACTGTCCCCATCCTGTTTGGCCTTGTCACTGTACTCGGTGTCGCCGGAAATTCACTCGTCATCTACGTCATTCTAGCCAAGGAACGCATGCGCACCATAACGAACCTCCTGCTGCTGAACCTGGCCTTTGCCGACCTCTCCTTTGTCCTGGTTATCCCACCCTTCACCGCTCATCAGATCGTTGCCGCCAGTTGGCCCCTCGGTGACCCCTTATGTCGTCTCATGCATTACCTGGTCAACGTGACGGCCTACGTGACTGTCTACACGCTGGTCCTCATCTCGGTCATTCGGTACATGACGGTCGTGCACAGCGTCCGAACGGCGCAGATTCGATCCCGCACGAACGTCGTCGTCATGATAGTGACCATCTGGGTCGTCATGCTGATGGTCAACTCGCCCGTTCTCATGTCCTACAGTGTTGTGGAGAACGAGAGAGGACTGACCGACTGCGACATCACTGACCACTCGGTCGGTCAAGCTCTGTTCGGCGCCTTCTTCGTCTTCGCCTACCTGTTACCGCTTGGAGTGATCGGAATGTTCTCGGTGGCTATTCTGCGCCACATCCATCGGAACAAGCCTCTGGCGTTCAAGAATCGGACGGAGGATAGGAAGAAGCAGGTGGGCCGTATGTTGATTCTAGTCGTCGTCATCTTCGCTCTGTCCTGGATGCCAGTACATATTCACATTCTCGTATTCTTCTTTGGAACCCTGCCAGATAACGATTTCTACAGAGCCGTCAGTGTGCTCTGGAACTGCCTCGCCTATTTCAACTCGTGCGTCAATCCCATTATCTATAACCACACGTCGAAGGACTTTAGGGATGCCTTTCGGGAGGCAGTCTGTCGTGGAAGCAGTGCAGCCGCCTCCTCCTCCTCATCCTCTCCGCCGGGAAGGAGGTCACCGAAGCAGGAACCTCAAGAAGTACTGCTCCAAACTCAGCAGCAGCAGAACACAAACAATGTCTAAGCAACACAACCGGGACTAGCCGTCAACCAGGGTCATCTCGTCATTAAAAAAGATTGATATTCTGCATTTACCAAAACCAACAGAATTGTCAGTCTATACTTGTCTGTCTGTCTGTCTGTCTGCATTTTTCTGTTTGTCTGTAAGTCAGTCTTTGACTATCGATCTGTCAATTAGTCTGTTGTTTCTGTTGTTGTTGGATTAGATCAGCCAATCTAGTCTGTCTTACTGATTGAGAAATATGCAGTCCTGTCCTGTCTACGTGATTGCAAGTCTGTATAGTTTGTTAGATTGCCGATATCTCAAATATAGCAGTTTTGCTTTTTTTGCTTGTTTTTTTGGCCGTTAGATCAGATTGCAGCTTATACCACTGCGAATAAGACTCGGTAGGCACACTGAAGTTAAGCCAAGACTAGCGCATTCATTACTAAAGATTTCAGCATCTATGAGAAAGCAGGTTAATTTAGCCAAACGATCCCTGCATTCCTCCGGAATCCGTGAATGAATTGCAAGGGAAATTTAAGAGCACATTTAATATAGGCCCCTAATATATTTGACTTGCTGAGATCATGCAAATCCCGGGCCTCGCTTCTGCCGAGCGTCGAGAGTGGCGTGTTAAAAGTGTAGTGACTTCCATACCGTTGTTGTGTTCCCTGTGGTTAAAATTATACACCGTTGTTAAATAATTGCCCCTTTCACCAGACAAATGTTTCAGCTGATAATTAAGCCGTCTATTCTGAGGATCTGCTGAAAGAGTCATTTCGTGCCGGTGATTAATTGTTCTTCCTCTCCCGCATAGACTCTGCTGTCGACTCAAATGCAGTCAGCGACTACAACCCATTCATTCATACTGAACGCTGTGTCACATGGCGTCCACTATCGCAGCATGCAACCCATCCGGTAATGCAATTATAAATTTAATCAAAACCTTTCCCGAGCCTGCTTTTCAGTATTGCGTCCGCCAATCGCCAAAATGGCACATTCATTATCTCTTGCAGCCGACGGCAAAAAAAACGGATTTGCTTTAATAAAGGAAAACTAAGAGCCATAGATGTTCAATACTTCTGTCTCGGATTCTAATTTTGATATTCAAAGTGAAAATAATACTAAATCTCACTTCCATTAGTCATTAACTTAAGTGTTCGCAGAAATTCATGTGTCCAATCTGCAGTCGAAAGTAACTGTAGCTTGATATATTTCTCGGATAAGTCAGATAAACTGACACGTGACCTATAGATTGGTTAAATTCCTTTTCTTGTCCACAGTGTTGATTAAGTTACCTAAATTTAAATACGGCATGAACCCAAGGCTCACTAGATGGAGGTATTTGAAAATGATCCTATTGTCCCGATAGTACAAAATCTTAGAAGCTCTGTAGCCAAATTTAAGAAACAATCAATTTAAGTAGCTAATGAACGTCAAAGATCAGGCGGTTGCCAGATATGGATTACCCTAGATTCACCCAAACGACCGAACCGAACCAATTGCACCAATTATCTCGTAGATTAATAATTAATTTAACGATAAGCTTATATATTCTACGCAATGGTTTCTAACATTGGTGAGAAGCAAATCCCTATTTTATTGGAAGATACAAGTGACTATTATAGATAGACTAGAGTATTTTCCCGTCATATATGACAGGGATTCTGAGTATAGGCCTATATCATTTGCTAACTGAGTTTGAACTTTGGATACAAACTGCTGCTTCGAGGAATTCACTGTCTTCAAAAAGGCATCCAAATCGTGCATTGATTCCCGTCAACCGTGCACCATGAGGTTTAGTTCACTGCCGGCAGGGAGGGTTGGAGGGATGGATGCAGGGAGATTGTTTGTCTATCAAACATGTCTGACAGGTCAGATCGGCGGCACCCGCTGGCGGTGGTGAGGGATGGATGCAGGGAGGTCTGACTGTCCATCTCTCTCTGTCTGGCTGTGCGTCTATTGTTCGTGGGCCTGTTCAATTTCGGCCCATGCCTAGTAACACTCCCTTACGACCTGGAACTGAAATTGGAATGGCCGACGACGGCGTGTCAGCCACGACCTCCCTTCAGTGACATTCCATAAATTCCACTGTACATTCCCGGCAGTTTGCGGATGGAACACGTTCTTTGGAAAGTATTATTAAGGATTAAAAATATGTGCTAATGATATCAATAAGCATACAGTTTTAATCACTACGAACGTAGAAGCATTGGATACACCAACATTCCACTAAAACAAAGCATGGAACTCTATTATTGACCATTATTCTAGCACCTTAATATAGTGAAACTTTTATTCAGTTGATATTAAACCTAATCGCTACGAAATCTATATAACATCCTGAATTTCACTCTGAACAATTGTTATTTCACTTTTAAAAATTCCTGTAACAAGCAAGTACAAGGCCTCACGATTGGAGGCACCTTTTACGTTTAACCATCTCTCAAATAAAAACCATCCTACAGTTGCCTGAAAGTATTTCCGCTCTGTTGGTTACCTATCTTGTAACTGGAATTAGGTCTACTCTTTTGGACAAATTTTAGAATTCTTTAATACCCTTAATTCTTTTCATCCCAGTTTTAAATTTTCATTAAACTTTTTGTTAACTGAAATACCTTTTTAGATATTAACATGCTCAAAATAAACACTTATTTTTCAGAATAAATAAGAAAGATAAAAAATTTGGGAAAGGACAGTCGATAAATCATGGAATAACCTAAACCGTTTCACATACCTTAAACGCAAGTCCCGAAACGTCATATGATGGCTTATATTTAGGCCTATGCTGAACCTATTAATCGCTCATAATTTCATTCCAAATTCCCTGCCCAATTCCTCAAAGATAGTAATAAACCCACAGACAAGGGCGTAGTCAGACTTAAATTCAAGAGGAGGCAACACCGGGAGACATGCACGTGTAGTGGGGTTTGGGGAGGGGGTACTTGGGAGTGGGGGGCATAACCCACGGAAAATATTTGAAATCTCAATCCCTCATACGTACATTAAGTTTAGTTTGAAGCTCTGTAACTGCTGTCTAAATTCATGGCTTTAATCATTCACATCTGTGTCACCTACTTTTTCAGCCTGTCTGATATTAACAGTGGCGAAGCCCCAGACGCCAATGGTTAAGCGTACAAAACATCAATATGTACACTGTGCACCGTGCACGTATATGGATTTTATGAGCAGAGAATTATGAGTCAAATGGATGTTATCACTCTTTTAGAGGTTGCTTTGAAGTCAGTACATATAGCTTTCGGCAAGATGACGGTTATCATTGTCCAGTAAGAATGTAGGTATACAGTGGCGGTGCAAGACATTTTTTGTAACCAGAGCATAGCCAGGGCAGTCATACAAGTAACCAGTGCAGAGGGCGATTTATGGAGAGCGCGGTAGCGCGAGCGTAAAAGGGTGACCATAATTTTATAAGATCGCGCTACCGCGCTTGTCATAAATCCCCACAGCTCTATTATCCTTGTCTATAGTCAGGAGGTCAGATGGGCGAAGCCCCCCAGAAGCTGAACGCTTTTTGACATTTGTAAAGCAAATTTTAACATTTCAGTGAATTAACTGAATTTATGCAGCAAATATGCCCGAACAAATTTTGAACAGGGCAAAAATGCTAGCAGGGCATCGACCAAGGCAAATGCTTTTTTTTACCAGAGCCTTTGCCCTGGCGCGCCCTCGTGTAGCGCCGCTCCTGTAGGTATAGTTCTCCGATTGCAGCCATTTGGCCGTTTCCAATTAAAAATGCTCCATGTTCTCTTGTAATTATAAAAAAGAGAGCGTTGAGATAAGACAATGTTATATTATGCTTTTGAGTTAATTTTCTGCCGTGTAAGGTCTCACAATGACTAAGTAGGCCCTATCTTTGGCTACCAAGTATTGAGTCAATACTCGTATGTTGGCTCATTTGGAAAGTACTGACTCGCGCAGAACTGCTTTACGACTAGTCTTTGTTAGACTGTATTTTGTCAGGTTGTTGCTCGCGGTACTGGGAGGTCAAACATTGGAGGAGAGCTTGAGAACACGCACAACACTGTTTGGCTATTGGACTTGCGCAACAATTCAGTGTGTTGCCACCAGGAAGAACGACCATTCGACAAATCGAACCGATTCAGCACGATCAATTGTGTGCGCATTATGTTCTGCTTGAAATCGTTTAAATTATACAGAAAGGAGCCGCCATTTACCCACGATTTTCTAAATTAATAATGCCCACATAGGTAAGCCAGACACACCGCCATCATGGGGCCAAAATTTTGCCATATCGTCAAATCGTTTGAGCTGAACCAGGGCTAAGCGCAGTACATATGGCTGGGGCACACGCCAGATCCACACTGACTGGAGCACAAAACCCGTCGTTCGTGGCCTAAAGTGTTATCAGACAATAAATTAAAATTATCAAAGACTGACGCTGTGACTTCGCTTGCGGAACCTGGCCTCTATCAGTTGCTTTCACTGCTGACGTAATCATAGCTCATTCATACTGACGCGTCATGTAGCCCATTTGGGATGCCTAACTTGTAGGCTGCTCGAAGGCTGCCCGCTAAGGACCCACTTGGTACCCGTGGCCAGAACGTCTTGAAGCCCATCTGGACTGTGTGTACAGGCCTGTCTAAGTTGTCCTTTATGGACCCAGTTGAGACCCAATTGGGCATGTAGTCATGGTAGGTTTTCTCATTGGTCAAAATAAGTGTCGCGATACCTTTTCAGCCAACGAAAGTAGATAACATTCATCACAAGGTTCAAGTAGCGGAACAGCGATCGTCTACTGTTCCAGGTGTTAATTGGGGTGGGGGATGATTTTTTTGTGGTGATTGTCTAGACGCTGAACGTGGACATTCGGGTGTCTTTAAGGGTTTAGAGTACGTCCACAGCTTAACTACATCTTATGACAACATAGGCCGTTGACGTCGACATAAATTATTTTGGCGTATTACAGTTCATAAGGTTCAGAATGTTTGCTTCTACGACTTGTGCATGGTTGGCACCTTTCTAGATCTTTCTAAATTAATAATAATAATCATATTCTTTATTATTTCAAACTGACAGACGCAGTAAGATTACGTTGAAACATGACAGTATACAATCAAGATCTTAATTAAACACGCGGTTTGGCAGCCATTTAAGGCGCCGCCCTAGAGGGAAGTTACTGATATCGAACCGCGTAGCCTATCTAATGCTCTCCTGACCATGCGTGTTTCCATTACTCTATATCCACCCTCATCTAGATCTTGATCGGTATGGAAAAGCGGAAGTGGTTCGTTGTTTCGTATGTTACCATAAGACGTTTCCACGGAATGCAGTTCCTTGACTAATGCCATCTCAACCTTTTTTATTTTCTTTCGCTTCTTGGTAGAATTAAGGCTTCGTGTTGTTTTGTCTGAGAAAGCTTTTTGCATTTTTATAGCAGCATCTTGCTAAGTCAGTTTAATGTCGAAAAAGAACTACAATTGGCTCCCAAATAATTTTCGTTTCCACGCTTCAGGTCTCACTGATGCAGCGGGACAAACAGTTTGTATACTGACATGATATTGTGGTTAGACACGCGAGTCTGTTGAACGACTCAGGTCGTTTTGTCCGTTTCTGTAATAATCAACCGCGCTAATAAATCGGCGTTTTTGAAACCGAATCAGGTGACAGATGCTTTCAGGTGCTATCAGGTGCTATCAGCTATTGTGTTGCTGAAGCTGGCGACGTTCCTTCTGAAATGAACACCAGATGAACGATACTCGATGACTGCAGCAGCTGTCAAATCAGTTTCCTCTGTCGGTCGTCTCATGTCGGCCTATCGTGTGAATTATTTTTCCGTTGCGCTGGTGTTGCCTTCATGTACTTTCCTGTTGTTTTCGCCTTAACTAACTTAGGTCGAATTGCATTTGTGGACTTAACGGTCAGTCGGACAACCGTTCGTCGGAAGCAGAGTCGTCGGTTACCCTGCCTGGGAACAGTAGCCAAATCAAGGAGTGAGGATTCCGAAAGTCAATGTTCGATGCAGGTGTACGGTTACACTTGAGTCAGGGCATTGCATGATTCAGGCAGTGGGTGAGAAGATAGACAGGCGCATGATTCAGGCAGTGGATGAGAAGATATGCAGTCGCATGATTCAGGCAGTGGATGAAAAGTTAGGCAGTCGCATGATTCAGGCAGTGGACGAGAAGATAGACAGGCGCTTGATTCAGGCAGTGGATGAGAAGATAGACAGGCGCATGATTCAGGCAGTGGATGAGAAGATAGACAGGCGCATGATTCAGGCAGTGGATGAGAAGATAGACAGGCGCATGATTCAGGCAGTGGATGAGAAGATAGACAGGCGCATGATTCAGGCAGTGGATGAGAAGATAAGCATTCGCATAATACAGGCAGTGGGTGAGAAGATATGCAGTCGCATGATTCAGGCAGTGGACGAGAAGATAGACAGGCGCTTGATTCAGGCAGTGGATGAGAAGATAGACAGGCGCATGATTCAGGCAGTGGATGAGAAGATAGACAGGCGCCTGATTCAGGCAGTGGATGAGAAGATAGACAGGCGCATGATTCAGGCAGTGGATGAGAAGATAGACAGGCGCATGATTCAGGCAGTGGATGAGAAGATAAGCATTCGCATAATACAGGCAGTGGGTGAGAAGATATGCAGTCGCATGATTCAGGCAGTGGATGAGAAGATAGACAGGCGCTTGATTCAGGCAGTGGATGAGAAGATAGACAGGCGCATGATTCAAGCAGTGGGTGAGAAGATAGGCAGTCGCATCATTCAGGCAGTAGATGTAAATTTAACATTATGCGGTCTAAAGTCAAGAAGTCGCGAACATTTTCCTTGCCTATGTTTCGCTGCAGTTGAAAGTCAGCTATAGGTAGTGATTGCCAGCTAAAAATAATTACACCATATTATCATTAATATGCATTAAGATGCATCGATGACTTTTTCCACCATGACTGAGAACACGCAAGAAGGCAGTTTATTTGCAGATCTTTTAGTTAATGGATATTTTTTGGCTCAAGAGCACAGATTAAGCACGTCTGACAGCGATCTAGAAAACTGTTGGCTTCTTATCCCAGTGATATACCATATTATATATATATATATATATATATATGTATATATATATATATATATATATATATTGTGTATCCTCTTCCACGCAACTCGGTTTCAAACCAGTGACATTCAGCAACTAAAGACTGCAACATTACCACTCGATACCATCCCCACTTAGTTGATTGCGTGCATGCGGCTCATATGGAAGACCGCGATGTGTGTTGCCTGATAGTAAGGGTCCTCTTCCCTCTTCCTCCTGTCTGGCTCTGTGCAGGAACGATACATCATTTCACCTACTCGTGATTTGTCGCCTACTCGTGTTTTTATTCGACCAGGTCCATTGTCCACGGCTCTGCTTCTCCGGTCCAGATGACCATCGGGCTCCCATATCATAAGCTGTTCGTTCTAACGACCTGTTTATCTCAGCGGTTCACTGTTCGAACGGTCTAAAGACTTCTCCAGTGCTCAGTGATTGGCTTGATTTATAACCAATCGTCATTCCTTTGGTCTTTATTACTGCATTATTGTTGTTGCCATAGCTGAAAATACCAGTAATAACAGCTACAACAACAACAATAGTAATAATAACAACAACAACAACAACAACAACAACAATAATAATAATAGTAATAATAATAATAATAATAATAATAATAATAATAATAATAATAATAATAATAATAATAATAATAATAATAATAATAACTGATGTTGCGGAGGATGAGGCCTGATTTTTCATGACATTCAACAACAGCTCCTAGCATAATTTTTTAGACTCCTGAGGGATTATATGTACCTCGGGAAAAAAAAATAATAATAAGCCGTAATAATAATAAGCCGTTGCAGAAACATAAGCCGTTCCAGAAACATAACACTTTTAATTTCTAAGACCTTGGGGGAATGAAGTAATAATAATAAGAGGCTCTACCCGACACGGATGAGGTGTAGCCGTTCCAGAAACATAATGCTTTTAATTTCTAAGACCTTGGGGGAATGAAGTACCTCAGGGCATAAAAGAATAATAATAATAATATAATAATAATAATAATAATAATAATAATAATAATAATAATAATAATAATAATAATAATAACTTCATTATTATTATTATTATTATTATTATTATTATTATTATTATTATTATTATTACTATTGGTTATAAATCAAAACACAATAAATAGTCTAATATCTAAGTCCCCGAGGGATCATATGTACCTTGGGGCCAAAAAAATAAAAAAAATAAAATAATAATAATAATAATAATAATAATAATAATAATAATAATAATAATAATAATAATAATAATAATAATAATAATAATAATAGCAAGTCCATTCATTTCTAATAATAATAAATATAAATATAATAATATTATGCTTAAAAAATAATAATAATGAAGATAATAATACTGATATCATTGTTGCTATTAGTTATTAAATATGAATAATAATATCAATAATAACGATGATAATAATATATCATAACAATAATTATTATCGTTGTTATTTTTGTTTTATTATTATTATTATTATTATTATTATTATTATTATTATTATTATTATTATTATTATCATCATTATAATTATTACTAAGGCCTAGATTAGGCTAACCTGTTGATCTTTCAGGGCTAGTTTTGATTGCAGTGTGTTAGGCCTTTCTTTGATATAATCCTATCCTGTAAAGAGATTCTAATTAGTTCCTATGCAACACAGAACTTCAGCTGTGCGATCGCAGTTGGTGATTAACTCACAGGTCGTATACTAACAAATCAACAGTATACACTGACTACAGATACAGTGTCTGCATTGGGTTTAACCCTCCTCCACTTGTTCGCATTTGACTGACCATTTCCTTCCGTCTTTATGGGCGATCCTTAACGGCAGGGCTTAATGGCTATGCATTGTGTGCAGCTGCCTACGATTCTGTCTATTTTTTTTACAATGTATGTATATCCTGTGCTTTTGTTTACATTGTATGGTATTATAACTCTTTTCTTATATATGTAATTTTGGTTAGCACAAATCAGGGGTAAGTTAGTCACTAGACAGGTTTTACAATTCAGAACTGATTGAAGCTTGCAAAGATGGAATTGTAGGCCTACAGATTCGAGGACAAAGAAATAGAGTAGTTCGCCGCAGCGTTAAATGCGCCGTATATTGACTGAGTCTAATGCAGCCGAAATGACTTGCACAACGAATTCTCCGTGAATAAGCACTGCCAGGTCACAGACAATGGTTGGGAAAATTAGGCTAATCTATTCTAAGAACTTCTATAGTGCCATTGCCATAATGCTTCAGGTATCAATCAAGGGAAAATCGTTGTTCAAGTGAAATTCCAGGATGAGTCCAGTCGAAAGCCAAGAATGGAATACGAGAAGACACAGAAACAGCGCCTACAGGGCTTAAGAAAAGCTGAGTGTTTAGCCGAGATCCGGACCGCAGAAAGAATTTTCCGAGCTAACGATTGCCGGAATCAAGGGCCAGTTAGGCTACAGAACAGGTGAGCCTGCCGATGGGGTGTCTGTCCACGGTATAGTCAAATTAAGAAAGTCAGCCAGACCTGGTCCATTATAGAGAAGTCTTTAAAATCACCATAGGATGAGGATAGTAATTAAGTTGACTGAAACGTAGAGTCTTGTAAGCAATGAGCCTAGTCTTGAAAGTTACTCACTTTTCTAATGGCAACCAATGCATTGCTTCTAGGATCGGTTATTTATGTTTAAATTTTAAAGTTTTAGTGATTGTTCTGGTCAAGCCATTTTGGGCTCTTTGAGTGTTCATCAAGTTAACTTTTGCAATGCCGGTAAAAGCGAGTTGCAATAGTCGAGACGGCTGGAGATTATGCATTAGCCAAAATATCTAGGCAGAAAAGAGAATGTGGCGTCACAAAACCAGATCGATGGCACTATAAAAATCCTAAATCAATCGCTATAGAACCGTCTGTATCTGTACATGTCAAGACACCTTGCATAGCGCATTTCTCATCCATACAAAAACGCTTATGATACTCTGACGAATTTCGCTCTATTGCATTTATCTTAATTTAGATCGTGCAGTCATTGACATCATACATAATAATACATAATTATGCCCGCAGTTTCGGTATTATAACAGAGCTGAATGGGTTGACTTTGGGTTAACTACTCAACGTCGAACAATGTACAGAAGCTAGCCATGTGTTTGAAAATTCAAAGATTTTGTTGTGCGTGCAATAGCTTCGTAAATCGTGTTTGAGCGGAGTCCATGATTCTTGCCTAATGTCTATAGCGCACTTTGGCGACACGACCCGATTTTCCGCTGGTAATTGAAATAGACTATGCCGGAAGTTGACCATTAGACTGGCACGCCAAAGTTTTACCGCAAACCGGAAACAGAGCGGAATTTTGCCAGATACCAGTCGGACATAAGACTTCGACGAATTTAAAGTCTACTGTTTCAGATGGTTCCTTTGCGTTTCATCGTAATCAGAACGACTCTGTTTCTCTATAGATGTCTGTAAGCACGTGTGTTTGATGAATATGTATCTAACATGTGTAGGCCTATATCTATCACATGTTTTTAATCCGATTCATTTCAATCTAGTTCAGTTCATTTGTTATAGTCTAAAGTAGCCGCGACGTCTTTAGCGCCACTGACCATCAATCCATGGTCGATGCTATAGGTAAGCTTAAACGCAACCGATGTGCTTGCAATCCGGAGTCAGCGTAGGCAAAATAAATCGTGTTGTGTAGGCTATATGTATATAATCTATGAACCAACTTGTAAGGACCTGTATGTGATAATCGCCTTGGTAACTTTATCATTTCAGTAAACGGTAGTACGGTACTATTTTATATAAAAAGAACATAAAAAATACTATAGGCCGAGTATTATAGCTGTTCCATTTTTCGTAGGAATCAAAACTTTAATTCTGTCCTCGAATGTATTTAACTTATGCTTAAAAATCGATGAAACAGCAGACCCTGTGGTTCTATCCATCGCTGTCGACGGTTTCAATCAGTAGACCCTACTTAATCAATTTTCCACTATCGTCTGGCAAGAAGCATGATCACGTTTACAGTTGATCCTATAAGTCACTTAATGAAACTGGACGTAGAACAGGCGCTTTCCATTCAGATTTGCAAAGACGCTAGACTAACTGCAAAGCTGCGATTGATTGACAGTCGAATCAGTTGACTGAATTGAATTAAGGCGTTCAAGGAAACGCATGAAAACGTCAAGCCATTCAATGGTAAAGCTGCAGATGGGAAGAGATATAGAAACCCATGAATAAGATTGCTGTTAAGTTTGTTTATCGACTTAGTTCAGTTCACTATTAAACCTGCGATCTGAATGTGCTGTAGAATGGAGTTAGCCATCTTAAGCAATCAGCTTTTGGAGAGAAGCAAAGGGTTCTAACGAAGGCAATAGAATTTTAGACAGTTGAATGGCAGCTATAGATTGTGCAAGTGTGATAGCATCAGGTCCAGTTTCTGTCCTTGAGCTCCTAGTCAAATCTGCCTCAATCGCCTAAATTTGCCACCTAGCTGACCTTAAATCGGGCAACGACCGTAGAAAAGATCATCCCTGTCGCGCAGCTGTTGCTGTTAGCCGACGACCAAATATGCTGTTTTCCCTGTTTGCAGAATGATTGTACTCTGCCAATTGGATTGATGATTCGTCTTAAGCAAGAAGAATCCTCTCCAATCCCAAAGGCGCGAAAGACAGAGCAGTTTAAAAAAAATCCACCTTATTGCATATTTACCATATTACCAGTTTAGAAACAAAGAGAAATAATTAGCGGATTATATGCGTCTTAGAGTAAATTATTAAAAGATGTATTGCAGTTTCGAAGATGTCCAAACGCTACCAGAAAATTTAACCATGCCATCTTCCATCACTGCTTTCTCGTCTTTTCAACGGAAGACCTTTGCTTTTTTCGTAGATGGAAATTATCAAAATAGGGCCATGAGAAAATTGCGCAACTACATCCGTCTCAGTGGACACTATCACAGCTTTTAAGAAGTAGCTAGAAAATTGGGCTATTAAGCGTTCGAGGTTAACTTGCAGTGGTTCTAACACAGACTCTGAACAACTTTAAAACCCTTGTTATGTTTCGCTATGTGTTTGTGTCTATGTGCAAAATACGGCATGAAATGGGAGATAGAATTTATAGCCTACACTGTTCCCGTATCAACCAAATTTTCATGAGCTAAGGCCGATATGAGCATGTATAAGCAAAGCATCGACCTACACGATACAGGCAAAATCTGTTGCAATGGTAAAATTTCTCGTCGCAGAAATTGACCTCATCGCATCTCGAATTACTGTACACATTGGAAGATTAAACTTAAACAGTATATATGTACGTATGTATTTGTACATGTATGTATGTATGTTGTATGTATGTAAATAAGTTGTGTCAATGTGGTATCTTTATGCGATGGTGACTTATTTCAGAGATGTAAATCACGGGAACCTAAACTGCCATGACGTGGCGCTTATTCAAACGGACAGCGGTGGTGAAGGATCTCACCAGATCTATTCATTGAAAAGTGAGCAGGGTCGAGGCCAAACGGTCGCTATAGCAAAATGTGTAGGGTCTACATTTACATGTATCTTGTATGTATGTATGTATGTATGTATGTATGTATGTATGTATGTATGTATGTATGTATGTATGTATGTATGTATGTATGCACATATGTATGCATGTATGTATGTATGTATGTATGTATGTATGTATGTATGTATGTATGTATGTATGTATGTATGTATGTATGTATGTATGTATGTATGTATGTATGTATGTATGTATGTATGTATGTATGTATGTATGTATGTATGTATGTATGTATGTATGTATGTATGTATGTATGTATGCATATGTATTTTTCTGTGTATGTATGCATATGTGTATTTATGCATCCATCTATGTATGGATGTATGTCTGCATGTATTTATGTCTGCATCTGTGGTTGGATGTATATATGCAGCGTGGTTGCTTGGTGTCGAAAGATGTACGACAAAGGTTAGTAAGTCATTCTCGTAAAGATAATTCCTTTAGCGTTGAAAAAATTTAGTAAATAGTGTTCAGCATTCAAATATTAAAAACAAAACTGTCAAAAATGTAATTTAATGAAATCTTCAGCCAGATGTAATAAACCTTTAAAAGGTACGACTAGCGAATGGAGTCGACCCCACCTCAGATCTCTGGTGCAACATTGCCTCAGAGAATAATTGCCCGTCGATCAACAATTTACTAAGTGCATAGAAAATCGATCTTAACTTGTTAAAGTAGACTATCGAAGTAAAACTGACCGTGTGTTGACGGAAACGGGTCTTCAACTCCAGGGGTATACGAGTCATTTGTGTTTCTTCTTTCGAAAATACCTTGAAATTTTTAATTAATTACTTTTACTGCAACTACTTAGTGCTTGTTTTATAAAGTTCATCTATTACTACTTTAGGTGTTAGTTTGACTCATTAAGCGTCTTTATGACTGCAGGTTATTTTGCGGACAATTCATTATCATTGTTGGCTTTATATTTTATATTTCAATGGCGAATCGGCTCAAGTGGTCTGAGTCACGGCATATTGTTGGTTATGGTTATTTATCTCTTTAGGACGGGTTCCAGTTGTGGAAGGACGGCGAGCGCTTTATCCCTGGCCTCTCTGTAGCGCTGTGTATGTTCAGTGGCCGAGTCTTCGTAGCTGCGCTCCATCTGTTCCCGACGGCGTCTCATGGTCTCCAGCGTCCAGTCAGCCGTCTCCAGTGCGTCCCTGGCCTTCGTCACCTCCCTCGACTGCTCATCTCGGAATGAAGGATGCCGATCCTTTCCAGTCAATCGCGAAGCCATCGAGAGAAAGGTAGAACAATGATTTCTGCTTCAAAGTCACGTATTGCTTCTGGTTTGACCGGGGCTTTTTGATTTTGTCGGTCTAACAGGACGCTTCCAGATTTCTCGAAGACCTGACTGAAAAACCATGCATATTCTGAAAAGCTTATACAATTATAATAATTATATATAATCAGTCATATGTAATTATATGGTGTGACCTCAGTGGCACATTAACCTAATGCATGTAACGTAAATTGACTTCCCTGATTAAATATCTTGCAGTATACTTTGGTCAGTTGTGTGAAAAGCTTTCTCTCACATCGTTCTATGGTACAGTTTTTTAACATTTAAATTGCATTTGCTTCCAGATCGCATGCATTCCTCTACAGACAGTCTTGTATAATCAATACTGGCGTAAACTTGTCCAAAATATTGGGTGGGGTTGGTTATTCATTCTACACTTGTTGCATTGGGTGCGCAGTTCATCTCAATTATTGGGGGCACGTGCCCCGGCTGCTCCCCAGAGTCTTCGCCTATGATAATCAATGACAACGTGAATAAACTAGCCACACACATTCTCATTCATACCCGGCGCGAGTACCAACAGCAACAGTAAATATGCAGTGGCGTCACTAGGGTTGGTGTCACCCGGTGCGGTCAGTCATGGTGTCACCCCCATATAGACCTCCTCCCTTATTACCTTACCATGCAGACCACACAGTATCCTTAGTAATTTTTTTGTTCTAAAGTTACTCGTAAATCGCAATTCCTGTACATCGCTGAATGCATTGGTAATATTAGTAATATATACATTATACAACTAGCAGAATTAAAATTACAAATGCATATTTTTACTTCATTTTAATTTTAATCATTTACCATCAGATCAGCAATTACATCATTAAGAATAAAAAATAAAATTAACAAATATTAATATAATGTTTGAACATTGGAGGGTAATGAAGGCCCCTGCAGCGTATAAAGGCCTCATTATAAAATAATGTTCAAAGAATACAGATTTTATATACTGAGCAAAAATAATTGGAAACATAGGTAGGAATTTTTCTGGGAGGGGACTAAATTTTTCAAGGGTGCAACATTTTTCTAAGGTAAAATGACGTTTCTGCATTCATAAACACAGAAAACGTTACAACTTTAAAAAATCTAGGGGCAAATGCCCCTCTTGCCCCTCTGGACGCCCATTATTGGAAAGTTGGTTGATTATTTCTTAAAATATTGTAATGTAGTAATACTATCAATTAAGATCAGACTAGTATTGAGACTACCAATTAATAATATAAATTTGGAAATTTGATCTAGAAATTTGGTGGAGTCGACCCATATTCATAAATGAAACAATAAAAAAACACAGGAACAAATGGGATTACGCAAGCATTTCAGCAATTGGCGAACATCTCGACTAAATCAGAACTCTCCCTTCCAGCGCTGCGAACTTGTCAATCACTTCAGCGATATCAATGCCTTTCGCAAATCAACTTTGTCTGGCACTGACCGGGGCGCGTTAGAAGGTTCAAACAAATAAATTAGCATAGAGTCTCATCTGTATACTATAGGTGGGCCTATATTGATACTGATAGCTGACCTTACCAAATATTTTTATTTTGTTATCTGTTACTGTTTATTTTAAAATAATAAATTTGTGCTGAAACTGTGCATAAAACGTTTCTAGACAGTCATTTTGTCATTTTGGTGTCACCCCCTCTGAGGGTGTCACCCGGTGCGGGTCGCACCCCCCGCACCTCCCTAGTGACGCCACTGTAAATATGTAAATACTGTGAATCGCTAATGTGGACCTGAGGGCTGCATTCGACTTGATGGATAAGGAGTCACTCTGGTACTCACTTCGCCGACGTTCAAGATCCGTCCAACTCATGCACGCCTTATGTACAGTATACTGACACTTTGAACTGTGCGCGAATAAAAGGGAAAGCGCCTGACTAGTTTAAAGTTCACAGTATGGTACGACAGGGCACGGACCCATATAGTAATTATATAGGAGCTCATGGACAGGGTGATTCGATGCCCCAGATCTTTTAGCAGCACCAATGTACGAAATTCTGGAGCATACAAATCCATTAATTGTGGCCTGGTAGGCGCCACTAATGGGTAGGAGACCTAGATTATGCAGGCGATGTTTTATTGTTGGCGTAAATGGCGGAGGTAATACCTCTGAAGCTGGAAGTTATAAGCAGAGAGGCCAAAGCTTTTGGTTTGGAGATCAACTGAGATAAAACCAAGGTCCAGGCCGCGTCAGGTTTCCCATATGGCCAGAGTTACTGTAAACGACTGCAAGCGATGAGTTGGAGTTTGTTGACGGCTTTACTTGTCTCGATATCCGGACAGTGTTTAGCGATTCAGGAAAGATCAAGCGCCGAATTGCAATCGCCAGATCTTGGTGTGTTATTCAGATACTTTGACTTGGCGCTCAACAGTTGAGTTGAATACTAAAATATAGTTGTTTAAACTCTTAGTTTTGCCAGTACTCCTCTACATTTACAAGACGTGGTTCACCATAGACGATCCTAAACAAGAAACTGGACATTTTCGACATGCGTTGCCCCCGGAGAATCCTCTGATTCCCTTCTCGGACCATGCGAACAAGAAAACGATGACCGCCGGTAATCCATATGGAAGCCCCTGAGAGTTTGGAAAAACGACATGGTCGAACTAGGACTACTTGAACTTGTGTAGTAGAGAGGGATCTTACAAAGCTAAATTTCGACCATCATACAGCAGGGAGTAAGACTCATGACAGAACAATGTGACATCACATTGTGGACACGAATACGCTAAGAGAGAGAGAGAGAGAGAGAGAGAGAGAGAGAGAGAGAGAGAGAGAGAGAGAGAGAGAGAGAGAGAGAGAGAGAGAGAGAGAGAGAGAGAGAGAGAGAGAGAGAGACAGACAGACAGACAGACAGACAGACAGACAGACAGACAGACAGACAGACAGACAGCAGACAGACAGACAGACAGACACAGACACAGACACAGACACAGACACAGACACAGACACAGACACAGACAGACAGACACAGACACAGACTCAGACACAGACAGACAGACAGACACAGACACAGACAGACAGACACAGACACAGACACAGACAGACAGACACAGACACAGACACAGACAGACAGACAGACACAGACACAGACACAGACAGACAGACACAGACACAGACAGACAGACAGACACAGACACAGACACAGACACGGACACAGACACAGACAGACAGACAGACAGACAGACAAAGAGACAAAGAGAGAAAGAGACAGAATTAAGTTTAGACTATAGTAGATTGGATAAGTTTATCTAAGATCAGATTATATGGGAAGGGAGATGGTTGAATGGAAAGACGCTGGCACGAAGATCAGAAGGACGTGGGTTCAATACCCGCTAACCCCATAAGGTTGACGCAGCCTTGCACTCCTTAGGAGGCGACTGGAAAATGAGCAGTAGGATAGATGGGCGCCTTGCAGGCTGCCATATAGTTAAAATCGACTTCTGTTAAACTTGTTATCATCTGTTAGTACTACTACAGTGTATATCATGTAAACTTACTGCGTCCTTGTAGTTTGAATCAATAAACGAATATTATTACTATTATTATTATTATTACTACTATTAATTTATTATTATTATTATTATTTTTATTATTATTATTATTATTATTATTATTATTATTATTATTATTATTATTATTATTATTATTATTATTATCATTATTAGATGATTTATGACAAGCTTCAATATCAGCACTTGTTCAAGTCTCGACTTCCCAATCTCTTACCTAAAACTATGTGACTATTGTGATCTTATCTTATCTTATCTTATATGATTATTTATAAAGCGCCTCTCACAGCATAGACTATTCAGAGGCGCTCCCAGCGTGTCAGCCCCGAGGGAAAAGAAAGGTCTTTAGGCAGCGGAGAGAAGAAGGCGAGATCCCAAGCAATATCTTGCTACGGAGAGAGGGGGGCAGGTCATTCCAAAGGGAAGGGCCAAGGATGGCAAAAGCACGATGCTGAGCCATCGAAGTCCTTGCGCGAGGGACAAGCAGATCAAAGCGGTCAGCAGACCGAAGAGGGCGGGAAGACAGAGCAGATAGAGGTTTGCGCATTAGGTCACAGAGGTATTTAGGAGCTTTTCCCAGTTGAGTCCTAGAGACCAGGAGAAGAACCTTGTATTGGATGCGGGAAGCAACAGGAAGCCAGTGAAGTACATCAGTCATAAAGGTAGTTATGTGAGAGAAGCGAGGAAAACGGGCAATGAGCCTGGCAGCCGCATTCAGAACAGACTGCAGAGATGAAAGGCGCGCTTTAGGAAGCCCAGCAAACAATGAATTGCAATAGTCAATGCGGCAGCAAATGAAGGCATGGACCATAGTAGTGAACACTGAAGGAGAAACTGATCTTCTTACAGCCCTCAAACGCCTCAGATGATAGAAACAGGAACGTGTCAGGTGGGAGAGGTGTTCAGAAAACGAGAGGGTACTATCAAGGGTGACACCCAAATCCCGAACACTGGATGAAAATGAAAAAGCAGGGTATATTGAAGACAGAAGTGGGATATCAAGTTTAGAAAGTTGCTGTTTAGTGCCAAACCAGATCAGTTGGGTCTTAGAAGAGTTAAGGTTAAGTCGATTTGATGACATCCAAGAGTGGAGATCATGTGAGAGGGAATGAATGGATCCAACAAGGGAGATCTGCTGAGAGGATGGGCCTTGGACAAAGATCTGAACGTCATCTGCATAAAGGTGACCAGAGGTAAAGTGTTTAGCGAATGCCTCGTTAGCTTGCTCGAATTGTTCAATAAATAAATGACAGATGCTTAATTAATTATTCATTGATTTGTTCATTAGGAGCATCAGGTATATGCATTACAGTTCTTGCAGCTTAGGAAGCTCCTGTTTTTCTTTTAATTTCCCAAGACGAGTTCAAAATGCCAAGATTTTAGACTTATTAGACCCCAGGGCTTTTTTCAGCCGGAACGGCGTTCAGGCACCTTTTTCAGCTACTAAAAAATAATTTATTTACTTTAATAATAAAAACAATAATTTAGTTATTTTAATTTAATTTCAGTGTTTCTGAACTGTTTTCACTGGTTATTGAGACCCCTCCCAACCTCCAATCCCGTTTTTCTCGTGATTTTAGCGCGCCCATAATTGTTGCGTTCCGGAACCTTTTTTTCTAGAAAAAAAACACTGTTAGACCCTATATGCCACCTTTAATGCATTATGGCGTTCTCAGTGGAGTTAATTTGTGAGGTTTATGGTAAGTCTCCAGCGCATAAGCGGAAGATCAGCGATTAAATTGAAGAGGAAATGTATGTATTTCAGACTGCAGCAGATATATTATAGGCCTTCTTTCACAATGTTTCGTGCAGATTGGTTCGCTGTTCGCTGTTGCTTGATGCTGTACGGTTTAATATCAGACCGCGACAAATTGAATCATTTTAGATCAGAAATGTACGTGTCATCGGTGTTAAGATTGGTTTTTGGAATCACATTTTACAAATCAAGCCTAACAGGATGCTAATAAAATTGTGCTATGAATTTCTCTGTTTTTTCCCACTTTTAACACTAAAAGACAAATTCACTCGGTCAAAATTGTTTAGGCCCTATCAGTCGTATTTTTAACTATAGGAATACGTAAAGCGCACACGTCCTTATAGGTTTCATTTGAACTTATAGATTCATAGTTAGTGCTTTTAAAATACACCGAACACTTGTCAGTAGAAAAGTTCATCACTTTCTCTTTCGTACAGCAATTGCATGTTTTGCGACAATAGCAAATAACAAGCTTTTTACTTGATTAGAATTACACTTTTCTCATTGCCCATAGCTTGCATTTAATTGTAGAAGTCACGTCACATAATTATCTGCTGCGGTTTGTAACTGTCATGGTATGTATAATGGTATTATACCTAATGACTCATTTGTCGCAGACGCACCTGTCTCTGCTTCCTCCAGTTCCTGGTTTCGCAGAAGACGTCTTCGATGAGCGTTTAGCTGATCCTATCTTAGACACTGGATTCTGCGGCCAGACACATATAGCCTAAGCGCCTGTCTCCACGTACACACCTCGATCATTGACCTAAGCAATACTGACTGCGCCTATGGCAATCACTTGTGTTGGCCGCTGCTAATGTAAGCCTATACGGACGCGAATCGATCGCTGAAGGAGCATTCCCTCAGGCCTATACAAATGCAGCTACTGTAGGCCTCTACGCGGTCGCCTGATATAGTCGATAAGTAATAGGCTCATATGAATATAGAAGTCCTTTTAGGCCGGACTATTCAGACCTATTGATGATTAGCTGGTAAGAGAATCTGATACTGTTCTTGCAGCCGATTATGCTCGAACAGTTCTCTGAGCCCCGACGGAAGAGATCAGGTCACATTCAGGTGCCTTATATTTACAGATTAAATTGAATTTCCATGCTATATATGTCATGTGTATTGGGCCTACTTAATACTTTTACAGGAGCACTGATAGAAAATATTACAGACGGACAGAGGCGTAACTTTGGTCTAAAAAGTGGGGGGTACCAATTTCTTACATACACGAAGTAAGGCGGAGATTTCGATCTATGGGAAGGCACAATAATAAAATATTCATTGGCATCGTTCAAAAAGTGGGGGTTACGGTACCCCCCCAGTCCAAAAAGTGGGGGTACGGGTACCCCTCGTACCCCCCACAAATTACGCCTATGCAGACGGATGTACACCAACCAATGGACAGATGCAGATTGTTGTTCATTTATATTCCGAAGTTCCTCCATTAATCACTCATTCAGTCGGTTGGTCATTTAATCTAGGAAATTTCATGAACGGCGCTATATAAATCACCAGATATTAAATGGCGGCTGACGTCATAGATTTACCTGAAATTCTGCAAAACCTGACATTTTGGATTATAGTGGAGACCACGAAAGTACCTATTAGGGCGTCTTATGAGAAGTAAGCGTTAATAGGGCCTAATCATGCTTGTGTCAGGCCAGCGATGGGGAAAGAAAACATGATGTCAACGGTTGAACGGAGTCGTCGAGATGTTTATCAGTTTGGGTCTATATCGTATACGCATTGTAGGGCATGCATAAACCTGCTTGTGCTATATATTCACGCCTCTTCAGAATGACAATTATTAACGAATTGTTGCGCAATATTATTAGACCCACACGTTCAGTGTACGGCAACTAGGCTACGCCAGCGTTTTCAGCATCTACTTCGTCTAATTGCTTTTGCTACACGTGCTGTTCTTCAGGTGTCGGCTGGCTGCAGATTCAGTGCAGGCTCCGCGTCAAGGGTTAGGCCTACTCTCGCCAAGACAAGTCTAATCAATAATTATTTTTTGCGCCGGTAGGGCCTATAGTGTTTTAAAGGAACCGCTCGATAACAGTAAATGCTGGCCGTGTGCTAGAATATATAAATGCGTTAAAATACAACGTGAAACTCATGCATACAAACACATGCACACATATTAGGCCTAGGGCCTATTTGAGACAAATAGACATAGCCTACTCAATGTTCAAAGATATACTATATAGGCCTATATATGTCATCTATATAGCCTATCAACCTCAACACGTAGACTTATGGTTGTACGGGTAGCCTACTCTCATGTCCGTTTAACTATTTTAGATTCATGTAGAGTTAGGCCCTATAGGACTAACGAATGTGACACAGTTCACTGGCGGCGATCTTGTTTGACAGATGGGGGGGAGGAGGCACAGGAGGGACACGGGACACTTTTGAATTGATCTGGTCAAAAAGATGTGAAAATGTCTGTCTGTGTTACTTCAAAATTTGGGGGGGGGGCAACTCTATACTGTGTCCCCCCCTTTTAAAGGTGGGGAGCTTGTCCCCCGCCCCCCCCCAATCGCAGCCTATGACCCAGTTGAATTTGTCGTTTACACTTGCATTACCTATGTCGTTTACATTTGTACTGACTATAGTTACAGAACTTTCTTTTAAAATCACTGTAAAATATTACTTCACAAGAATTGTTCATTTCGGGGAAAATTAGATTCACTCGATATTGTCAATATTATTACGTTCCAAATGCAGTCCGTCAATTGTGCTTACTGTGAACCAAACAATTTACTTAGATGTCTGAATCACAGAATTTCGGAAATCTGAAACGAATCCGCGACAAGAGATAATGATATACAACATTCGCGACAGCTGCAGTCGGCGCCACACAATGGGATGTCCCATTCCAGCCACGGATGTCCCATTCCAGCCACGGATGTCCCATTCCAGCCACGGATGTCCCATTCCAGCCACGGATGTCCCATTCCAGCCACAGATCCACTGGACCGCATTTTCTTCTCTGAAGTTGAAAGATCTTTCGTCTGAGACGACAACAGCAATTTGACAACAGTGTTCAACCTGACCCTACGAACTGCATGCATCGACGACTAATTGCATAACATACACACGTGGCGCCGCAGACGACAGAAATGGAAGTCGATCCGTGGAATATAAATCCCCGGAGACGGATTCTCCTCATTACTACAGATTCCGCGAAGTCAATTCTCCGGATTAGATGCAATTGAAAACAGTCTATTTTTCCGTTCGTGCAAATCATGCAAAGGTAAACCCGGCCCCGTTTTACTGTGACGCCCACAGATGTCGCGATGGTCGTGTGCAGCTGGTACTTTGCTCGTGTCCAGAAGTCAGTGAACTTCGGAGATGATTATGCAGACAACTGTTGTCCGATTGAATCGGATGCAGAGCAGAAAGTGAGTGAACTGAAGACCTAAACGTGGCTAAAATAATGCATACCGTTTAATACGGATCCACAGTCAAAATTTCGTTAATTTGGTCAGGGGCGTAACTTTGGTCTAAAAGGTGGGGGTATCAATTTCTTACATACACGAAGCAAGGCGGAGACTGCGATCTCTGGGAAGATACAATGATAAAAATAATATTGATTGGCATTGTTCAAAAAGTTGGGGGTACGGTACCCCAGTCCAAAAAGTGGGGGGGCTACGGGTACCCATCGTACCCCTCACAAATTACGCCTATGAATATGATGCGCTGTGAACAAAATTGTTGGAAAAGCATCTGTCGTCAGCCTCAGTTTAAGAAACACATACAGTATTATGCATCAAACTCGCTGTCCTATATACACGGGTCTGCAAACACGTAGGTCTAACTATATGGGATAGTATGCTCGTTTTCAATGATTGGCTCAATTTCTTGTCGACTTAAGTAAGATTAGGCATCAGACATCATTCGCAATAATTATTGTATGAATACACAGAGCTCGATGCTGGAAAATTCACATATTTAAGACTGCCATTAAACGTAGGATCTCAGTCTGTTGATTCCAACTGATTCCATAAGACTGAACTTCTAAGACAAGTAATGCAGTCTCCAGCAGCGCCTGATGCATGCAAGGCGCGAGACATCAACTGATGTCCCACAAGGCTTAGCAGCTGACCAAATCGGACTAACAATCAACTGTTGTGGCGTTGAACTTCTTTTCAGAGGTGACACAGCTCCAGGTGGAATGATAAGCATATGACTTAGCCCGATGAAACGCCGAAGAACACCAACTCCACAGAGATGCAAGTTTGTAATTAAGCCAAACGCACGTATTATATATATATATATATATATATATATATATATATATATATATATATATATATATTATCAGTTCAACATTGATAAGATATAACTGCTACCCCAAGCTTAATGTCGAGTAGGCTAGTTCATATATATGACTACACACGTATTTGCATTTGCAATTTTTTATACGATATAATATTTTGATTTACACACACACACACACACACACACACACACACACACACACACACACACACACACACACACACACACACACACACACACACACACACACACACACACACACACACACACACACACACACACACACACACACACACACACACATATGTATATATATATATGAGGAGATGCCTAAAAGTTAAAGAAATGCCAGGTAAGGCATGACAGAACAAGAGAAGGTAGGCCCTAATCACGTACATTTACACAATTACAGTGTTGCGTCCTTAACAATCTGACCGTAATTATGGAAAACCAGATATATTATCAACTAGTAGGCCTATATCAGTCCTTCAAGCCCAGGCATCTAGGCTTGAAGGACTAGACAGCCTTTCCCTGATAATTCCTCGTTCTACAAGAACTCATCTCAAACACTTAACACATTTTATATGAATTATGCATCTTATACGGCCCTCCCTGAACTTAAGCGAAAGCCAGCTGCATAAACACAGACCGCAGCCAATTGGTTGTATGTACGGCTTCAGGCTGTGGCTAATTTAAAGTTAATTAAGCATCGAAACAATGAACTTATCCGTATACTCTAACCACCAATACCTCAAACCATGCACACATTCACCCATGGGCGTAACTTTGGTCTTAAAAGTGGGGGATACCAATTTCTTCTCCACTTTCGCTTTTCGTATGGAGACCATTTTGAACACATTAACCTGCCAGTAACTGATTATGAAACGCTGATGAGCTTACTCCCATAATGGCAATATTATTGTCTATAATGTCATCTACTGGTTTCGTTTTAGAACAAATTTATCCATTTTCCCTATTAGCAAAATCTTACTACGACATGTATAGGCTACAAAAGTCCAAATCAACGACGTTCTAAATGCTTATATTATGTAACGGAGGGAGCTTTCCTCAGCTAGCCGGCTCGGATATGCTTAACCAAGAACAGTTATTGATTCTGAGATTGTGAGGGGACTGAAAGGTGAGGAGTCATATCATGGCCCTCAAGATGAGTGTGGGTCCATATACGTATGTGCAACTGGTGAAGAAATAGAGGCTTTCGCTTTGACCTAGATCTCTACATCCCGGTATGGCTAAGATAACAGTCATAAGACGGAGAGTGAGGGTGATGTCAGATCTTTCCAAGAGGAGTGCAGCCGTGGCCCAGATCTGTGGCGCCTGTAGCCTGCTGGTCGGTCACGGCGGTCAGTCTGTCGGGTGACCTGTGTGGCTGAAAGTCTGCCTGTCTGATTGCCCGTGACTCAGTTCGTCTGGCTCTTTGTTTACTGGTTTATGTGCGTATCTAAGTACTTCGAACTTTTATGGTACATACTCCCACCCTGTCTACATACACGAAGCAAGGCGGAGACTGCGATCTCTGCGAAGGCACAATAAAAAAATATTGATTGGCACTGTTTAAAAAGTGGGAGACACAGTACCCTCGCAACCCCACAAATTACGCCTATGCATCCACCATTGAGACAAATTATTCACAGCTTCAGGCTATTTGAAACTGTTTAAATATCGCCCTTTTTCGACTGTGCACAGTTATTATACAGGCCTACACCAATTAAAATTCATATGCAAAAATGCAGGCCAACCTAGCTAACCATCATGTACACTATATTTAGCAATTTTTACTCAAATTCCAGTAACGTAACGTATAAATGTGTGCATCTAGACATTAATTTTTTATAAAGTGGGAAACCAATGCGGCCCGTCGTTAAAATTAAGTAGGCCTAGGGCCCACCTCACAAAGCGCTGCTTATGTCAGCTTAAATAATGTTAAAGTCATTAAGAACAAGAAGTTTATCGATAACCCTAAGCTTAAAACGTTGAAAAAGAAGTATTCAAGCAATATATTTATATTAATATGCATTAGGCCTATATCTGATTTACTAGAGTATAGGCCTACATTTCATTGTGATCAGAAGCGGCGATCTTGTTTGTCAAACAAGATCTGGTCAAACAAGAGGTGAAAAAATGTTTTCGTGCTACGCGCCCAAAACATTTTTCACCTTCTTTGGTGTTTCTTCAAAAATGTGGGGACAACTGTATAGGCCCACTGTGTCCCCCACTATTAAAGTTCGGGCCCAGTGGCGTCACTAGGGCTGGTGTCACCCAGTGCGGTAAGTCATGGCGTCACCCTCATTAAAGGTTCACAGAAATAAATTAGCATAGAGTTACAGAAAATAAGTGAAATTTGATTACCTTTTTTTAGAAATTCGTCTCCCAAAAAAATCTGATGACCTTTTTTAGGAATTCGTCTCCCACAAAATGTGATGACTTTTTTTTAGGAATTCGTCTCCCAAAAAATCTGATGACCTTTTTAAAGGAATTCGTCTCGCAAAGAATGATGACCTTTTTTACGAATTCGTCATGTTACAAAAATTTCATCATCTGGTGTCACCACCCTCTGAGGGGGGTCACCCGGTGCGGTCCGCACCCCTCGCACCCTCTCGTGACGCCACTGTTCGGGCCTATTCCCTATAGTTTAAGCTAGTCCTACATGAAACTATAGCGTTTAGACTCACCATAATTAACATTATGTGCTTTTGTTTTTAACTCCACTTTGCAATGGTCTACTGCAGTGCTTCCCAACCTTTTTTCAACCACGGCACACTTTGTAAGAACCATTCACCAGACGGCACATTACATTTAAGGTACTTATTATGAGTGCTCGGTGGTATAGTGGTTAGCGCGCTGGACTGTCAATCGAGAAGTCAGAGGTTCAAATCCCCGCCAGGGCAGAAATTTGGTTCGAGATTTCTGTTCCACTTGCACCCCTAGCCATCTCAGCTATGATGAGTACACTGACCGTACACTGTCAGTGGAAGGATGAGACGGCGAGGGAGATAACTGTCCACCCGCCCTCCTATGCCGAGGCTTAGAAAAACGAAGTAGCTAACACTTCATACCCATGGCTGCCTCAGGGCTATACCTAAGAGACTACTCTTTTTCTATGCAGGCCTATAGTTATTAATATAGTTATTCTGAAAACCTCTGAATAGTTACACTGAAGAACGCGCTATATAAATGTCTAGTTGGTATATATATATTATATGTGATATATATATATTTGGTATAGGCCTATGCACACATATATTATATAATATTATATATGTATATTTGGTATAATATTTATGCACTTACTCATTTTAATTTAGATAAAGTAACGTTTATTTATCTTTTGTGTCTATAACTGTTTATTAATGATAAAACAATGTCATTATGTCGACGTCAGTATTGATAATCAAGAATTGACAAAATTGTCAACCGTTCTTTGAAAACCCAGTATTGCCAGGACAAATTAATTAAAAGCAGACTATAAACTAGCCTGAAAAACTATGGCTAATTGGACTGTTGACTTTGCAAAGAATGTAAAATTGTGTCAATACGAGCTTGAACGGCGTTGACAAGCACACTCGTACGTCGTTTTCAACTGACAGTAAACACCCTCTGTGTTTCGTTTGATTTGTGTCATTTCTGAAAATGCCTTTTCAGTTTTCACACAGGTAGGCCTAAGTAGTGCAGAAGGGCAGCAGTATGCCGATAGCTTTGGTACCTAACAAGGCGTATTCCTTCTCTATCATAATTTAGAAATTTGTTAAATTCATTTCTGCGAACTTAGGTCGCAATGTTCTGTCAGCTGCAATGTCAGTCAGCTGGTCCTTTTCCGCAATCTGTAGGCCCAAATTGGTGATGAAATGGGGTTCTGACCCAGTCTTTGTCAGATACATTTAAACTTGGAAAATAATATTGTAACCTGTCTTCCAAATCTGATAAATGCTCAATCAATCAATCAATCCTTTTATTGAAGCCATTTGAAGTACAAGGAAAATACAACATAAAAGTTTTAACTTTGGCAACAAGAGGAGACCCAAAAGGGATCTTGATCCCGCTTAGCAGGGCCACCTAGTTAACATTTATCGTAATACAAGTAAATGTCAGCACAATCAATACTTTTAACGGTAACATCGATCAAGTTATATGATCAGCAGGTAAAAGAAACAATGATAGAACTCTTAACTAAAGAACTTAACTACCAGTACACATGGATTCCAACTAAGGTATACAGATCAATTGACATTAGTTACAAAGAGATGAAAAAAACAAACAAACAAAAACAAACAAACAACAGTGCCTGTGTAAATAAACACATAGGCCTAGGCCTAGTGCAGTCATGTGAGTGCATCCAAGAGATAGAGTTTCAGTTTTTGTTTAAATTGATGCATAGTAGGTAAACCAGTAACTTCAATAGGCAATGAATTCCAGAATATCGGGCCACAGACTTTGATGCTATGCTGCTTAACAGTAGTGTGGACACTACGTTGATGGTACTTGTTGAGCGATCGCGTGTAATGATTGTGTACGTCAGAATTTTTACAAAAACAATTTTTAAAATTCACAGGCAGTAGATTCGATTGAAATCTGAACATAAATAATCCAACTTGCAACTTATTTATGCATTCAAAAGGCAATATTCTCAAACTAAGAAATAACGGCAGAGTTGTAGCTCTAAAGGGTAAATTACATATAGTCCGAATGGCTCGCTTCTGCAGAGTTTTAAGAGTTGTTAAGCGAGTATGATACGTGGAAGCCCACGAGATATTACAATACGATATGTAAGGGTATATTAAGGAGTAGTACAAATTCACAAGTATATATTGCGGTAGAAGGTGCCGAATACGAGAAATTATACCAATATTTTTTGACATCTTTTTAGATATGACATTTATATGCTCACTCCATGTTAAGTGCTCATCAATGTGAACACCCAAAAATTTAGTAGAAGATACCCTAGTTATGTTTTGGTTATCAATATTGATATTTAGATTGCAAGTTGGAACACATTTCCTTCGTGAATGAAACAATATGAAATTCGTTTTCATGAGATTTAACGACAGTTTGTTGGCTTTAAACCATTCTCCTACTAGACTTAATTCGGCATTAATTTTATTAACCAGTACATCAATTGATTTATCTGACATAAACACATTAGTATCATCAGCAAACATAACGAAATGAAGCAATGAAGAGGCGTTTGAGATGTCATTCACATATATCAAAAACAGCAAAGGGCCTAAAACAGAACCCTGTGGTACACCACAGGTAACATCAGATACATAAGAAATATGTCCATTATATGAGACACATTGCCTTCTATTTCTTAAGTAGTCAGAAAGCCAGTTAAGACAAACTCCTCTGATGCCATAATGTTCAAGTTTCCTTATCAGAATGTCATGGTTCACAGTATCAAACGCTTTAGATAAATCAAAAAAGACACCCATAGAGAAGTGATTGTTGTCCATAGCTTCAGAGATTCTGTCGTGCATTTCTAGTACGGCCATGTAAGTAGAATGACCTGAGCGAAAGCCATGCTGGCCTTTAAATAAGATATTCTTTAATGTTAAGTATGACGTTAGCCTTACATGAACAATTTTTTCAAAAAATTTAGAAAAGTATGGCAAAATTGATATTGGCCTATAATTACTAAATTGGTTTTTGTCCCCAGACTTAAAGATTGGAATTATTTTGGCAATTTTTAGACTATTTGGGACAATACCAGTTACAATAGAACAGTTTATAATATTTGCGAGAGGAATCGAAGTGGCTTCAATGGCAAATTTGGCAATTTGGGGGTCAATGCCATCTAAACCGCTGCTGTGGGTGGGACGAAGTTCTTTTGCAATCGATACTATTTCTGTAGGTGTTGTTAATTCAATTCCAGTGGAAAAGATGGTCGGATGTTTTAAGAAAGTCTTGAATGAAATTTCAGTGTCAGGAATTTTAGCTGCTAATTTGGGTCCAATTTCAGTGAAAAATTCATTAAATTTACAAGCAATAACGCTTTTATCTTTAGTTTCTACATCATTGATAAGAAAACTATCTGTGATCGAAGAATTTCCTTTTCCACGTAGAAGTGTTTTAATTACACCCCATGTCTTACTCAAGTCATTTTCACAATTCAGAATTTTGTTTATGTAGTAGTTCCGCTCAGCAGCTTTGCGTATTTTTTTAAATTTATTTCTATACGTGATAAAGCTGGTCTTATTATCCGGTGTGGGATTTTTAATGTATTTTTTATACAGACGTGATTTCTTATTGCAGGATTTTAACAAGGCTGTGGTCATCCAGGGGTTCTTGATTCTATATGGCTCTTTTTCGAAGAATAATTTGTTTTAGGGAAGGACTGTTCATATAATGACATATACTTCTCAATAAATAAGGAATAGGCAAGGGATGGGTCACTTTGCTCGCATGCTTGATTGACAGCTGACCAATCAGCAGTACATAGCAAGGCATCAAATTTGCGCTTGGCAGTCTCATTTATTATTCTTTTCTCATATATGGGAGTTTTGTTCACTGAGATCCTTGCAAAATTACTCTGTAATATAATGGGCAAATGATCAGATATGTCGTTTATAATTATAGCAGATTCAATACAGTCGGACAAAGTATTTGTGAATATGTTATCGATCAAGGTAGCCGTATCTGAAGTTATTCTGGTTGGCCTTAAAATTGTCGGCAAAAACCGATTGGAAGTTAGTGAATTAAAGAATGTACGAGTAGGTAGGTGCGTATTTGCCTTGAGTAGGTCTAAATTATAGTCTCCAGCCAGAAAAGTATCATTATTCATCCGAGATAAATGTGACAAAAGTTGGTCAAATTCCTGATTGAATATATCAAGACCAATTCCTGATGGTCTATAGATCACGCCCACCAATAGGTCCTTCCCTGTATTCTGCTTAATTTTAACAAACATACTTTCATAAGAACCAGACAATAACAATATCATGTAACACAATTGCACCTGGATCAACCTCAACTGCGTGAGGAAAAATAGAAATTGAATTTGAAAATACGATGACGCAAAAATGCGTAATAATGAGGTTTACTAACGGTGATATCATAGACATAGAGTAAATAAGTAAGTTAGTTCATCGAATGGTTAGTAAATGCAACATACGGTGGTCCATGCAGATTCACAAACAGCTAAATCAGTCTGGTAAAATAATTATACTTGGCTGCACCAATTTGTCAGCATGGGTCCCATGCTGATAAATTGGTGCAGTCAAGTATAATTATTTTACCAGACTGCCATGGGATAGTGCATATTATGATTGAGTAATATTATTGTCATTATAAACTTCTGATTTCCCACAGTCGGCCACGGCACACTTCTACTGCGCTCGCGGCACACTTGTGTGCCGCGGCACACAGGTTGGGAAGCACTGGTCTACTGATTGATGTGACGAGAGTTTTCTTGTGGGCGTTTTCCGCGGCGGCGGTCCCTGAATTATGGCGATCATTTTAACGTAGAACCTAGCAGTGGAAATTGTAGTGCATACGTGTGCCACCTAGCGAACATTGTAACTAAGACCGACATACTGGTTACGTGCCTATTCTTATTGACACTTGTATTAATTTACATACGCCACCTTGTGACCATTGCAACAATTTCTTACGCACCCATTGCGACCTTTTGGTTTAGCTCCCACCTTGTTGTCAATTTTGATATTGTTAATTAAGAATTCATCCTCATTGACTTAGATAGACTGCTTGCTCAGGCTTATGCTCCTTGTGGACGTACGTAGTCCATCCAATATCTTGAAAAAACTTAAATTAACCGCACCAATATCTCGAATATTGAAAGGCTGCTGCTACTGAAGAATCCTATCCTGGTTCCATTCCTGCGCCACCACACAACCATCATCACCGATTACCACCGTAGCACCCTGCTGTCTCCTCGGCTTGATCTCCCCGGACTATGTATGACCTGGCAGCGGAACGGACAAGGCGGACATGGCTATACTGCGGACCTGATTTGATATAGGCTAGCGCCGGTGAATAAGCTGGTCTCCCTGACGTGGCTTTTGTGTGCAACTGAGAAATTTCGGAAATTTACATTACATTACATGAAGGTTCGTAAGATGTCGCTACTTACAAAGACACAACTAAAGCACTATCGATAAGTTTTAAAGGAAGTAGGCAACTTATTATTTTGATCTTGACATCTTGTAGCACTCTCCGAATAATTATATTTGCGTGCGAGGTACTGGAGGTGTGAGTAAGTGAGCAAGCAATCTTTATTTGCATCTTACAAGCGCTCATGCAAGGTTAAAGAGTCTTATGCAGTCTTGTTGTCCTCGAGACCAAGGTCGAGTTCGTTTTTAAAAGTCTTGGTCTTGGTCTTGAGACCAAAGGTCTTGGTCTTGATGTTCAAGGTCTTGGTCTTGGTCTTGAGGTTCAAAGTCTTGGTCTTGGTTTTGCAAGACCAAGACCAAGACTTTTGTCAATATGAACAGTCAGTCATTTTAACAAACGGCAAGAATTTTAAAAATTTATCCAATAATATTTACTCATACAGTTATTGCTTTAGTATTTAGGCTACACGGTGTGAATGAGACTTCACTGTTGTTTTGGACAATTATTTTGACTTCCGGTTATTTACCATGGAATGATTTCAAAACAGACTCATTATTAATTTGTACATTTACATCCGGTTCTTGAAAAGCTGCTTTACTTTGTGTGCTAGCGATTTCAGCACTTGTAGACCGTGTTTTTTCACATGGCAGAATTTTTATGAGGCCCCACAGGTCACGTCTTGGTCAGAAAATTCTGAGCAAATTGTTTTTTTTTTATAAAATTCAGCAGGCATTTGGAATAACATTTCGCATGAAGGACTTTGTAAATACGAATTCAGAATTCTCGGCAGTCTCCATTTAGAGTTGTTTTGTTTGAATAAAAGAAAAACTCATGTTTTCATTAAAATTACGAGTAGTCCGACTGGACAATTTTTAGTAAGGTATAGAAGTCTGGATATATAGCCTATATACGACTGTGATTTTTTGGGGTCTTGGTCTCGGTCTTGGTCTTGAGGTTCAAGAACTTCAAGGTCTTGGTCTTGGTCTTGAGGTTCAAGGTCTTGGTCTTGGTCTTGATCGAGGTTCAAGGTCTTGGTCTTGGTCTTGAGGTTCAAGGTTTTGGTCTTGAGGCTTAAGGTCTTGACAACAAGACTGGTCTTATGATACTTTAAAATCTATGAAATAGTTTGCTAAGGCTCAGCGTGATAGAATTGTATGGCCGAGAAAATGATATGACCCACGGGTGACGACGATTAGGCCTACTATTACGATTACGGTTACGATTGCCATTGCCTAATTTTCCTTTGACGGCGATTTAGTTGTCGCGGCGCAGTTAGCTAGACGTCCTAGGAAAATGGCGGATAACGTTCAATCCGACAGTTTCAGAGATGTAGGCCGAAGAGTAAATAGTAGTAAACGAAGTATATCCATCGACACTGACAACAACCAGAACGAAGTTTTAGACCCACGAATACACGTATGAAAAATATAATGTTTAGAATTCATTATGGCTGTTGTCTTTACCTTGTTTTTGTTTTTTTCGGTGTTGTTTAAGAAATGGTAAGTGCGCTGTGTAATTGTAATCGAAAATTTATAAAGCGCCAATCAGTAAGGTCATTTGGCTCCCGACCCGGGCCAGTGTAATCACTGGCAAACAGGAGAGTTTTCAGGCGCTTGAGGACCTGTGGGGAGAGAGACTGACGAGCTCTGGCTGCAGGTCCTGATTAAGATTGTTCCAGCTGAAAGGGCCAACGAAAGCCAAACTCGTGGACTGGGTAAACTACAGTTTAGATACTTAAATTATTTCATTGGTATCCTTTGCTTTTCTTTGGTCAGTATTTTGACTTCAAGTTTGAGCTATAGTTTCATCGTTCATCCAACTTCTAGTTTGAGTTTTAGATAAAACCGTAGTTTACGTTGCTAAATTGATAGTGGTTGGAAATCCGAAGTTTACGTTGCTAAATTCCTTGACTTTGGTCTATTACCACGAATGAAAATGTTTCATATTAAAACTAGAAGTTGGATTTTTGATGAAAATATTACTGAAACTAGAAGCTGGATGATCGTTGAACATATAGATTGCTTTCAGCGTAGGTAGATTCTGTGTATGATATATGGTAATTATTGTTTTGCAAAGGTGTATCTGCCATTGGAGACTGAAGCAGTTCGTGACTGTTCTGTCCTTTTTATAAATATTTCCAGTTATTAACAAAAGCCATTTACTTGCTTTACTTTTTCTTGTTTGTTAAGGCTGAGCTTGAGAAACTCAATAAAACTTCAGATGACATCAACTTTCTTGAGCGGGAGGCTGATGTGAGTTGTGTTACTGTTTCATTTAGACTCAAACTCTTCTTTTCCATACATGCTTGTCCTTGTAGTGGCCTTCTGATCTCTCAGACCTCCTAACTGTATCTTGGCCTGTCCATTGCATTACTGACAATGACAGGGATTTAACTTTAAATTGTGTATCTTTATATTTGTACTACAGAGTGTTTAAATACATTTTTATAAGGTGTTTGGGAATAAAGTAAAGGGACTGACTATGACATCCATAACTGAGACCTCAGATTAAAATGAAGTTCTGTTAGTATTATGGATTACTGAAGTACTGTTCAGTTCATTTCTGGCACATAACTTGTGGAGTGTAATCATTTGAACAGTTCTTGGGTTGCGTCATCTTTAAAGTGAAGTAGAAGAAAGCTAGCAACTTGTTCAGTCAGGTTACAAGTAACAAAAACAGTAACTACAAAGAAAAGAGAAATTTCATGACTGAGATATCATGTAGCTCTTAGCCTGTCCTTGTACAGCTCATGTTCAAGTTTTTTTTGCATTTGCTTCTTGTTGTTGCATGATTTTAGGAATTTTGTACCACCATGTTCTGTAAATTTTATTTAGCAACTACGTGCTGTCATACAGCAAACAAATGCAGTTTCAACTCAAAAGCTGAATGCTTTGTCAGAGAAGTTAGGATCATGTGTTGGAAAGGCCAAACCATACTATGATGCCAGAATGAAGCTCAGAGAGGTAGAATTTATTAGAATAAATTATAATCGTTAGTATTTTAATTTACAGTGGTTAATTTATGTTTTCAATGGTTTTACTTTTGCAGTAAACAGCTAATCATGATATTTTTATTCTTCGGGATACATGTGTTTTTACCACACGTATGTTAAATCTAACATACAACCAATACAATTATGTATCTTATTGTTATGATTGCTTGCCTCAGCTTTATGAGAAGAGGCATAAGAAATCAGATGAAACAATTCCTTTTTATTCAATCTTTGTTGTTTTTAGAAGTCTTCACAGTAAAGTGTGATGCTGGAATTGATTATGCTAGGCTTTAATTTGCATGCTGGGTAATGCATTTTTCTGTTCATAGAGATGCATGCTTTGAAAATAACATTTGAATGGCTGAAATAATCTTAGTGGATTGCTGCTAATTTTAATTTAAGTTTTTTTTAATATTTGGTACATTTGAATGAATTTGGATTGAATTATATATTTATCACATAGATTCAGATAAAGGCGCAGGGTGTAGCCCAGCGGTTTGAGACGGCATGTGGTGATCTTGCTTTGGCCAAAGAAATGGTCCATGTTGCAGAAGACTGCTACTCTGCCTTAGGACGCCCAGATGATTCTGCCTGGCAGGAGATGCTTAACCACTCGACAACGAAGGTAGGGTCTTCATGATTATGTGATGCTTTAGATCTTTTGAGATTCACTGTGTTCATGTTGTGAATATACTATCCGTACTTACCAGGTACATAAAGTAACTGCGTACTGATTTCAGAACTCGGAACTTTCTGTCTGGCTTGGATTTACCTTTTTAAATATGTCTATCTTTTGATGTGTTTTGGAAGCTTCTATTTGACTTACCGTAATAATAAAAGTTGTCTGAGGTAACACATCTTTTCAATGTTGAACTTATGATATACGTATGTTAGGCTTAATTACAGATATTTTAACCCTTGTTCTGGGCATGGCCAGATATTTTGGGGCATTTAGTCCATGTTACTCCCGAAGAACAGTTTTGATGGCTCACGAGCTTGAATTCAGTTAAATACGACACTGTGCAAGAATGTGAACTAGGCACTTATGATAATTATTATTCATTGTGGTGTCAGCTTCGTCCTTTGGTCCGGGCTGCAGTACTATCTGGTGGTCATGCCACAGCTTTTTATTGTCTTAAAACTTGCCTTTATTGCCAAGGACTTTCGCACTGGGAGCGCTTCTGATTGGTGGGAACTGGGTAGAGGCACTTTATAAGTTTTGAAATACAATACTATACGATACAATTATCAATGACAACGAGTGTTGACCAATTTGTTTGATTTAGTGTTGAGTTAAAGTCAAATATTTCTAAGAAAGAGAAAATACTTTCTGAGCTAATTAAGGGCTTTTACGAATATTGTTTTCAAATGATCTCTCTTTGCATTTTAAAATGAATTAACTTGTCTAATACATGTAACAGTCATTTTTTTAAACTTCTTCGCTGCGAAGTCAAGCATGATGTAAATTTAGGCAGTGTAATGTAGTGAAAATCATGGATTAAACCTGTGATGGTAGGATTAATTTGGGGAAATACTTAAAATTTTAATTGTGACTTGGATCTTACTGAGATCGGTTAAGCTGAGAGTGAATTCATAATGGTGCAGTTGACCCTGAGCAGGTTCATTTTTGTGGTTAATGGTAGGGAGTAGCCGACTTTTGATCCGGAAATCGGATATAACCGGATGCTACAGTAATCTTATTAATCGGAATCGGCATTTATTCAATAGCGATTTAATTTTTGAAAAAATCTTCATTTTTAAACTGTGCACTTTTTTAAAATTTGCTTATAATCTAAATTAAGAAAACATTTTCAAAAATAAGTTTCCTTGTATAATTTCTAATCAACCACAACTTCCACAAGGCAATCGCATGAAGCGCTAAATAATTAAAACAAACTTGTTTACTGAGCAAATTTTCGATTGCGACATTAATATTATAAATTTAGAAGATAATTTAGCTGATCATATCTCGAACAAGAAGTAAGATCTGGCATTATTTTGAAATAAACGCAATTGACGAGTCGAAGGCAAGCTGCTTAGTTTGTGAAGATAAGTTGACTTAGGTGACCTGAGTCACATTTTGCAGACTAGCAGTTGTCATTTTCATATTCGCTGTAACTTTCTTAAAATTAGCAAAAAAATAAGTTCAAAACACGCTTATGCCACAAATTTTTAATGTATCCATATATATATTTTAATAATATATTTGTTGTCGACGATTGTGGAAGGTTGTTTCGTTCAGTAATTCATACTTTTCTTGATCACCCAGTGTAGGCTACTACGCAACACCTGTATAAAAATATAAACAAATTAATTAGCGTAGCCATCATAATGTCACAAATATTTCCGTTTAATCAGATCGGGAATCGGCAAACAAACATGCTATTGTCTGGAATCAGTAATCAGCAGAAAAATGCTAATGGTTACTCCTAATTAATGGTCATATAATTAGAAAATTTTTACTAGAGGCAGGCCCTTAGCCAGAAATACAGAGTTGCCCGTCCACAAGCATTCGAAGACCAAAGTCGTGACCGCACGATGCCCTGGCGATGATCTTGTTTGACAGGTGGGGGAGGGGCAAGGGACTCTTTTGAACTGATCTGGTAAAAAAAAGAAGGGGAGAAAATTTTTTGCGCCACGCGCAGAACAACTTTTTGAATCTTTTTTCGGTGTTTCTTCTAAATTTGGAGGGACGAATGTATAGTGTGTCCCCCAGCTCTTAAAGGTGGGGTATCTCCACCCCCTGATCGCCGCCCATGGCCCGACTCCGTGAGCCTATGCCTGAAGTGAAGTCCCGTGGCTGTATGAGTCCGACTACAATGCCCCTACACTGAATGACCTATGGGTTTTGATCACAACTGTAAGTCAGGCAGTGAATTTAGTGTATCAGCTAATGGACCGAAGCCCGCCCCTCCACCTGACCCTCTCTGTCTGTCTGTCTCTCCCTCTCTCTCTCTGTCTCTGTCTGTCTGTCTGTCTGTCTGTCTGTCTGTCTGTCTGTCTGTCTGTCTCTCTCTCTCTCTCTCTCTGCAGGTAAGGCCAGCGAAGCCCGCCCCCCTGCCGGCAGCCGTAGTCAAACCTGCATTCACATCCAGCTCCCTCTCTGTGTCTGCCGCCCCAGCACCCGGCAGCCGTAGCCACTAGCCAGGCCTGCATTCACGTCCAGCTGATCTCTCTTTCTGTGTCTGTCTGTCTGTCTCTCAAGGGAAGTTGTTAACGCAGCCTAACGATAAAGGGAACTAAATTTACATACCGTGATTTCTCATGGGTTACAGCTAGTTGTAGTGAAAATTCAGCAACCTGTCCAATTGGCAACCCGTCCACACAGAATTTATACCCGTCCAAAATAATTTTCACGCGTTCAAAGGACGCGTGGACGGGTGGTTGGCTAAGGGCCTGACTAGAGGTGATTTCTTTCTACATATGTCTATGTTCCTTATTCATCTGCTATTGTTCAGGTCAATGAGGCAGAACTTGAAAGAAAGAAGAGTGAACTAGAGCATGAAAAAATGACGCAGTCTTGCACTGAAGTGCAACGAGAAGTTACAATATTACAAAAGGAACAGAAGCGTTCCATTGCAAAGTCAAGGTCAGTGTGCTGAGAATGTTTGCAGAAATTGAACTGATGGAGCAATTTTTATCAAATTACTTTATCCTTTATTTTTAGTGTTCTATTTAAATCCTACCAGCTGTCCTAATGAAGTTAAATTTATCTTGGCTACAAGGTAATTGCAAATATACCAAAAACCATTGTATAGTGTATACATGTCCACTCTTTTTGTATATTTTTCGTTTTCTCCTCTGTTATGTTACTGTGCTCCTGTATATTGTTTCTACTGTCTTTTCAGTTGGAGTGTCAGATGTACAATCTAGCCCAAATATTTACAGGATTGGATTCATAGTATGCTTGTTAAAAAGTATCTGTAGAAATAACCATTGCATTTGATTTGACATTGAACATTGTGCATGTGTGTAATTTTAACAATGTTACCTTATTTCCGGACTATAAGTCTCATATTAAATAAGAGGATGTGAAAAAAAGCAAATATTTTGTAAAATCAATAAGCGGGTTCGACATCTCAGTGACCTATTTAGGTCACCTCGACCTACATAGGTCATTACTACCGGAAGTATTGGTCTTGCTGTGGTAAATATGGATAGGATTAATGATTTAGATGGTTTCAAACGTTGGAATTTGGAATATTTATGTATTAAGAAAATTTTCGGGAATCTGGGATTAACAATTATTCAATGTAGTAAGAAACAACAGTTGGTGGCTTTGTCGTATGCCGCATTTAGCCAAAACTACATTCGGCAGCGCAACAGTACCGGTATGACCGATCAGCTGATGTCCGATCAGCTGATGTCAGTCTTGAACAGAGGAATACGAGTCGACACCCAGGCCTGGTACCCAAGTAGGAGACAGGGAGAGAGTTGAAACACTGCTGAAGAAAATGCGACGTTCTGGCCTACTTTCCCCATCCATTCAAATCGCTTCTGAGTTGACAAAACAGACAGATAAACGCCTCCTTAAGACAGCCATTACAGACCACGGCCATGTTCAGCGACCATATTTTCCACCTGATCGCAATATCCCTCATAATTTCCGGCCACGGGCTCATAATTTCACATTAGGCCTACCTGATAAAAACGACAAAAACTTTATCTCCCTTAAGCTCTATAAAAACACTTATTAACAATTAACTATTTTAGCACTATACTGCTTTTCTTTTATATGTATAGGCTACTTTACTTTAAAATCTATTAATCTCTTCAGTCTCTTTCATTAACTGTTTTCTGATTTCAATGCATATTTTAATGAATTTTGACTAGTGGGACAGTCAGCCACGACTAGGGTGTCTGGGCCGAAGCCCCAGCGGACAACGCATTTTACAGCATTGGCTGCCAAATGGAGCCCATTTTAGCCACTTTATTTTACCAAATTTCCTTTCTATTATTATACACTAGCTGGATTACCCGGCGTTGCCCGGGTTATAAGTTTCACACCACCACCACCGCCGCCGCCACCACCACCAACAACAACAACAGCAACAACAACAACAACGACTGCTTGGCAATCTTGGCAGTCGCCCTCTGGCGGCGACTGCTTCGCAGTCTTGGAGGCCCTTGTGGCGTCTGGCGACGTCTGGCGGAGACTGCTTTGCAGTCTTGTAGACGCCCTCTGCCGTGGAGTGACTGCTTCGCAGTCGCCCTCTGGCGGCGACTGCTTCGCAGTCTTGGAGGCCCTTGTGGCGTCAGGCGACCTGTGGGGGAGACTGCTTCGCAGTCTTGTAGACGCCTTAGTTGTAATGTAATGTGTTAAAATTTTGTTGTTATACGATGAATATACTTCGAATCGATCGTCATTAAATTTTGTGCGAAGTAAACAACTGATGCGCATTATTAATGACGTTGGGGAATACCGGCGCCATAAATAGAACCGTGGTGTCGTTAAGCGCATTATTAATGACGTTGGGGAATACCGGCGCCATAAATAGAACCGCAGTGTCGTTAAGCGCATTATTAATGACGTTGGGGAATACCGGCGCCATACATAGAATCGCTTGGCAGTGGAATAGGCGAACTTGCGCGTGATGTACGGTCGGGTGGGTAGAGTTTTGGGGCATTTTCACCATGGTAGGGGTGAAAACGGGGGACGCGAACCCCTCCAATGGGTGTCCGAAGCCAAGGCCGAAACAGTAGTGAAGGTTTCGAGTGAAAAGGTACAAAATTGTAGAAGTTAAGCCCAGTCAAACAGACAGACAGACAGACACACACACAGACAGAAAGGTGGCTTTATTTATATAGATATCCTGATTAAAGTCATGCATAGAAGTTTGAAAATATGACATAATTAGTTCAACCCAGGGCTGTACTGGTCAAATTAGAGGTGAGTATACACTAACGGTTAGTTTTCCGAAACAAATTAGAGGTGAGTATACGCTACAGTATTTTGTGAGTATACACTACAGTATTCAATATAAATAAATATAAATATTTTGTGAGGTGAGTATACGGTCTGTAGAGGTGAGTATACGCTGTATACCCGCGTATACCTCGACTACAGCCCTGGTTCAACCATACTACCAACATAATTGATAAAAGTAAGTCAGTGACAGGCTGAGTGACTGTGACCCAGTGGATGAGCTGCAGGTACAACAAACAATGATAGCTTTGACTTCGGCAACCACGATCAACTTTATTTTCCAATTTGGTTAAGCAAAGGAAACAAGTAACAGTTGGTGGCTCGTTCTCAGATTGTCATAGTGAGAGAGAGATCACTCGTTTTAATATTGTAATATTACATTAAAAGTAGTGTTACAGAGACAAATCACCCAAACTATACTGGGACAAATCCTAAAACTACTGGGACTTTTGTCCCCCTAGTTATAGTTAAAATATGCACTGTATGATTTATTTTCACTTGCAATTATTGTCTTTGTAACACTGTGAAATCCCATCACGTGTCGACGGGAATCTTTCAATAAACAAATATTTAATTGATTGATTGACATCACACATCATACATTATGCTAAACGTTTTTATTGTGCTACTGATTTTGTTCTGCCTGTATACTTTGAGTTTGAACTTAAGCAGATTGAAGAAAACACGTGGTCAGAGTAAAAGTTCACTTTGGTTTGTTTTGCACATGAAGTTTTTACACGAGCAAAAAAATTATTTCTGAAAAAGTGTGTGATGCCACTTCTGTTATCAAGTTGATAATGGAGGGCAAAAATGTTACTGCTGATCTCTGAGATGTGGCCATGAAAGGAAAGTGGAAAAAGTTGAAACATATATGTGGTTCAAAACTTGGATCATGAAAACTTAGCAGTTCCAACAGGAATGTGGCTTATACATTCATAAGAAACGTTCAGTTTTGTGTGCTTCACCAGATAGAATTGTCACTTAATAGATGCTGTGGCAAGGGATTGCTTGAGGTTAAGTGTCCAATTAGTTTTGCAGACATAGATCCTGCTGAAACCACCTGTGCCATATCTTGTGACTGCTGATGTCATGTTAAGTCGCACTCATCAGCATTAAAAGTAACACATATTCAAATGCAGATAGCAGTTCAGTAATAGGCAGTGGTGTGATTTTTCAGTAAGTGTGGCTCCTTTTTTGAAAGAAAATTGTTTAACAAATCATTCTGGGATGTTTGCCAATCAATTTTAGAGACTTGTTTTAATACTTTCGTTTTCCTAGCATGGTGGCATCTGTTGCAGCATCTGAGAGCAATGCACAAACTTAACCAGGAAATATTAGAAGTATTAGTTAATTAAATTAAACTTCAGTATATTTAATCTTTTTACATAGAATCAACACCTGTAACCATTTCATACTCTGTTGCAATGACTGGTAGTGAATGTTTCATTAAATGTAAATGTATGCGATTTTCTATAGCAACCGTATATGGCTTCGACGCTGCTCATTTTTCAATGAATTGATCGGCTGAGATCCTTCACCACCGCTGCCTGGTTGAATTGGTGTCACGCCATTTAAGGTCCCCGTGTTGGGACCGTGCTAGCCCGAGATTTTAATCTCTGAAATAAGCCACCTACGGGAAGCGAACCGCGGTCCGAAAAATGATGTTTACAGATGTTTAATTCAGACATCTTAACATTGCCCGCATGCATTCACTAAGTAAGAGTACGGTACTCGAGTTGAAATTATGCTAAACACAGATCACAGATTCGTTGATCCAGACGAATGGATTTTCATATTTTTGAAGCAATGCTACAAGGCTTAAACATTAAATGCAATCGACCTATAACGACTTGCGTGGTTTGTTGACAAAGTTGGTAGTAATGACCTCTTGGACAATTAAGTGGGTCGGGTGACTGCGCATGCGCACTCGACATATCGATAGGGCTTATTCATCACACACACCTTCAATGGAGTTGTTGCTCTGATATTCCATTGGGTTGGAAAACTAATTATTGTATTTGCAAAAATCACCTATATAATTCTGAGATTCACTGTTACTTGATAAAATTATGTTGAAATAACATTTGTTGCACTTTTTAAAATTAAAGATTTGCCACAATTTTTGTTTAATGCTTTCTTATTTGATAGTTTAGATGATGACGTTATATCTCATCCGATGAAACCAAAGATGCTAAATAGAGAAAGATACTTTATATAGCACCTCGACTAAAGCAAGTTGATTAATATAGCTTTGTTTTTATTGGTTTGTTTGATAATATTCATTAAAGTGGTCCATTGCTTCATATAAATGATTTGAAAATATTCATTAAAGTTAGCCAATATAACGTTGTTTATGAATATTGCCAAATTATTATAGGAATAATTATTATAGAATAATATAAAGGTAGCGGTGTACAGCTGATCCAGTTTGACATTCATTAAAGTCATCAAATTCAATGAAGTTAACAAATATTGACAACTGATTGCAGGATACTTGGCTGCAGCCCACTTGACTCCTGAAGGCAGGCAGTGCTGTTAGGCTAATATGCTAGTAGCACATAGCATGCCCGTAGAGGCGATAGAGACCTACACTTGTTCACTAACAGCACTTACATAAATTAGGATCATCCTCAGTGGGAGAATGTTTTTAATATAATTCAATTTTTATTCATTCTTTCTACACTGATGATTATACACTAAAGCTTAAGAATGGCAGGCTGAGTTGTCCCAGATAAATGTCACTGCCCTTGATCATTGAGCTCTTATAAGTTGATTTATTTGTATTACTAATGGTTTTTGTGTATTTCTTTTGAAGACCATATTTTGAGCTGAAAGCGAAAGCCAACCAAGAGATGGAGGTATAGTAGCTTTGCTTTGTACTAACATGTCCTTGTACTTGTTGCATATTTTAAAGAATTTAATGTGAGTTTATCTTCTTTGTGGTTATTATCCATCATTTCTGTATTTTAGATAAGACATAATATATTTCACATATTGTTTATTCTGCTTTATTTTGACGGACCTTGGTTAAGGGTGAGTTTTGAACTAATTTTTATTAGCATTAGATTCTGCATGCCCTTCTGGTGGAAACTATGAGGTTATTAATATTCAGATTTTCTAATTTGATATTTTTGAATTAGGGAAACAAGAAGAAACTGAATGAATTGGAGAGTTCACTTGCTGAAGCAAAAGCAGCTTATTCGGACACTCTTCGGAGTCTAGAACGAATAAGCGATGAAATTCATCAGAAACGGAAGGAGAATCGGCAAACTAGGAAACGAATCTCGAGACATGAGGAACTGGATCATTTTGTAAGCAATTCAAAGAAAACTTCCAATGAAGCAACAACCGTTGCCTCTGGAGCAGAGAAAGAGAATGCAGAAGTCAAGAAGAATGAAAGGGCAGATTTATGTTTGTCTGCATCTGCCACGCAAGATGAGAGAGATTCTGCAGAACAAAATCAGGCAGACAAATTAGAGTCTTCTTTGAAGACAATGCAGAATGATTCGGTGACGAAGAATGAGATGAGTTCAAAGGCTAACGTATTGCCGATGACTCGTCAAGATCCAGGTGATGCAATTCCACCTACAAATATGCTTTCAGAAAAACCAAAATTAATGCCCCTTGTCATGCCAAATAAAAATGAAAATATATCCATTTCAACAGGTAGCTCAGGTACACTGTCTGAAATCCCAGAAATTTGTCTGATGGTCCAGTCACCGGAGTCTAATTGCGCAGAGGGGAATAGGCATAGCCCAGAGGCAGTGTTTGATCCAAGTCGTACCAATGCTGAGGTGATGCAGTCGATCATGCGGCTGAAGTCTACTGCTATCTCGCCACCAGTTTCTTTTCTTAATTATGGATTTAACCACTTGAATGATGACAATTCAGATAAAGACAGCATTACTAGCAGCTATGTTAATGCCAACGTCCTCAGTGATGAACAGATTGAGAGCCTTATGCTGGAAACGGGCGATTATAATAAAACTTTGGAGAAAATGAATCCTGCAGAACTCGGTCAGTTCAAGGGCTTGGAACTCCCAGCCAAACTGAGTTACCTTCAGGACTATGTTAATTTTGATCCTATTTGGATTGAGGATGACTTTGATAACTTTGACAAGAAAGCAGGGAAATTCGTTGTTACCGAATCCAATTATAATATTGGATAAGAAAAGAGGAAGGTGGAAAGCACATTTGATGGGAATGTGTAAGGTTGGGGCTAGCCAGTTCTGCTTAAGTGTCCAAGTATTAATATAAAACTTTAAATCAAGGTGGATCAATTGCTCTTGTGGTTATTAAATAACTCATTTCTGCCTCATTTCATGAGGCTTTTAGGTACTTTTTATTTCTTATATGAGTACAGCAAAACTTCATTATAACAAAGTTCAAGGGACCATCATTAACATTTTACGTAATATATTCCAGGTTCGAAAAAGAAACTCGATATATCCCAGGTTCTAAATAAACGCGGTAGATATTCACGTCCAGCTCTTTCCGACTCTACAAAATGGAAGTGTACACGTTTTTGAATAGTGACCATGTGGCATCGACCCTACTGGACCACCGCTGTCCCTTTGAATGGAAGCTCACCTTTTAAAGTCCCCGTGTACGGACCGTGCTATGCTGATATTCAAATCTCAGAAGCCACTATCAATATGGGAGCCAGCACCCTGATGCTCCGAGGCAGGGCTGTAGTGGTAAAATTAGAGGTGAGTATACGCTACCGGTTAGCTTTCCGAAACAAATTAGAGGTGAGTATACGCTACAGTATTTTGTGAGTATACGCTACAGTATTTTAATAATTATAAAGAAATATAAATATTTTGTGAGGTGAGTATACGGTCTCTAGAGGTGAGTATACGCTGTATACCCGCGTATACCCTCGACTACAGCCCTGCTCCGAGGTGCTTGAGGCATACTTTCTAACTGGTTTAGCCAACCAGACCATAGGCCCATTTTTTATTTCCTGACGGTCTATACACCGTTTGATAACTACTGCCACTTTCAACACTTATGATGCAATTGGCAGTGGTGTCACTGTTGCCATGACTATCTCTTCTTCATCTCCCCACCTTTCAGATGCTCTAGAATTTAGGTCAATAAAACAAGGCTGAGGTACAAAGGTTAATTCAGACACCTGGCCTCAATTGACTGACCCCTCCCAGCAGACATACGCGTGCATCAGTCTTCATCTCATAGCCTTCAGCAAACAAAGCACCTGATAATTATTCATCACTCAGCTACAACTAGGCTAACTATCGCCTCGCAGAGTGGCTGTACGTAACTTCGATATATCTGCCAGTCAACGGTTCAATAAGGACTGTAGAGTTTGAAATACCGAAGTTTTACTGTACATATGTATATGTGAAATTCAGACATTTTTTTGCTAACTAGAGCATTTTAGTACAGATCGTGTTCAAATTTTTAAATCGGATATGCTTAGCTGCCTGAACAAATTTCTTAAAAGAATTTTTGCTTTTATGTCTGTGATACAGAAAATGGCTTCTTAACTGAACTGCTAATATCCTTTTTCTGAACTGCTTTTTTAAAGATGTGGTAGCCAGTGATGGGCAATAGTTAACTAAAAAGTTGCTAACTATTAGTTTAACTAAAAAATTTTAGTTAAGGAAGAAGTTTAACTAAAAAAAATAGTTTAGTTAAAACCATAGTTTAACTAAAAATTTGTAGTTGCTAACTAAAAAGTTTAACTAAAAAAATCAGCAATATGCAACTATTTTTCCACAGTGAACCTTGAACACTGTCAGCAAAAAAACATTTTAACGCTGCATGGTTTTAGCATTTACAGCCTGTGTTTTCAAATTCATACACTACTTACAGTGCACATGTAACTGTATGCCAGAACAGTACATATTGCATAGTTTGAAGGTGAAATTGTCATTGACGCTTTGCATTATTACAGTTCACTTAACGTCTTTTATTGCAAAAATGTTTGTCGTAAATAGTTGGAAAATAGTTGGAAAAAGTTTAACTACTTTTTTTTAGTTTAGTTAACTAATTTCCAAAATCAGTTGCCAACTTTAGTTTAACTACTTTTTTTTAGTTGGAAAATAGTTTTAGTTTAACTAAAAAAAAATAGTTTAGTGCCCATCACTGGTGGTAGCTTATTTAAGTGATGGCATGCTAATCAAATCTTCGTGCAGTCTGAATTATCACCTTGGACCTGAAACTGATATCAAGTTCCCTTTTGATTAATTTGATAACCAATGCACCATATTTTTATTGTTCACTGGCTTTGTGTGAAATTGTTTATAGGTCAGGATAGTTATTGATAGGGGAGGGGATAGATGAATGGTAACACTCTTGCTCAAAGAACATAAGATCTGGAAAGACGTGGTACGATACCCGTAACCATACCTGTAACCTCTCTATAGGTCGACTCAGCCTTCCACTCCCTAGGGGGCAGCTGTAAATGAGGCTGCCAAGACGTGTGTTCTATAAGATCTTGATAATTGTACTGTCATATGTTTCTATGTTACTGCGGTTTGTCAGTGAGCTTGTTAATAAACACGAACATGTTCTTATTCCTGTGGCAGTTGCTTGTTTGATATTCTGCAGCTGTCATTTGAGAAGTAGCCTTGGAAATGTGTCAGTCTAAATGTGCATTTTCCACGTTACGCTTTGATGCTATCTATATTTTGCTGTAGTTGTCAAAGCCAAGCTGTTTCTTATCGGCCTGTTTGAGATTATTTAATTTTCATCTAGTAGTAAGACACTGGTATTCCTTCAGATCGATGCAGGTTTCAGGTAATCTGTTAATATTTTTTTATTCTTCAGCAGATCCTAAGAATTTCTGGACTTTGACTACTTAATATTCTTTGTTCTGTGTTGATGATCATGAAGAATCTCAAGTTTCTCAGTTTTTCTATCAATGGGATATCAGTGTTATAGAGGGGAAGTAATTTGTTACACTGACTTTGTCAGAAGTTACTTTGTCACGTTCGACAGAGGTCAAAGTTAGAGTGGCCTTTGGGTCGTCCATTAAGAATGTCTGCAAACAGGGAGGTGTGTTAGATGTGGAGAAGAGAAGCTGTTGTATCCAATGCAAATGTCCATATCTAATGTGAGTTCCTTTTCCGGACATGCAATATCAATATAGCCCACCCCAGACCACAGTAAGCTCTGCAAGATCAACAGGGTAGCCACTAGCCTACTCTAAACATTAGTACTTCACTGTTGTGTGTACGTCTGCAAAAGAGGATGGGGAAAGTAGTGCCAATGCAAACAAGGGGTTCAGAGTAGGTAATTTTTGTGGACATCTCCTTATGAACAACCCATAGGTGCTTTGATCATGTTCATGTTACAGATTTTATGCAGTATGCAGAAGATTTGTGGCAGTTTTACCAGTCCACCTCTCGCACTATTATCAATATGGTTATTAGCATGATAGTACCGGTAGTTGAATTTTTAAGGCTGATCTATAACAAGAAACAATTATCTTATGTGATTATAAATCTAATTTTCTTTAACATATCCATGTTTTCCTTTTGACAGTTCCAAACCTGTAAAATTTTCAATATCATTTAACTGCTTAATTGTCTTAATATCTTTGTGGTGATTTTGTTATCATGTTTAGTTACGCTTCAAGTTCTCGTTTTGTATTTAAGAGCACATGATCAATTGCTACATTTTGTTATCAATTCTAATTTCTTTACCATTATAATTATATGTATATGTTTATTTATATCTGTTAAGGTCCGTGTCGAATAGATTTAAGAAGTGTCAGGTATTATAATCACTAGTAATGGCTGTACATGTATATAGAATTTGGTGCTGATTTAACGATAACTGACAGCTATTCTCTAGAATGATGCCATATGGGGTAAAGGCTGAAACTGTTTGGTTCTGTTTATGACCAAACAGTTTGCGTTTGAGTGGCAGATATGAATATGTGCACGTGCAAGAGCATTTTGTGTCTGTTAAAAGCCACATTCGTCTGTCTTCGTTTTACTTTGGTTTCGCTTTTGAGTAGATATGTCTTGATGATGTATGGTAAGATTTTTGTTATTGTTTTACATAATTTCCTTTTATTTAGGTCTGAACAAATCCCCAACACATGTCATGTACTAAAACAATCACTTTTACTCACTGCTTAAAACTTTTGCAAATTCTGTGTTGCTGTACATGTACTCGTAGAGTTTCTTTATTATTATGCATTTATTAAGCATCACTAGCTAATGACAAAACATCAGTCGCTTCAGTAAAGGACTTGCTCAAGAACAGTAACCAGCTGAAAGGGGATTGAACCAATACTCTATGCATTACAGGGTGAGGTGCTTTAACCAGTCGACTGCCATATCCCACAGCACCAGTGGAAGTTTCTAAAACATTTCTAAACATTTATTTGCAATGTGATTATTGAATGGAATTTTAATTAAAAACAGGGTGGAAAATTTGATTGGCCTTTACAGTTTTTGGTAGAATCCATACTTTGTTGAGCATGTAACTTTCTCAGATGTTAGTTATCACAAGTCGGCCATTGATTTGTTTATGTATTACATTTATGAAAATTACTTCTCTTATCCTTGCATTTAGTGGTAGAATTCTCCAAGATTTTGATGAAGCATTCTTTTAATTCTTCCATTTTAAAATGTCTTGTCTAGTTTGATTTAATGTACTGCGTGTAAGTTGCTGAAAATTATTATTATTATTTTCCAGATTTGTTGTCTTTATTTTGAAACAGTGGCTTTGCAATGTTGATAAAACTTTTGAAAGTGTGGTTATGTTCATGAAACAGGTGTTTATCCACTAAGAACAAGGTCAGCTGGACCACCTGAACCTTGATCTCCCCATGGACCGTAAATGAGTACCAATGCAAAGTAAGGTTGGGTGATGTAGTATGAGGTCATTTTGAACTTCTGCTGAAAGATCCAACCACAGGGCCATGCATGAGATAAGTTCCTGTAAAGGCTTGCATGTAAATGAGTGTTTTATGTTATTATTTAATAACATTTATTATTTAATTAGCTTATATGCCTTCCGAAACTTTCACAGTGTAGAATAGAACCTGAGATTCAGTACGTCAATCTTTTTTTTGCGCCTCTGATTATGAGTGGCGCTATATAAATTCTCGATTACAATTAAAATTACAATTATGAAGTTACCTTGCAACCAGTGAGATGAGCTCCATGGTCTTCATTCTTTACATCTTTTCCCTGTAAATGCTTGAAACCATTCTGTTTTTGTGGTTTCGTGTTGTCAGGTTAGGAGTGTCTGAAGTCTTTGAGGTAATGCTATATAAATTTGCAAGTAACATTACACTTATGGTAACTGAGTAGAGTGGTTAAGGGAAGCAGAAAATGAGTCTTTGCAAATGCTACTGATTTGAAAAGGGTCAACACTTTTGGGCATTAGCATTCTATAGTTTAAAAGGTTAGAAACAAAATGTTGATGTAACAAAATTGCCTGGAAATGATTTGGAAATGTGATGCAAAATGTAATGAACCATCTGCTGCATTGCTAGTTCCAAATAATCCATGCTTTTGGTAAAGTAATTCCTCCGATCAATTGATGCAACTGTTGCATTTATAACAGTTTATGTGTTCAGAATTGTATTTTGATAGTTTTATTGCCTGGTGATATTTCATGCCTTATTTTTGTATTGTTTCACACAGCTGTTTAGAGAGGTTCTTCTCACTTTCTTCTTAGCGATATCTGTCATGAAGATGATTAAGCTGGAATGTATCTGTAAACAGTTGTTTTATTGGAAATTTATACAGTAAGATTTATGAACCGAAATGCTTCAGACGATCTGCAATGTTTCTGCCATGATGGCTGTTTTCCAATGTATTTTTATTTCTATTGTGAACTGAATAAATGAACGACCACCGTTTTTAGTTGTGTAGTCGAAATCTAATCTGATTCATTGACTTCTGTAGCGCCATTATCATAATCGGAAAACAGTATCGTACCAGTAAATGTACCATCCTACATATAAATATCTGAATATCTGTAAAATATAAAAAATTAAATATCTGAATTTCTCAATATATACTAGCTGTAACTGGCTTATTTCTGGTATCGATTAGTCAAACATGCCGAGGCAGTGAAGCTGCAGAGTGCAGAGAGTTCAGAACTCTAGCTAGATCTGCCATAACAATACGTCCAAATTTGAACTTCTGTGCTTAAATCTTTGCTCTGGTTTCCTGTTCAGGAATTTGTTTCAAATTGGGCTCATATTTTATAAAAAATTTGAACTCTGGCCAGCCACATATTACTTAACACCAGTTTTAATTCCTCAGACACCTATTCATTTCTGTGACTGCTAATTTTTAGCCCGCTCAGTTGCTTCATTCTCAGTCTTCTTTAACTTCGTACTCAGGGTGAGAATTGTCGGGGGGTTGGGGGGTTCAACCCTAGTCTTTCTTAGGACCCCATTGTAAAGTCTTCATTGCACACCAAAATTCCACATGAATCAAGGTCTAACCCCCCCCAGTCTTTTTTATACAATTCTCATACTGTTCGTACTAGATCTCAATAGTTCTTCTTGCCGCATAAAGATGACCGCAGCTATATTTCACGCATCCTTTATAAGAATGCTTACTGACAATTTCCTGTATAAAACCCTGTAGGCCTACTCTTGGCCCTACAATTGTCTTCCATTATCTAGTTTGTATAAGATGCGTCTGTGTCAGCTTAATGTAGGAATAATCGAATTTGATTCATTGATTGCTCGTCTTGAACGGGTTCTTCTATACACTTTGGCATCAACTATAGAAAAGCTGCATTGATCTGGCGATGCCTTTTTGGCTGTGCCCCGGTTTACTTATGTGAGCTCTGCTGTCCTGTCTCTCATGTGGCTGGTCGCCGAGCCCTTTGTTCTTCTTCTGCGGGTGAGCTCAATTGGTTCCTCGTTCTACCACCGCAACAAGGCAGCATCGTGCTTTCTCTGTGGTCGGCCCGTCCATCTGGAATCAACTCTCATTGGAGATACGCCTGTTGCCTAAGATTAGTTCGCTTATGTTTTATAAGTTACATGTACTTAAGTCCAGTTTATGTTGCCGTGGTTGGGCTGGGAGCGTTTCTGAGTAGCAGAATCTAAAAAGTGGGGGTACCAATTTCTTACATACAAAAAGCAAGGCGGAGACTGCGATCTCTGGGAAGGCACAATAATAAAATATTGATTGGTATCGTTCGAAAAGTGGGGGTACGGTACCCCCCAGTTCAAAAAGTGGGGGTACGGGTACCCCTCTTACCCCCACAAATTACGCCTATGCTGGGTAGGTATAACTTGAGGGGGCGCTATATTATATTTTCAAAATGAATGAATGAATGAATGAATATTATTCAACGAGGTCATCTGATTATCTTTGGTCAATGATGAATGTGTACCCGGCCGTGGTAAAAAAAATTCATGTTCCTCATACGACTGAAATGACGTAATTCTAGACGTCATTTCACTGTTTTTGTATTAATTATTAGCATCGAATTGTTAATATGAAATGACGTCATTCGATTGTTCTTAGTTATGCGCGTTTCTGCTAAGCTGTCTTCGTTAGTAGGCCCCTATAGCTTGCCTCGCGAGTTACTTCGTTGCGCACGCAGTTACTAAGCTGTAGTCTAAGGACCGTAATCAAGAAATAGTTTGCCTTACAAAAACAGTAAGTTGACAAAAAAAATCTTAATTGTTTGACGCTGCTCTAACTCTAGTAGGCCTACTGTTCAAACTATTAAACATAACATAACATAGGCCCTAACAAGGGTTTTAAGTGGTTCAGAAGACGTGTAGTCTGTGTAAGAACCACTGCAAATTAACCTCGAACGAATTAATAGCGCAATTTCCTAGCTTCTTTTTAAAAGCTGCGATGGTGTCCACCGAGACAGTAGGCCTACTAGCCTGCATCATCCAAACCATACCACAACAGTAGCGTAGCCAGGTTTTAACACCAGGGGAGCGAGCACATGAAAAACGGCCCCAATTACCAAAATAAATAATTTCAATTAATTACATTCATTATGATTTTAAGTATTTATTTTTGTATTTTAAATAGAAACACTGAAACACCCAAAAGGTGGCAAAAACAATATGTAGGCCTATAGTAAACGTGTAGGCTAATAGTACAGTGTACTATAACATAGCCTAACAGTAGCCTATACAAACACAAGCCAATTAAAACAGCCTTTTTCGTCTAGACTTCATTTTAGTTAGTTTAGTTTATATTCGTTTAATGAAACAACAGACATAACGCTGTAGGTGTACAAGGAAGTGAATTAAAATTGTTAATTGTTAATAATAGCTTAGTAAGAGTTAGAAAATAACATTCTAGATATGAAGTTTCGAGAGTCTTTATCTGGTAGATTAAAATTGTGAGGACGATTTCTTAGGGAGTAAGGAGTAATATGGTTGGTTGGGAATAAACATCTAATTGAGTGATTTTCATTGAGTAAAGCTGCTTTAAATAAGGCCATTTCGGCTTTGAGCACAAGCTCAGCTATGGAGGGAGAGATAGTTTGAACATATCCAAATCGTTTGAGTTTGTTCAGGAATTGTTCAAGGCGCAATTTATCCTTGCCACTTATAAGGCCCCACCAGGCTGGAGAAGCATATAAGGTTCTAGATACGATTGTTGCATTAGTGATGAGATGTAGTGAGTCTTGAGATGCTCCATGATTTTTGATAGTTCTTAGTGCAAAAAAGGAGGAGGTTCCACTTTTTATCAGTTGATTGATGTGCTCAGTGACTGTTAATTTTTCTCCGATGGTGACTCCGAGAATCTTGATTGATGTTGACCGTTTAACTCATGTGATTGAAGGGTTGTCAGAAAGTGAGGGTTGGTTGCGTTTGATGATAGCCATTTCCCGAGTTTTATCAGGATTGATTTTCAGGTTCTTTGTTTCAGACCAATTGTAAATATGTTGGATTTCATCATTGGCTGTATTTAATGAATTGGATCCAATTAATAAGTATGTATCATCAGCATATTTGGATAGACGATTTTGATGGTGAATAGGATGGAGATCAGAGATACAGACAATAAATCCAGTGGGGCCGAAAACTGATCCCTGTACAACACTGGCATTAATTGAGATGATGATGGATTTGGTTCCATTAAAAATGGTATAGTGGTTCCTGTCTTGGAGATAGTTAATTAACCAGTTATATATATTGTCTGGAAGGGAAAGTGAAGCTAGTAAGTGTGCAATGGCAGAGTGACTGACAGAATCAAAAGCTTTAGAAAAATCCATAGAGATCATGATGACATATTTATTATTTTTGAGAAGGTCTGTTGCATGATGTATGATAGAGGTTATTGAAAGCGATTACTTCGTTATGATCCACTTCACTAGCGAACCGTCTTTCGATCGCAATCAAAGCTAAACCAGATAATTTGTCCTCGCCCGTTGTAGAACGTACGTATGATTTTATGAACTTAGGCCTAAGTGGAAACAAAATTTTATAAAGGATTGTTCCACACAGTGCTGTTTCTTGGCAAGGTCAGAAAAATGTGGTAGGCCCTACAATGTGGATTGCAGGCTAGGATAAATGGTACACATGTCATTGGCGATCATGAATTTTAGTACTTGTCGGCTAGAGATTTATAATTTGGTCACATTGCTAAAATGCTTTGGGTCTAAACAACTAAATTTGGAATCCACATAAAAAAATGCTCGAATACTCAGCTCTCTGGTTATATGCTGAAGCTCCTACATTGGCTTCCTGTCAGCCAGCGTGTATTATACAGGGTTGTTTCCCAGGTGTGGCACTGGTGCCAGCTGGGCTGCACTCCAGCTTATCTGCGGGTCCTTTGGCACCTCGTCCTGGGAGTTCAGGGTAGCCGCCAGTCGCCACCTCCGCTCTTCGGGGAAGGGGATGCTCATTGTGCCTTTTGCCCGCACAGCCACCATTCGAAACAGTGCTCTTTTCAGTGGTGGGCCCGACGGCATGGAACGGGCTCCTTTTGGAGCTACGCCTGCTCCCCAGAAGTCCCCATAGATGTTAAAAACGTTTTTTTCGTTTTTTATTTTTTTCTAAAAACCGTCTTTTATTCGTTTTTTTACTTTTTCTCATCGTTTTTTTCCGTCTTTTATTTTTTGCATGTGACTTTATTTATTTATTTATTGTCTGTTAATTTTTTCATTTTCTGTTTAATTTTTTTGTCTGATGTCCTTTACGTTGTCTCAGTAGGCCTACTTTCAAGCATTCAGCCAATTTACTTCACTATTTACGTCATCATTTGAGAAATAAATACTTTGTGATATAGCACAGTAGGCCTACAGGAAATAAAATTTTTAAAAGTTATTTCTAAGTTATCCAAATGCCAAAAGAAAAGGGTGCGGAATGGATTCACGTTACTTTGATAAACAAGAAAGACAAAAGCTCAGCATTGGCTAAATTGAAATGTATGTACTGTGAGAAAGTTTACACTATAGGCCTATAATCTATTCCTACAAACTTTAGTTTTTAATAATTTTGTGTTAGTTTAGTCAGCATGGACTTATGTAGACTTATGTTTACAATTTAAATTTGAAAAGATTTCAATATTTTAATTTCTCAATTTCTTATTAAACCAAACTTAAAAGAAATAAAATAATTGTTGTAGATTGATGTTATTTAGTGTTTACTAATAAGTTGTGTTATTTGTTAATTAAATCCTGTAAATAAGGTTTTAAATTTTAAATTGCAGTAGGGCCTGCAAGATGCGAGAAAGTCTAATTATTTTTCTTTTGTCGTTTTTTTCCGTTTTTTCCCCGTTTTTTATTTTTTTTTGAAAAAACGCCGTTTTTTCCGTTTTTTATTTAGTTTCTATCGTTTTTTACATATAGGCCTATGGAACTCCCACTGATACATTCTACACTCAGGGGCGTCTATTCCCCCGAAGTCATTGGAGCAACTTCCCCTCCCCTCCCTCCTCTCCCCCTTCCTTTTCCTCCCCTCCCCAATAGTGATGGCACATACACTGACAGATCTCCCCCATTTTTGGGTGGATCATTTGCTCCAAGGTTTCTATGGAGTAGACGCCCCTGTCTACACTAGATTGAAAACTGTCCTATTTGGCCGTGCTGGAGTCGAAAGCACCTCTGAATAGCCCCCGTGAAGAGGTGCTATATAAATATTCGAATGAAAATGAGTTAATGAAATCTTTTAGTTGTGCTATATATGACACAATCTAGAGACACTATGTAGGTTTCAACCATGAATTTTTCTGGAATCATCCGCTGATATTCTCTCATGGAATTTCTTTCTTTTCCGAACTCTATGTTGCTTATAGTCAGTATTAGTATCAAATTTTTGAGCCAACTCAGTTGTTTCATTCTCAGTCCGTTCAAACTCAGATTCAAATTATTTCGCATGTTTTTCATCTCGTTTTCAAATAGTTGAATTAAAAGCTGAGAGTAAATCAATGCTACTTTAATGTAAATACGAGGATAAACTGAAAGCCTTCTCTGGCACTTTATCGCAGAAGATTAGAAGAACTAAGAATTCGAACATATCAAGGGTTACAAGAATACCTTTTACCTCAGCCAACTGTTTAGCAGTGCAGTTTGAAAAAAAGAGGTTTACCATTTTAGGACAAGGTGACATATTTCCTATGTCGTTTGAACAATTGGAATAAATAAATTTTGAACGATTGGAATAAATAAATTTCGAACGATTGGAATAAATAAATTGTGGAAAAGGTCCCACATTTTGGAAAATAGTCTCAGAGGGAGCGGTCGCTCCCCCTGCTCCCCATAGGCCCTAGGCGTAATTTGTGGGGGTGCGAGGGGTACCCGTACCCCCGACTTTTTGGACTTTTTAAACAATGCCAATCAATATTTTATTAGTGTGCCTTCCCAGAGAACGCAATCTCCGCCAAAAGTATGAAAGTGCTTAGATACACAGGTAAATCGAGAGCCAAAATTAATGAGAATAGGCCTACTGGCAGGGAATATGTTCAAAACGGTCATCATGCGAAAAACGAAAGTGGAAAAGAAATTGGTACCCCCCACTTTTTAGACCAAGGTATTGGTACCCCCACTTTTCAGGCTAAAGTTACGCCCCTGTGCTCCCCCTAGCTACGCCTCTGTTCCACAGGTCTACAATTCTTGCACTGAAGAATTTCTGCCCTAATGTTCCTTTCAGCCTCATATAAATGATATAATTTATACCTGTGTCCCCGTGTTGCCTTAATTGTTTGGTGCTACATGTAATTCAAAGAACCTCTCCCACTGCAGTGCTTCCTTTCCAGTGATAATCTTATAAGCTTCGATTATATCTCCCCTGCCTCCTTCTCTCCAATGTTGTTAGTCCACACTTTTTCAACCTTTCTTAATAACTCAAATCCTTGTATCTCCAAATAATTTTTGTAGCTCTTCTTTGGACTTTCTTCGGTTTTTCCATGTCCTGTTTCATTTATGGATTCCATACCTGGATACAGTATTCCAACTGTAGCCTAACCAGCGATTTGTACAACCTCAGTATTGTATCCTTGTCTGAGAGTTGTCTCTGGTGACTATATACTGTCCTTCTTATCATATCTTTGCAGTTTGCATGGTAGATGTAAATTTCATTACAAGGACAATTGGTTTTAGAGCGAAAAGCCGAAAAGTGATATTATTTTATTAATTAGTGGATTATAGTAGGACCGTCGGAAAAGATGCTGAGATTGGCCAGAAATGTCATAATTAGTGAAAACGTTGTTTTTTTTGTTTCTATAGCTTAAGCGAATTATAATGAGCGAAAGATTTGAATCCAAATCATTTCGTCAGGCGCGAAATTGTTCAGATTTTACAAAAAACCAATGGCATGGGCATAACTAGGGTAAGAATTTTTCTTACTTTTAAACAATAATCGATTTATGATCGAATGCTGTTGTCATAGACGCAACATGTGACAAATGGAAATGTTTTCACGTTTGCATTTCAATAATAACAACGACGTGTCGGCAGCCATTACCGGCGCCCATCCCAACCCAAGGTCATCTGATTATCTTTGGTTACACCTAAATCAAGAATTGTTCTTGGTAAACGAACCTTTTCGGTGACTGAAACTCACTCCCTGTGTCTGTGCGCTCGGTACCGGCCCGCTATTCCGGGGGTCCGCTATTCCGGGGATTCGCCGGAATATACATACATGCAACATACATACATGCATACATACATACATACATGCATACAAACATGCATACATACATACATACATACATACATGTATATATATATACATACATGTATGTATGAATACATACATGCATACATACATGTTTGTATGTTTACATAAATACACGCATGCATTCATACATGCATGCATGGATGTATGTATGCATGTATGTATGCATGTATGTATGTATGTATGTATGCATGTATGTATGTTGTATGTATGTATATTCCGGCGGATCCCCGGAATAGCGGACACGGACCCCGGAATAGTGGACCCCCGGAATAGTGGACCGGAACCGTGCGCTCTGCTCAGTCGCTTGTGTCATTTCGTTCTCAACTTAAAGGTTAGATCTACCTTTTTGAGATTGCTCATCCACCTCTCTGTCTCTGGACTGATCTTCTGGATACTGACCTGATTGCGGCTTGGTTTTGGTGTGCCATCGGTTGATGCCTTGTGCATTAGACACCGGCACAATAGAAGTTACTAATTACAATTACAATATGCATGAGGTAGGAGCGCGAAAGATGGGTGATGTGTTCCGAGAACCTAGTTAAATTTTTGCTTACTATATGTGTTCTTTAGTTACTATGGTTCTTGAGTTAAGATGTGTTCTTCAGTTAAGATCTGTTCTTTAGTTAAGATGTGTTCTATACTTAGGATAGTTCTTTAGTTAAGACGTGGTCTTTAGCTAAGGTAGTTCTTTAGTTTAGATGTGTTCTTTAGTTATTACGTTCTTTAGTTAAGATGTGTTTCTTAGTCGATATAGTTATTTAGTTAAGATAGTTTCTTAGTTTAGATGTGTTCCTAAGTTAAGATAGTTCTTTACTTAAGTTGTGTTCTTTACTTAGGATAGTTCTTTAGTTTAGATGTGTTCTTTCGTTTAGATGTGTTCTTTAGTTAAGGTATTTCTTTAGGTAAGATGTGTTCTTTCGTTTAGATGTATTCTTTGGTTTAGATGTGTTCTATAGTTAAGATAGTTCTTTAGTTTAAACGCGTTCCTTTGGTAAGTTAGTTCTTCAGTTCATATGTGTCATTTAGTAAGATGGTTCTTTAGTTATGGTGCGTTCTTTATCTAAGATAGTTCTGTAGTTTACATGTGGTGCTTAGTTAAGATAGTTCTTTAGTTAAGATGTGTTCTTTAGTTAAGATGTGTTCTTTAGTTAAGATGTGTTCTTAAGTTAAGATAGTTCTTTAGTTAAGATGCGTTCTTTAGTTAAGACAGGTCCTTAGTTAAGATAGTTCCTTAGTTTAGATGTGTTCCTAAGTTAAGCTAGTTCTTTACTTAAGATGTGTTCTTTACTTAAGATGTGTTCTTTACTTAGGATAATTCTTTAGTCAAGATGTGTGCTTTCGTTTAGATGTATTCTTTAGTTTAGATGTGTTCTTTAGTTTAGATAGTTTTTTTTAGTTTAGAGGTATTCTTTAGTTAATTTAGTTCTTCAGATCATATGTGTCAATTAGTAAGATGGTTCTTTAGTAAAGGTTTGTACTTTAGCTAAGGTAGTTCTTTAGTTTACATCTGTTATTTAGTTAAGATGGTTCTTTAGTTAATGTTTTTTAGTTAAGATTGTTCTTTAGTTTAGATGTGTTCTCTAGTTAAGATAGGTCCTTAGTTAAGATAATTCTTTAGTTTTGATGTGTTCTTAAGTTAAGATAGTTCTTTAGTTAAAATGTGTTGTTTAGTTTAGATGTGTTCTTTAGATAAGATACTTCTTTAGTTAAAATGTGTTTTTAGTTACGATAATTCTTGAGTTTAGATGTGTTGTTTAGTTGAGATAGTTCTCTGGTTTAAATGTGTTCTTGAGTTAAGATAGTTCTTTAGTTAAGATGTGTTGTTTACTTAGGATTTAGATGTGTTCTTTAGTTAAAAGAGTTCTTCAGTGTTATGTAGTTGAGATGGTTCTTTAGTTAAGGTGTGTTCTTTAGTTAAGATAGTTCTTTAGTTGAGGTGTATTCTTTAGTTAGGGTTGTTCTTTAGTTTATTTGTGTTGCTTAGTTAAGATATGTTCTTTAGTTAAGATGTGTTCTTTAATTAAGATGTTTCTTTAGTTTAGATGTGTTCTTGAGTTAGGATGTGTTCTTTAGTTAAGATGTGTTCTTTACCTAGGATTTAGATGTGTTCTTTAGTTAAGAGAGTTCTTCAGTTTATATGTGTTATTTAGCTAAGATGGTTCTTTAGTTAAGATGGTTCTTTAGTTAAGGTGTGTTCTTTCGTTATGATGTGTTCTTTGGTTGAGATAGCTCTTTAGCTTAGATGTCTTGTTTAGTTACGATATGTCATTAAGTTAAGATAGTTCTTTCGTTAAGATGTTTTTTTTTATTTAGATGTGTTCTTTAGTTAAGATGTGTTGTTTGGTTTGTTGTGCTCTTTAGTTAAGATAGTTCTTTAGTTAAGATACGGTAGTTCTATAGTTAAAATTTGTTTTTTAGTTAGGATAGTTTTTTAGTTTAGATGTCTTCTTTAGTTAAGATGGTTTTTTAAAGTGCATTCTTTAGTTAAGATAGGTAGTTCTTTAATTTAGATGTATTCTTTAGTTAGGATGGTTCTTTGGTTTAAATGTGTTATTTAGTTAAGATAGGTAGTTCCTTAGTTAAGATATGTTCTTTAGGTGAGATAGCTCTTTAGTTTAAATGTTTTCTTTAGTCACGATGTGTTCCTTAGTTGAGATAGATCTTTACCATAAATGAGTTCTTTAGTTAAGATGTGTTTAGTGTAGTTGTGTTTTTTTAGTTAAGATAGTTCTTTAGTTAAGATATAGTAGATTTATAGGTAAGATATGTTCTTTAGTTAAGATTGTTCTTTAGGCTAGATGTGTTCTTTAGTTAAGATGTGTTGTTTACTTAGGATTTAGATGTGTTCTTTAGTTAAGAGAGTTCTTCAGTGTTATTTAGTTGAAATTGTTTTTCAGTTACGGTGTGTTCTTTAGTTAAGATAGTTCTTTAGTTAAGGTGTATTCTTTACTTAAGGTTGTTCTTAAGTTTATGTATGTTGTTTAGTTAAGATTTAGTTAAGTTAAGTTAGTTAACATCGTGAATCTCAAATGGATGGATGAGATTCACGATGTAACTGGCATGAATCTGGAAGCACTAAGGGACCTGACTTCGAATAGGATGCAATGGAGAATGTTTGTCATGACGATCGCTAGAGCTCCAGGAGTTGACAGCTCAAGGTGACAAGGTGAAGTTAGTTAAGATAGTTCTTCAGTTAAGATGTGTTCTTTAATTAAGATGTTTAGTTGAGATTGTTTTTTAGTAAAGGTGTGTTCTTTAGTTAAGATAATTCTTTAGTTAGGATGTGTTCTTTACTTAAGTTTGTTCCTTAGTTTATGTATGTTGTTTAGTTAAGATATGTTCTTCAGTTAAGATGTGTTCTTTAATTAAGATGTTTCTTTAGTTTAGATGTGTTCTTGAGTTAGGATTTGTTCTTTAGTTAAGATGTGTTCTTTACTTAGGATTTAGATGTGTTCTTTAGTTAAGAGAGTTCTTCAGTTTTTATCTGTTATTTAGATAAGATGGTTCTTTAGTCAAATTGTGTTCTTTCGTTAAGATGTGTTCTTTAGTTAAGATAGCTCTAGCTTAGATGTCTTGTTTAGTTGCGATGTGTCATTTAGTTAAGATAGTTCTTTTGTTAAGATGTTTTTTTATTTAGATGTGTTCTTTAGTTAAGATGTGTTCTTTAGTTAAGATTGTTCTTTAGGCTAGATGTGTTCTTTGGTTGAGATGTGTTGTTTACTTAGGATTTAGATGTGTTCTTTAGTTAAGAGAGTTCTTCAGTGTTATTTAGTTGAAATTACTTTTTAAGTTAAGGTGTGTTCTTCAGTTAAGATAGTTCTTTAGTTAGGATGTGTTCTTTACTTAAGTTTGTTCCTTAGTTTATGTATGTTGTTTAGTTAAGATATGTTCTTCAGTTAAGATGTGTTCTTTAATTAAGATGTTTCTTTAGTTTAGATGTGTTCTTGAGTTAGGATTTGTTCTTTAGTTAAGATGTGTTCTTTACTTAGGATTTAGATGTGTTCTTTAGTTAAGAGAGTTCTTCAGTTTTTATCTGTTATTTAGATAAGATGGTTCTTTAGTCAAATTGTGTTCTTTCGTTAAGATGTGTTCTTTAGTTAAGATAGCTCTAGCTTAGATGTCTTGTTTAGTTGCGATGTGTCATTTAGTTAAGATAGTTCTTTTGTTAAGATGTTTTTTTATTTAGATGTGTTCTTTAGTTAAGATGTGTTCTTTAGTTAAGATTGTTCTTTAGGCTAGATGTGTTCTTTGGTTGAGATGTGTTGTTTACTTAGGATTTAGATGTGTTCTTTAGTTAAGAGAGTTCTTCAGTGTTATTTAGTTGAAATTACTTTTTAAGTTAAGGTGTGTTCTTCAGTTAAGATAGTTCTTTAGTTAAGGTGTATTCTTTACTTAAGGTTGTTCTTTAGTTTATTTGTGTTGCTTAGTTAAGATAATTTCTTTAGTTAAGATGTGTTCTTTAATTAAGGTGTTTCTTTAGTTTAGATGTGTTCTTGAGTTAGGATTTGTTCTTTAGTTAAGATGTGTTCTTTACTTAGGATTTTGATGTGTTCTTTAGTTAAGAGAGTTCTTCAGTTTATATGTGTTATTTAGCTAAGATGGTTCTTTAGTTAAGGTGTGTTCTTTCGTTGAGATGTGTTCCTTAGTTAAGATAGTTCTTTAGCTTAGATGTCTTGTTTAATTACGATATGTCATTTAGTTAAGATAGTTTTATTTAATTTAGATGTGTTCTTTAGTTGAGTTGTGTTCTTTGGTTTAGTTGTGCTCTTTAATTAAGAAAGTTCTTCAGTTATGAGACGGAAGTTCTATAGTTAAGATTTGTTTTTTAGTTAAGATAGTTCTTTAGTTTAGATGTATTCTTTAGTTAAGATCGTTCTTTAGTTTAGATGTGTTCTTTAGTTAAGATAGGTAGTTCTTTAGTTTAGATGTATTCTTTAGTTAAGATGGCTCTTTAGTTTAGATTTGTTCTTTAGTTAAGATAGTTCTTTAGTTTAAATGTTTTCTTTAGTTAAGATGTGTTCTTTAGTTAAGATAGTTCTTTACCACAGATGAGTTCTTTAGTTAAGATGTGTTTAGTTTAGTTGTGTTTTTTAGTTGAGATAGTTCTTTAGTTAAGATATAGTAGATATATAGGTGAGATATGTTCTTTAGTTAAGATAGTTCTTTTGGCTAGATGTGTTCTTTATTTAAGATAGTTCTTTGGTTTAGACGTGTTCTTTAGTTAAGGTACGGTAGTTCTTTAATTCAGAAGTGTTCTTTACTTAAGATGAATTCCTTTTTAAGAATTTGTTTATTAGGTCAAATAATATTATATTAAACATATCCTAAAGTTTTTTTATCTGCCCTCGGTTGATCTTGCGTTGTAATCTCTTAGGATGCCTAAACGAGGATTAATTAACAAATCAATGAATATCTGCTTAAAATGTGGTTTTTGTTGCTGAAGTGGCGCTTGTGCTGCTGATAATGATAATGGCAATTTGTCTGGCAATTAAACTGTAGGGGCCTAATATTGCAATCGAGAGTGAGTGAATGTTGAGACTGCCTTTCGTCTTTTGTCGCACAGCGTGTCTTCCGGAACACTCTCAGTGTGCCAATGGTTACTGTATTCAGGCTCCCGAATATTGCAATGGTAAAGTAGACTGCATAATAATGCAAGTAATGAACCAATGTGATGTTGTAAGTAGGCCTACTCCTGATGTTTTATAAATAATCCAAGACAGAGATGCCTAAATGAACATGTAGTGCCTACTGTGCAACTCATCTATTTTATCATCCACAGACAAATTCTTTCCCTTATGCGACACCATTCTAAAATCGTACACTTTTGTATCAGATGTCGTAATGATGTATTTAATTTAACAATGTGTAGGTTTAGCACGTTCAGTCCTTGTAATATGGGGCCATGGAACACCCTTGCAGAGGCAATAGCAGTGACAACTACAGGGTAGCTTGCGTAGGGGCAAGTGAAAGCCACAGAGGGCGCCATTTTATACGGCTCATTTTGCACCGTGTTGGCCTCAGAGGCGTCGAGAAGCACCAAGTAGGACGCGGAGGTGCCGACCCTTGCTCTAATAGTTAAATCCGCCACTGGGCAATAAGATTGCAATCAGCATAATGAGGTTACGGTTCAAAAATGACATTTTTGCATATTCATGAACACAAAACACGTGACAAATGGTCAAGGGCTTAGGCCTACCTAAATAATTAAGCGCTTTTAGCACTGAAAAGCGTGTTGGGAATGTTGTAATAATCATAATAATCAACAGATTTCATTTTTTTAAGTATTTGCAAATCCGGAGGGGACAAATGCCCCTTCCCTCCTCCAGACGCCCATCGGGCTCTCGGGCGGTTTCGGTGGTTGATCCATAGCTTTGGAATTCACTGCCCGTTTGTGTGCGTTCGGTCATTTCTCTGGTGTCGTTCAGAACAAACCATGAAATTCATCTTTTTCAGATGGTTTGTCATCCGTACCTTCCTTGACTTCTAGTTTCTCTGACTTAACGGATTTCGACCTGACATCTCTAATGGATGTTATGGCTATGACTATGATTTCACTTAAACACCGCACCGTAGGCCTATCCCATAAAATCGTAGAGAATAGCAATATTATACCTAGAAAGACACTTTTAGGCCAATTGAGGCGGGAAAAGCCGTCTAAAAACCGGGAAACTCGGATTAGGCCTATAGCATCAGCAATAATCAATTGACGATATTAGTAACTCGAACAATAAACTATGTAGGCCTAAGGCCTACACGACGACGGATCTCTACAACTTCTCTGCGTGCTCTCCCTGTCACAATACAACTGCCGCCGTCATATAGAGGCCTTTTCTCGCCTCGTTAGCAGATGAGTACAGACTTGCCCAGAGCTATCTATTAATTGCTGAGATCACCATAATAATGCCCGAGAACGCCCGCCAATCAGAAGCTCGTACGTAGCCTAATACGTGCCCGAGTATGAATCACTACCACAAACAAATCAACAACCCGATAATTCATCAACGTTACTATACATAAAATTACGCTTTATCGCGGGACACCCGCCACCAATCACAAAGTGGCTGGCAACAAGTCAGCAACCGATAACTCATTGATATGACGTCATATTATTAATTAAGTAAGTAAGTAAGTAATATCAAACGTGCGCTTTAATGTCTCTGACTCATTAGCGGAATATTGCTTTCACAATAAACTGACAGCCTGTGACAGGCACTTGAAAATACAGACTTGGCTATAGCGGTCTATTGGCCTAAAATAATATTAAGGATGAAGGCCGATTTGGCTTAACATACGCTATAGGGTCCATGCAATACAATACAATGTATCTGTCCTTTGTTCGATTATTTAGCTGGCTGCATGCATTCAATGTTCTGTTTGTAGAAACTAAAACAAACTGCCTAATGCAATAAAATACTTATAACAGATTCGGTCGACTGCCTAAACGAGAACTATTCCCCGAAATCATCGATCTGTGTTCAGCTGCTGCACCGCTTCATCATAGGCTTAATAACTGTGAATGCAGGTAATGCAATTTCAGGATACCTGGAATCATAATCAGGCGCAGGCATGTTCGTCATGGCTTGATCGCAATCGACTCCGAGTCTAAGCCCAGTTGGGAATAGCGGATAGAACTCCCTTCCGAGGCTGCATGTAGCCTATGATCAATAGGAATCAAGGCGGCGGTCTGTGGTTTCGTGAGAACATTGTAGCTGTAAAGGTCAGTTAACGTAGGCATGGTGTTATTGATTAGCATGTGAATAGATGATCCATATGATTCGTCAGGTACTGGTTGCTACGGTTGACGCATGTGGAAAGCAACAACAACAACAAGCACATGAAATGCATGTCTCTTTCGATGCAGTATTTAATGTTATTAGGGTTGGCTACTGTACGTGCAAGTCGCAATGGTTTATTAAGGGTAGAATAGCCTTAGTAGACATAAGCAGCATTAATTTTCACCCGTATCGTCACAGAAATTGACTTATGCGAACTGAGTAAAAATATAGATGTGCTAGAAGCAACATTCTATGGACAATGTCAGCATCGAAAATGCTTGGAAACAGATCCAGGTCCACGGTTTAAAGCAATCGGAATTAATGAATAACTGAAGACGAGGCCTAACAAGATGTTTACTTTCAAAGCAATCCTCGGTTCTAGACAATTTCTGTTAAATGCCATCCTGCTGTTCATTGAGTTCTATTCATCCAAGGGACAGAATATCACCAGTGACTATCCTTTGACTGATCCGCAGAATAATTCCAATAAACCGAATCTGAATTGTTCGCTGGTTCTTGCTAATAATCAGTCTTACCTCTCGTTGAGGCAGACTTTTAAGGGCTTTGCGACGAGTCTGAAAATGGTCGTCTATTTCAACTTTAAAACTCAGAATAGAACCGGAGGCATTAGCCCCATATCAGCGTCTGGGCCGGATTCCTTCGCTTCAGATGCCTGGGTCTGGGCCACTTCAAAGGGTAAGAACCTTCTTCGGATGCCACTTGACTACAGCATCATGTCCCTTGGGCTGCTCACCATAAACACTTACCAGATTGATATCATCCTGCATCCTGCGGCCGGAGAGTGTCTTTCCGCTGTGAATTACCAATACGCCTCGCATCTGTTGGCCCAATTCATTGCAGAGAACATAACGGAAAATGGAACGACGGTCGGTCTGGCCCAGGAAGGACCGGTCGTCTGTCGAAGAGCCTTCGCCTTCAGTCACGGGATCTTCGGCGAGAAAGGAATCGGCTTCAAGTGCTGCTCGCCTCCTATTCGACCTGGAGACTGGTACGACTGCCAAACCCCGTACACGGTCAGTTGGGAGCTCGTCTGGTACGGACCAGTGGTCCTGCTGTGCTGGATCTACGCCATCATATTCATCCACTTGTACCGTCTCTATCGACATGCGTTCGTCAAACGCCAGATCAGACAACTTTCCGGAGTGGAGCAGACGATACTGGAAATCAAGCAGGACATTGTGACCCGGATCGTCAATGGGTCCGGTCTGTTTGCAAGCATCCGCGATCCAGACGAACTCATCTCTCTTCGAGAACGAGTGGGGTTTCTGGATGCTTGCGGTGTAAGTCGGTCCAGTCAGCATACAGTGACGATCGTTTCGAGAATCACCTTTGTTACACTCCTTCTAACGATGTACTACGCGGTCGTCGGACTACTTGTCGAGCAATATCGCATCCAACTGAAGGAAGTCCTTCTCAAATTAAACGACACATCGACCGCCTATCTGAACGTCGTCGGCCATCTTGGTTGGTTGTTCTGTTCGAAAGATCTGTCCATCTACTACATCGCCGTTTTCGAAACCATTTACACCGTCATTCTTCCCTTCTTCGTCTTCGTCGTCTGCATCTTCATAATTAATAAGGATGCCGCAAAAAGTTTCTCCAACGATCCGCAAAAGACACAGTTGAGTGCATACAAACGGTCTGTTCTTCGTTTCGTCAGTTCAAAATGCGGAAGATTCTTCCACGTCGTCTGTCTGTTTCTTTTTGTTATCTACATCGTCCTGATAGCAGGTGTGTTCATCGCATACATAGTCTATTTCTCGGCCTTGGGTGTCTTTGCCAATATCGAGATTGTGTCGCCTTGGATCATTCCGGTGATCATTTCCATCAATTTCTTTGCTACTGCTTTCGATCCGGTCTACTACCAGTACAATTTCTACAAAGAAATGTTCTTCAGCATTTGTCTGCAGACCTACAAACAGCTGACCATTCGCAGGCAGAAAGAAGTCTTCCTGCCCAGAGACCTGCTGGACACATTCTACATCCCAAAGTCACGAGCGACTGTGTACACATGTGTCCTTCGAATTCTCTGGATTCTATCATTCGTATTTCTTCTTCTCATTGTAATCCTTACCCTCCAGTACCCCTACTACCACCAGACTGATTCCATTGTGTCATTTCTTGGCGTCCAGGTTGTTTTCGTTCTACCACTTCTGGCGCAATTCGTCTACAATAATAACCGATATTCTTCGCTTGAGGAAACGATCATACGCAGAGATGTTGTTCTTTATATCAAGAATTACTTGAAGAATCATCCAGTTCATCCGAACTCTGATCCAGATGAAAATGGAGATGAAAGAGACGAAGCAGCAGAGGGCGAAGAAACGGATGGAGGAACACCGGATGAAGGTGTAGTGAACAAAGGATTTGGAGAACGAAGCACAATTGGCGTTAAGAGTGCAGTAGATCCAATTGTGCTCGGAGGACAGAAAGTTCTTGAAATGAGCGGAATTCGAAATCCTCTCAAATAGGCATATTGCCTTCAATTTAGCGAGCGATAGAATGTCTCTAAGTCGTTTCTCCAACTATTACAATTACAAAAATGACTAATTAAATCAACGTAAAAAATTCAGAATTGGACTCACTCATTATCTCTTACTATTGAAGCTTTGGCCCTACACCAATTGCTGCGCATTTCAACTTGATGTAAACTTACTTTCACGGTCTAAGGCTGAAACATAAAAAATAAAGAAGTTATTAGTAGCGCCTGTTAATTATGTGTTAAGAGTATGTCGTGGTTTGTGAACACTAAGCAACTGGACGTTGTTCTTCATACGATTTCTGTGGACAACTTCTCTGACTTGACGCAGCGCTTACGTGCTTAGCTATTAGGTAGCGCTTTCGAATTTTAGAGTTTACGCTAGCAATCATATTATTTTAGACGTGCGATGTATATCCAACCGCAATGCCTTTAGTGTTTTAAGAGAAAAAGAACGCTGATACCATTCAACAACAAAATCAACTCTAACAGAGTCACTCTCGTATAAATATTATAATTTTGTGTAAAGGATGTTGTACTAAACACTTTCTGTAGCTCTTGTGTAACTATAGCAGCTTGCGTACACTTATACGTATTAAAAGAAGTCTAACTTCAAATTCTGTCACTATCGACCGGTAAGCACATATAGCCTATGCATGTGGTACGTATCTAGGTATAGTAGTAGTAGTTTCAGTTTAACGACGCTGTGTCATAACAAAGATGATTAGCGTCGCCCTCCTCCTTTATCCAGGCTTGGGACTGGCACTATCTAGGTATGGAATCTATGGATGTATTATATATATTATCTGTACGACTGAATGAATACATTTTGTATGCTGGACCCTGTATGTATGTATGCGTAATTGCATATGGGTATGTATGTTAGGAGCCTACGCGCGTGGCAAGGCAAAGATGCCCTCATGTTCCTCTAGCGTGTAACTTTTGATCTATTAGTTGGTCACAAGAGGATTATACGCACATGGACATTCTGAACAATGCTTCACAAATGTTTTCTGAACTCATATCTGCCTTTGATCTTATTCTCTCGTATTTATCTGATCATACTGCCATTACCGCGATCCTGTTCAGTCGACTCACTTCTCAGATAAAGCATTCTAAAATACCACCTGAATGCCAAATAATATCCAGATACATGTATTGACAGCTCTTCCATCTGATTCAACTGATCTTACTCTCCAATTACTTTCTTCAGTAATTTAATGTGGTATCCGTGCATTTGAATATCAAGAACCTTCCGAAGTCTTCTCAGACTGAATTCCTCTTCTGTGGCTCAATTCAACCACTCGAACAATCTGATTAGCCTAGCTGACTTCTGTTCAATTAGGTGTAATGATTGCTGTTCGTTCCGAACATAAATGCAGTCTGGACTTCACTTCTGACTCCATCTCTGACATGTTGAGTGCAGTCGTGATTCAGACCAAGACACTGAAAACAGCCAGAGTTAGGCAAGACCGATTCTACAGAGATCCCGAATATGACAATAAACCGCTTCTTGACGTCTTGACGGCTGCAAATCGCTTTTCATGGAGTTTACTAAAGAGATTGTCACAAACCAGAAATGGTTCATAAGTGACTGGTGGAGCCATGGCAGAGGCCCCCAAAGTGTCAACACAGCCTGCACTCATTGCACTGGCTGAATGGACAGCCAGTGCAGAGAGTGCACGTACAGTGGCGTTACTAGGAGGGTGCGGGGATGCGCAGGGCTGTAGTGGTAAAATTAGAGTTGAGTACACGCTACCGGTTATAGTTTTCCGAAACAAATAAGAGGTGAGTATACGCTACAGTATTTTGTGAGTATACACAACAGTATTTTAATATAAATAAATATACATATTTTGTGAGGTGAGTATACGGTCTCTAGAGTATACGCTGTATACCCGCGTATACCCTCGACTACAGCCCTGGGGATGCGGGCCGCACTGGGTGACACCTTCAGAGGGGTGACACCAAAATGACAAAATGACTGTCTGAAAAATTTGTGTGCAGAGTGTCAGCAGAAATTTTATTATTTTAGTATTTTTAAATGTGACAATAACAGGTAACAACAACGTGGTATCCGTGCATTTGAATATCATAATCTAAAGTATAATTGTAGTAGGCCCTAAAACATTTTTAGGTTGTCCCTTGTCACAATTTATTTAACTTTTAAGGTTACTAAACACCAGTTATAGGTGTTATAGTTATAGGTTAATATTAATTCATGATGTCTCTAGATTTATACCAAATGCGACACACCGATTTCTGTTTGCACTGTCGACCACCACCTAGCGAGTGTTAGCAAAACAGCGCCAATAATCGAGAGTGATTGCACTTGTACTTTCAATTCAATTCAATTCTGTTTATTTCCTGTAACCATTGACTAACAATAATGTGCAGTATACGCGGTAAGTTGCGTTCATACAGAGGTTACTAGGCGGAATGGGGAATCCCGCTAATAGGGCCACCTGACACGGTGAATAATGCACAGTAACTATAGAGCGCGTGGCAGCTAATTTTTTAGAGTTGCGTCCTATCAGTTAAACTCGTCGTCGTCGTCTCAGGTCGAAGCAATCTGCCTTCTGGACACGTCTCTGGCTCATGGTACCGGGGTAGGGATCCTTTTCGGTCGATTCTGCCAAATTGCTGTCCCACCTTTTGCACCCGTGTTTGCAGTCCTGGTCCAAAGTGATCATACTCACGCGGCTCGCGGGGAAAGTCTATAGGCCTACCTCGAACCCTGGAATGCTCCATTCTGGCAGGAAAACGTGTCTTGCTCGAATCGCTGCGTGGTTGTTGGTCGTTTCCTTTGGATGTCAGTATGAGATGTTTTACTTCGTAATGGGGCTTGAGTCTATATTTTATTATTATATTTTCAATTATCTGTACCTGAAATTCATTTACTCCAATAAATTACTTTTTTATGTTCTAATATAGAGATTCTCCCTACTTTTTGTAGCTAATTTTCCTGGTCAAGTAAGATAATGACTCTTTGGGAAGTTTGGGTGAATCTTGTAGACGTCACATAATAGGCCTAAGACGACTTAGCCTTGTCATAATATCGTCGCGCTAGTTTATAGGCTTAACCTATGTGTACATTGAACTGTACCAAAACAATTTTGTGCTGTCTTGATTTGATTTAACACGGGTAGGTCCTACGATTTTTCTTGTCCGAATTTTACATGGCACTGAAAAACATGTTTAACTGCGTTAATCTATTATAATAGGGCCTACTTAGCAACGTCAAACATCTAGGCATAATCAGTCTGCTTAAATTGCTTAGCAGGCTGGTTATGGTAATTTGTAAAAGATAGTATCTTGTAGTGCAACTTAACCGATATCTTAAATGTATTCGCTAAACTAAACTTATAACTTAGGCCTAGTCCTCTTTTGAAATTTCGTCTGTTGTAGCCATCATTGCTAGAGCGCACATGAGATTGAAGCTCTCTTTATTTGTGCGCTTGTGGCGTGGCTAAGATGGCCCCATGTTTCTCAAGTATGTAATTTCTGATTACTTAATTGTTACATGCAATTTTTTGTCGTAAAGTGTTCATTCCGACTTCTAATGTGACCTAGTAATGTGTTTGTGGAGTTATTCTTAATTGTTTCTGAATATTTTGGGCGATGTTCGGACACTTAATTGTTATCGAAGTCCCGTGCGGCGCAAGTGGACTTTCACCGCTCTGAGGGATTTCACGTTTCAGGACAGCAAATGTGAAGAGTGTCCTTGGATTGGTGTCGACCGTTCAACTTCGGTGACACTCTAGTTGCCAATTGCGAAGAATGTCGTTCTCCATAGAACCGGTGAGAGAGGGATTTCCAAACGCAGCGTCTTCTACCATCTGCGACGGACTACCTGGTTATGGGGTTACGTGTATTGCGAGTCTCATCGTCTGTCGTTGCCCATCTTCTTCGCACGTAACATAGTCCAGAAACACCGAACACGATGTAAACTGAATGGGTTCCCATTCAGCGAACTGAACGGGAATCCATCGGTTTGGTTATGTGTGTCTGCTGGTGCTCACCATTTGCTGCTTTTGGGTAAGAATCATTAGATCTAATTATTTAGGAAAAGGCATACTTAATCTAAGGCAGACTTGTTGTCCTCGAGACCATGGTCTTGGTCCCGACTGCACTCGAGTTCGTTTTTAAATGTCTTGGTCTTGGTCTTGGTCTTGAGACCAAAAGTCTTGGTCTTGGTCTTGAAGTTCAAAGTCTTGGTCTTGGTCTCGCACGACCAAGACCAAGACCGGCTGTCAATATGAACAGTCATTTAACAAAACTCAAGAATTACAAATTTATCAAGTCTGTTTGCATCATAGCCTACGAGAAATACCTAGGGACGGATGCAAGTCTTGTTGGTCAGGATGACCTATCGGCAGCAGCAACTAAGTAATGCCGTATTTGGAAGCCCTGCCGAGGTTTTCTCTGAGCCATACGGTCTGATGAACCATGGGAGGATTTAAAAAAGGCTCACGATTTGTGCATTTAAATTAAGTGCTTGAAAAGCTACTGTGTGTGCCAGCGACTTCAGCACCTATGGAAGGTATTTTCTCACATGGCGGAATTTTTATAATGCCCCACAAGGCACGTCCTGGTCAGAAAATTCTGAGCGAATTGGTTTTTATAAAATAAAAAAGCATATGGAATAACATTTTGCATGACGGACTTTTGTAAATACGAATTCAGAATTCCTTGCAGCCTGCATTTAAAGTTAATTTGCTTGAATAAAATAAAAGACTCACGTTTTCATTAAAACAGCGAGTAGTCCGACTTGACAATTTTTTTGTAAGGAAAAGAAGTCTGGCCTGAATGTGATTTTTTGGGTCTTGGTCTCGGTCTTGGTCTTGAGGTTCAAAGTCTTGGTCTTGGTCTCGAGGTTCAAAGTCTTGGTCTTGGTCTCGAGGTTCAAAGTCTTGGTCTTGGTCTTGAGGCTCAAAGTCTTGGTCTTGGTCTTGGTCTCGAGGTTCAAAGTCTTGGTCTTGGTCTTGGTCTCGAGGTTCAAAGTCTTGCTCTTGGTCTTGGTCTTGAGGTTCAAAGTCTTGGTCTTGGTCTTGAGGTTTAAGTCTTGACAACAAGACTGATTTAAGGTGATAGGAAATTATTATAAGAGTCGTAATGCACACTATTTACCAAATTGATTCTGATGCAGAGCAGGTTTCGGATGACAGTAGTCAATAAAATGTTGCTCTGGCTGGATGTTTGCCGCACGCTATTCCTAAAATGCGGCAAATAAATTCACTGCTCGATTGATTTCTATTGCTCGCTGACATTCAGGTAGCAGAAGCCAAAATATTTACTTTATTCAGCTGCCTTTTAAAGAGACCTGTTGTTTACCTATTATTTACAAAAACACACGCGTTCAAGAGCTAGTTCTGTTTGGAAGCCTTAATACATATTCAAAGAGATTAATCAGCGAGTCAGTCTCTGGCAGAATAGACGTCATCAAAGAAACTCTCCGGTGGGAGCAAATATGACTTTCTCCCAGGAGCCGGCTGTTGGTTTAGGGCCTAAAGCACCAACAGCCGGTAATTGGCCAAGTCCAATGTACGCGCTTTGATGTTACGAGGGAGCATAGCAAATCAATGAGTTGCGCAAGCATGCAAGACGGTGTAAGTTTGAGAACATAATCAATCATCAGTCAATCATTTTTTATTGATCCCAGAAAATTTAACATATCGAATTTTACAGATTGTCCACGACAAACTGGGATTGAATAGGCAGACCCTGAAATGACCAGCGTCCAGTTTAAATAGAGTCGACTCGGGTTAAATTCTGATAGCGATCGATGTTTAAAAAAATGACACTATTCTATAGGCCTATGTATGAAAAACAAGGATGTGTATCAAGGTGAAATACTAAATTTGTTCACACTAAAGACTGTCTGTGATTAAAATTTGACATATGGCACGTTAATATATTATTATTAGACCTATTATTGTCAGAAACTAAAATTCTCCGGAGAATGAAAAATTCGAACGGCAAGAACTTGTCAAGTGCGGCTTTGCTAACGCGCGACGTCCCTCAGGGTAAGATGCTTGGCCCCGTTTTTTTGTCAAGATGCAAACAAACTACGGTGTACAATACTTGAAGTCATTCAGTAGGATATCACTTCTATTTTCGTTTTACAGCAGGCCTTTATCTTTGTCATTCATCTGTAGGTCCTACTACTGTTGTCCACTGCCTTTAACATCTGCAGTTTTGGATGGCGGCTAATTAGCTCCCTCTTAACCCATCGAAAACTTAATTTTTGCTCTCGAGCACTCCATAGCGGCTGGAAAAAGTTTGTAGGATTTAAATCTTTCAAACTGAGGTTGCCAATCCTGCTTATAATTTTGGAGTTGTCTTTAGATTCTACCGTGTTCTTCACTGACTACATTCAGTCACGTAGCGAGGGCCGGGTAGGTTATTCCAGCCGTGCCATGGAACAGGGCGCAACTCGAGGGGGCGCAAATTTTAAGACCCATTATTGAGATTTAATTATTAAACTAATTACTTTATCTTGAATATAATATATATTTAAAATGAAATAAATGCAATGAAATTAAGTAACAACAAAAAAAGTCTAAAATGTATAGCAAACCGCCGACGAGTCTTCTGTTCAAGGCTTTCACACGGCGGAGTAAGATTTTCTTTGTTATGAACTGTAGGCCTATCAACTCTCGTTGATGTGCGATTTCTGGGACAACTCGTGACTTTCTCTTACTGATTCTCGATATATCTCGCAGAGATGCGTTTTCTCATTCACGTCTCTTCGGTTTTCAAATCTTTTCTACAAAGCGTCCCATTGTAAATCACACCCTCATCATTTATATGCATCAGCTGAGGCTAAGAAAATGAAGTCGCCAACACCAATGGATGCCTGTCACGCTAACTTAAGAGACTGCTGTTCATCGTCTTCGCATGTGGCTATGGCAATACAACACGTGACCGCCACATAGTGTTTACTAATTGCATGCCTTCGGTCGCTAAGCAACAGCATCAGGCATCGTGGAAGTAAGAGCAGTCGATATGAAGACGAAATCATCTCGACTTCATCCGAGTTCGGTCGATCAGTCGTGCGTCCGAGTGGGACGGAATAATTCGACAAGCGACGGAATCATTCAGAGGCAGCATTCGGTCTTGTGCATACGTTCAATTCAATTGGCATAGGCCTACATGTACTTGAAAACTACAGGAACGGCAAGGAATATCGTACGTATGGTTTCCTCGAATTTTTTAATTATCTTTCGGAAATCATCATTAATAGGAACATTCCCAGTTGTTTTATACTAAGATTTCATTTTGATGCATCAGGTTTTCTTGAATTCACTCAAGTAGGCGCATTCTTTGCATGACTATAATTTTTCTAGTTAATTAAAACATCTCTTTAATTAAACTTACTTTAAGTGGCCTATATCGATGAAATGTAGGTGATATTTGCTTAGGTTCTATACATATATTAAAAAACAAGTCACTTCTTGACAAATGACGCAACAGGCGATTCAACGACTGCACTGTCCGATGAAATACACATAAAAAACCAAGAAGACAACGCATAGTTATGTGTTTTTTGTCTAAATGTAGAATTTGGCCAAATAATAGCCTCGTTGGTGTTTACTGTTGCTAATTTTGTTTATCGGAATTATACTTCGTTTCTTCTGCGATTTTCTATGTTTCGCCGGTTTTTTCAACATGTCATCTTGCCATAAGTGACTATACGTGATGATAAATAGGCTTCTTCATGTGCGGTCGAGTCTGAGATCTACGGACTTGTGTGCATCGTCTGCAGATGGGTAGGCCTAATTTTCGGCAAAGGATCGACGAGGGTCTTTGAACTCAGTGGTAAAAGGGGTTAACTAGGGGGCCTATACTTTAGGTTGTAATTAGACAAACTATGATTCAGTATATATCAGAGCACTTGTATAGCTCCTCTTAGGTAACTCAGAAGGGCATTCAGTGTTTCTTCCTTTCGTTCTGTTAACTGTCTACGATAGGCAGCAAGTCCTGTGCAAATGTATTTCATCTCGCTTTGTTGTTGATTTTTACCGTAGCTTTTCCATTTCCTTTAAGTCGCTCAATTAAACACATATAGCCTTCAGTGTTCTTATCTTCGTCATTTCCTCTCTATCGAAATTCGGTAGCAATCTGTCCATTCGTTTGATCTGTTTGTTGTTTCTGCCGTGTTTTGTACTGAAAGCGCAAAACTTATTTCAGTCTATAGATCGAGTAATCGCCGATCATTCGATTACTAGACGTAGTCGTCCATCGTCGGCCGTTCAACGTCAGTATTTGTCTAGCAACACCTTTGCTCGTATTTCGGTCTCTTACATAATACGCAACGATTCGGTCGGCTGGTTGTCCCTTTCCGTTACCGTGTAGACTAGTCTATGTATATAGGCGTCTTTAGTCTTATAGGAGGTCGACAGGTACGATTGATTAATGACTTGAGTCAATCTTGCCTCAGCAGTCGATCGAACTGTGTTCACTCAAGCGTGGCGCTGCGTGGAGTCGATATTATGGCAAAGACTGCAACGATTTGGCAAAGGAGTCCATCTCTGTTTTGCTTCTTCCATTCTTCGGTTGATTTACGCACATCCGAAACATCCGCTGAAGCTTCGTATATCGACAAACCAAATAGCTTAGAATGACGTCTCCGTTGTTTAGACGCGCAGTACGAACGTTTGCAGACACAAAGACGATCTCATGTACCTATAGAACCTAGAATAATCTTGAGGCATGATTGGTAGGTTGCTCTATACGACTCAACTGTGTTCATTTTATGTAGCGCTTGGACATAGGCTAAAACCAAAAATCTCGTTAAAGCCGTCAGAAAGGTAGGCCCTATGCCTACGTGTGGAATTATGTCGGTCATCTAGTCACGTGGTGCTTGCAGAACAAAGCCAGGCTCCGAGGTTTTGTACTACATGTAAATGATGACGTTAAATTGATGGTGACGGGCTTGCGATGTTATGATGCATCGAAGTTGGCAGATATGGGCCTTAAAACTCGTTGCGTACCGTAATTGCTGATAATTATGGGGTCATCCTCTACAGCAATGTCATGTGTAGGACATACGAAGCCACATAGGAATAATGTCATATGGGTTTCATACAGCCTACGCATGGCTTTTATGTTAGGAATTATTATTATTGAAAGGTCACTGTTGTGTCTGCCAAGTAGATAAAGATTACATTGCGAGAGAGCTTCGGAGCATCGGCATGACCTCCTTCATTATGTGTAGCTTCAGGTAGATGAAAAGTATATTACGGTGGAGCAAGGTGTTCGGCATGACATCTTTGGCAAAATGAGGGACCAGAGATCCTTAAAGCCCCACTGTTTAGCTGAAATAGACTTGCAAATGATTTGAACAAAAATAATATCGTAGCCTTGAATACGCAAGTACATTTATACAGGTCTTTTTATTATACAGGTCTTTTTATTTGAACAGCAACATTATAGCAATCCTACTGGCCTAGTATTTGAAATCTACGAATAAGTATATAACATCAACAAATTCCAACTAAATCATGGAGAATCGGAGGTCATGGCCATTTCACTCGTAAGTCTTGAGAAGGACAACTCTTGATCGAACTCTCTATTCACGAGTTTTGTTTCGAGGTTTCTGTTCCACCTGCATGTGTCCCTGTAGCCTAATCAGCTACGATGAGTACACTGATCGTACACTGTCGGTGGGAAGATCAGACGGCCAGGGAGAGGACTGGCCAACTGCCGACATATGCCGAGGCTAAGAAAGTGAAGTCGCTAAAATTTCATACCGTGGGTGCCTCTGGGGTTAGCTGAGGGAACTGCTCTTCTCTTTAGCACAGTATAACGCCCACAAATCGAACAAGAAACCAGCTGGTCTTAAAAAGACTTAACGCACCTTGTTCGAGAAACGATTACAAATGTCATCCGTAATTGGAGACAGGCCAGGCTCAAGACATTTGGCGGCCCTAGGCAAACCGGCAAACCGGCGGCCCTAGGCAAACCGGCAAACCGGCGGCCCTAGGCAAACCGGCGGCCCTGAGCAAACCGTCCGAAATTTTTAGATTTTCTTCATGGCAATTTCGATTTCGTCCATCTTTTTGGAATTTCATCCTCAAAAAAAGTTGATGACCTTCTTTTAGTCATTCGCCTCACAAATGATTGAAATGAATGTCGTTACCTTTTTCTTAGCAATTCACGGTTACACCTGCGCGATTTATTACACCAACACTATAAACCAACACTATAATACTTCCGTCTAGCGAATAATAATTAAATAATTTTTGATAAATGGAAAATTGGCGGCCCCTAAAAATCGGCGGCCCTAGGCGGCTGCCTAGTTTGCCTATAGAACGAACCGGGCCTGATTGGAGACCCGAAATAACAGCTCGACTAGACTGAAAGCTAACAGAGAAACGACCTAACTCCAGTCTGACGCTAGTACGCAGGGTTTCCATATTTATGCCCATGCGGAACTCCCGCCAAAATCATAAGGCGTGTAACCCATCCTATCCACGACATCTGGTAAAGCCACACGCCGACATGCAGCAGTATATATATATAATTAATTCTTCTTCTTTGATTCTCTGCCCTTAGGCAGGTTCATATGTCCAGCGGCGCCATTCTTCTCGGTGTTGAGCCTTTCATCTTTCTGTAGTCGTCCTTCTTCATTATCCAGTCTAGGAACATCGTTCTTGGTCTTCCTCTTGTCTTTTTCCCTTCCATTCTACGCTCGATGACATCTCGTAGCAGGGAATTTCCTCTCATTATATGGCCAATCCATCTTCTTTGACGCTCTCTAAATAGAAGAACGGGTATATATATACATATATATATATGTGTGTGTGTATATATGTGTATGTATATATACACACACACACACACACATATACACATACATATATATATATATATATATATATATATATATACCCGTTCTTCTATCTATATATAAGCCTACACGCGCACATAAACAATAAATTATACCAAAGTGCGACCCTACGTTACTTACCGGAATAACGTACGCGTACGTTATCGAAAAAATAACGTACGTGTACAGGACGCGTACGCTAAAAATGCTACAAGTTTAGCTGATCATTCACAAAGAACCTCAATATAACTATAGTCTTGTAACGTACGAGGACGGTCGCGTACGTAACAAATGATCAGTTTAGCTCTACAATATGAGACTCCCCGTAGGCAGGTCTAATTATTTACGAACGGTACCGAAGTTTAGTATTGCCAATAAAATAACCATCCCATAAAGTGTGCCGTAAAAGCTTAATTATGTTCATAATATACATATTATAAAATATTACCAATTTGGAATTTAAAAATAAGAAGAGAGGAAATGGAGGGAGGAAGAGAGCGAATGGAGGGTAGGAGGAAGAGAGCGAATGGAGGATTGGAGGAAGAGAGGAAATGGAGGGTAGGAGGAAGAGAGGAAATGGAGGGTAGGAGGAAGAGAGGAATGGAGGGTTGGAGGAAGAGAGGAATCGAGGGTAGGAGGAAGAGTGGAATGGAGGGTTGGAGGAAGAGAGGAATGGAGGGTTGGAGGAAGAGAGGAATGGAGGGTTGGAGGAAGAGAGAGAATGGAGGGTTTGAGGAAGAGAAAAAATGGAGGGTTGGAGGAAGAGAGAGAATGGAGAATTGGAGGAAGAGAGAGAATGGAGAATTGGAGGAAGAGAGGAAACGGAGGGTTGGAGGAAGAGAGGAAATGGAGGGTTGGAGGAAGAGAGGAAATGGAGGGTTGGAGGAAGAGAGAGAATGGAGGGTAGGAGGAAGAGAGGAAATGGAGGATTGGAGGGAGAGAGAATGGAGGGTTGGAGGAAGAGAGATAGTGGAGAATTGGAGGAAGAGAGGAAACGGAGGGTTGGAGGAAGAGAGAATGGAGGGTTGGAGGAAGAGAGGAAATGGAGGGTTGGAGGAAGAGAGGAAATGGAGGGTTGGAGGAAGAGAGAGAATGGAGGGTTGGAGGAAGAGAGAGAATGGAGGGTTGGAGGAGGAGAGGAAATGGAGGTTTGGAGGAAGAGAGAGAATGGAGGGTTGGAGGAAGAGACAGAATGGAGGGTTGGAGGAAGAGAGAATGGAGGGTTGGAGGAAGAGAGGAAATGGAGGGTTGGAGGGAGGGAGAGAGAGAGAATGGAGGGTTGGAGGAAGAGAGAATGGAGGGTTGGAGGAAGAGAGGAAATGGAGGGTTGGAGGAAGAGAGTAAATGGAGGGTTGGAGGAAGAGAGGAAATGGAGAGTTGGAGGAAGAGAGGACATGGAGGGTTGGAGGAAGAGAGAGAATGGAGGGTTGGAGGAAGAGAGAGAGTGGAGGTTTGGAGGAAGAGAGGAAATGGAGGGTTCGAGGAAGAGAGGAAATGGAGGGTTGGAGGAAGAGAGAATGGAGGGTAGGAGGAAAAGAGGAAATGGAGGGTTGGAGGGGGAGAGAATGGAGGGTTGGAGGAAGAGAGAGAATGGAGAATTGGAGGAAGAGAGGAAACGGAGGGTTGGAGGAAGAGAGGAAATGGAGGGTTGGAGGAAGAGAGAGAATGGAGGGTTGGGGGGAGAGAGAGAGAATGGAGGGTTGGAGGAAGAGAGAATGGAGGATTGGAGGAAGAGAGGAAATGGAGGGTTGGAGGAAGAGAGGAAATGGAGGGTTGGAGGAAGAGAGGAAATGGAGGGTTGGAGGAAGAGAGAGAATGGAGGGTTGGAGGAAGAGAGGAATGGAGGGTTGGAGGAAGAGAGGAAACGGAGGGTTGGAGGAAGAGAGAGAATGGAGTGTTGGAGGAAGAGAGGAAATGGAGGGTTGGAGGATGAGAGAGAATGGAGGGTTGGAGGAAGAGAGGAAATGGAGGGTTGGAGGAAGAGAGGAAATGGAGGAGGAAGGAAGTGGGTTCGGAATGAAGTCGGATTTGTAGTTTCAGTGCTTTCGTGTCTTATGTTTAATCGTCCTCAATCCAACGATTGGCCACAGCATGGACAATTTATTTCACCCAATTTTGTTTCCTGTCTTTCGATAACTGGGCGAATGATGATCCAGTCCGAGACTTTAAATTATCAATCCATCCCATTTTAGGTTTTCCCCTGAACTCTTAATCCAGGGATTGTGCCCTGGATTATCTCCTTCTCCAGGCAATGTCCACTCTTCTCCAACACATGCCCGAAATATGAAGCTTCTTCTGCTGGATTTATTCAAGGAGACTTATTTCTACTCCAGCGGTCTCCAACACCCACTCGACGAACTCGTTTGTCTTCCTCGAAGTTCATGATTCCCCGAGGATCTGCTGCATGCATTGCATTTCAATGCGACTTCCTTCTATTTGACAACCTCACAAACTTCGACAATTATTGCATCATTATTGTGCTTGAGATTTCAAAGAATGTTCTTAACAATTTCGCAAAAATAACTTTTTTGTATATTTGTAGTTTGTGGCGCTTGACGTCATTGTGAGTAAAGCGCCACATTGTGACTTGAATCAAAGTGCGATCATACGTTAGTTACCGGATTAACGTACGCGTACCGTACACGTGTACGTCATCGAAAATATTGATGTAGCCTACACGTATCTGATCATTCACAAAGAACCTCAATATAACTATAGTCTTGCAACGTATGCGTACCGTACGCGTACGTAACAAATGATCAGTTTAGCTCTACAATAGGCCTATGAGTCTCCCCCGTACGCAGGCCTAATTATTTACGAACGGTACCGAAGTTTAGTACAGCCAATAAAATGACCACTGGCACTGACCATCCTATAAAGTGTGCCGTAAAATCTTAATTATGTTCATATTATACATTAGACAGAATATTAGCAATTTGGAATTTAAAAGTTTTAAAGTAGAGATAATTGACCAGCAAATGGAAGGTTAAAATGGAGGGTTAATGGTTAAAATTGTTTACGACCGTCAATCGCCAACTATTATTGACTTTTCGTATGCATAATGTTAGGTATTTTATTTTCGTCATGTACCGATGTCAACGTACGCTAACGTACGGCAAAATAATGTACGCATACCATACGTTCGTTTTATAAAAAAAATAACGTACGTTCCGTACGTACGGTCGCTATATACACACATTCATACGTTCATACATACACACTACATGCATGCATATGCATAATTATATGCATGTGCTGTTATTAAATAAATACATAATGCTATTAAATAAATACATAAAATGATTCGTGTGATTAGGTTCTGAAGGGAATTGGAAACGCGTTGATAGATGTCGTCGCTGTTGAATGTTGAGTTCGACGTCAGTCGATCTCTTAGATCATCCCCTGTCTCGGATCTCGGATCCAATGAAGTCCTTGGGAAGACCATGCCATCGTCTCCTCCATCGTCTTCAACTCCATCACAACGCCGTAACAAGCCCACTTTCCGACGGCTGACTCACAGGGCATCAAATATAGAACACCTAGGCCTACCACTGATTTCGCTACCAGGACAAAAAGCATCGGGGCCGAGCCAACGTCGGTTGCTGGATTTCCAAGATCCAATAAAAGTAGGTGCAAGAAATTCTACGAACAAATGGAAAATTCTAGAGCCGAGATGGTCAAGGGATTCTCTACTGCAAAGAGTCGGCAAAGGCGGTTCACTTTCAAATTTGGTTGAGTCCAAAGCACGTATGAATGAAAGAAAGCATTCAGATTTGGACTTGTGGCAGAACAGAAGTGTGACTAACCGTTCGAACCTTGAGACTGATTTTGGACTGAGAACCTCAAGGTCCTCAAGGTCAGTGGTGGATACCGAAGGTTTCAAGCCGATGGTGTCAGCCAGGAACAAACTGTCCGCAATAACCTTTCTTCTCTCGGATTCTATTCCTGCTTATGGTTCCGTCAAGTCCGAAAGTTCTAAGAAAGAAGACCAATGTGTCGCTGTATCCGCAACAGAGATCAGGAAGTCGGAGAAGGACTCTACTGTCACTCTGAATCCAGTGAACCTTAGAGGTCAAAACAGTCTCAAGAAGAAGGTGTTATTGTTGGAAACTGGGGCAAAGTTTTCTTCGAAAATTAATGTTAAATCACCTGCACAAGATGAAACCAGACCAACAGTTGACTGTCAGCTGCCATTGCCTCCAAATATCATTGTTATCAAAGACAGCGATGAATCGGACGACCAAGAGCCGGCCACACCAGCAACAACTGATACTATATCATTGAACGGAAATACTGTAGCAAATGGACAGTCCAGGCCAGAAGAGATGACCAACATAGGATTTGGAACACTTGACGAGAAGAGTCCAGAAGTTGAACCGGTGAGATCCAATGGAGACAATGTCGTGAAACCAGTTTTAAAACGGGCAGGATGGCGTCCACCGAAGCGTGAAGCAACGAAAATAAAGCGAACACGTGCAAAGCCTATCAGATCCGCTGAGCTGCCCAAAAATAACGCAGCAGGCGGAGAACTGGACATCGCTCCCGTTGACTTACTCGCGTCTCCTCAAGAACTTTCAAGGTCAGCTTCGGGCAGATTAAGAGACAGAGAAGCGACGATTGTCAGTCAAGCGACGAACAACTCGGTCGATCATAGGCTGCTGATCCGAGTTCTCTCCGGGGATCTGACGGACATACCACCCGTTCCGTGTCACGTCGTTCGAATATTCACCAGTTCAACGTTCACCGGTAAGTTCTTTTCAAAACTCATCAACGAAACACTATCATGAATGTGCAGTCCAGTTACATTATTATAATTGTTCCTGAACTTCCGCCTAATTTACCTAATTAACACTTTAACGACGAGCTGCATTTTGGTTTCCAAGTCGCATTTAGTATGTATACTATTGTATAGCCTACTCTCGTCGTTAAAGTTGCTCTTGTGCAATTAATAATTTCCTAGAGCTCCTAGGAATTCATTGATTGCAACCGTTCAGGCCGGATTTCAAACAAACGCTGAACTCTTCACCCGTTGAACTTCGGGCTAAACACGCAGCCTGAAAACAAAACTCTTAGATATGACGGTTGCCGAAGAGTCGTGGAAACTGCAGCACTCCAGAGACGTGCACGCCATTGATGATGATGATGGTGATGATGATAATGATGATGATGATAATGATGATGATAATAATAATGATGATGATAATAATGATGATGGTGATGATGATGATGATGATGATGATGATGATGATGATGATGATGCTGATGCTGATGCTGATGATGATGATGATGATGATGATGATGATGATGATGATGATGATGATGATGCTGATGCTGATGCTGATGCTGATGCTGATGCTGATGCTGATGATGATGATGATGATGATGATGATGATGATGATGATGATGATGATGATGATGATGATGCTGATGCTGATGCTGATGCTGATGCTGATGCTGATGCTGATGCTGATGCTGATGCTGATGCTGATGATGATGATGATGATGAGGATGATGATGATGATGATGATGATGATGATGATGATGATGATGATGATGATGATGATGATGATGATGATGATGATGATGATGATGATGATGATGATGATGATGATGATGATGATGATGATGATGATGATGATGATGATGATGATGATGATGATGATGATGATGATGATGATGATGATGATGATGATGATGATGATGATGATGATGATGATGATGATGATGATGATGATGATGATGATGATGATGATGATGATGATGATGATGATGATGAATTAATGAAATATTCTACTGATATATTCGTTCATTGATTGATTTTATTATCATTTGTCTGATTGATATGAGTAATTTGTTACCCCGAAGGTAGAGAAACAAGCTTTTTTGCATTTAATGAGTTGTTCTGGCTTTTTTGATCTTTAAGACACCACTTTGGAAAGAAATTGCTTAATGGAAAATGTTTATCCAAAACTGAAGGAATATTGCCGAGAGCGACATGGTCTAGACTTCCAGGTATGTACAACTAAATGAATATTAGTAGCCATAAAACAAAGATTTTTGACGTATTTTCAGTAGTTTTCAGGGCTGTATGCGTGTATCAAGCACCTTTTTATGATTTATAAAATCATCTTATAAGAAAACTGAGCTCGGTATTATTTATGGTCGAAGAAAATTTATTGATTTATGTAAAAATAAAAAGGGCCACTCATATTTAAATTAACCAAAGTGACGTGAACTGAATGAACTCAGATGTTATCAATAGCGGATAAGACTCTCACTTGGGTAGACCAATAATTGCGATTCAAAAGCATTGCATAACTACGAGGTACATTGATTAACATGGTCGCCCGAGTTCCAAAGTTCATTTGTATAGTTCCCCTATTAATATGTATGCAGTTTTTATAGGCCTATATGAGCTTTACTTAAGTCCAACAGCAATAGGTGCCTACGTATGGGATGCTCGAGAGTGTAGAGGTTTGCGGGCTAGACTGTCAATCGAGAGGTCGGGAGTTCAAATCCCACCCAGGGCAGAAATTTGGTTCGAGATTTCTGTTCCACCTGCACCCCCTAGCCAAATCAGCTATAATGAGTACACTGACCGTACACTGTCGGTGGGAAGATGAGACGGCAAGGGAGTGGACTGGTCACCCACCCTCATATGCCGAGGCTAAGGAAATGAAGTCGCTAGCACTTCATACCCATGGTTGCCTTAGGGTTAGCTTTAGGAACTGCTCTTCTTCTCTATGTGCCCAATATTAAATTCTCCAGAATTGTTATAAAAAGTTACCAGTCAATTTCACCCATGAATGTACTTTCGTTATCTCGCAGATACCTCGTAGGCCTTTATGTGCAGAAATATAAAAAAGTTAAACACTTGTATAAACTACCATTCTCTCGTAGGCAAACCCTAAAAAATGCCTGTCAATCTCGGCTGCCGCTATAGTCACTAAATATATAGGTCTACGAGGCGAATATGCCTGATGTGTCCCCTTCTTCTCACTCGATGCACAGCTGTTCACTGGCATGCGCATTCGCTATGAAAGTCAGTGCACCATAATAATAATAATAATAATAATAATAGCAGAGATTTAAGTGCCATAGTTCGTAAACAGTCGAAAGGAAATCGATGCAACGATTCAGAAGCACTGGGAGCAGGGAGATCAGTCCAGATAGGCCTGTTTGAAAAGTTCGGTCTTTAAGTTTTTCTTAAAAGTGGCCAGAGTCATAGAGATCCTGATGTTGGTTGGTAGGTTGTTCCAGATTCGAGGGGCGGACGAGGTGAAAGATTTTGATGCAGTTGTAGTGCGACACCGATGAAGGACAAGTCGTTTATCGTTTATTCGTGTTGCAAATATAAGTCCACCTCCATTCGATGAAAGGGTAATTCTTCTGTGAACCTCGTTTAATGTTCACTGTGTACGATGGACTTCAAAAATCTAGGAAATATTCGTCCCGTTCAAACTTTAGAAATCTTCGTTAACGGATCAATAATCCTTACTATCATTCGATTCAGATCGAACGACATATGTATAGACTTAGATTGAGTGATTTCGATCGTCATGGAAGTGAGTGTGAATCTTACAGGCTATGTCACTGCATCCATAAGTAAAAACGGATAATGATATCATGGTCCAAGGTAGTAAAGATATCTGGAAACGTCTCCTGGGATGACGATACACCTTCTGCTATATTCGCATCTGCAACATCATCATAACTGCTGCCATCAACAGAATTACTCCATTAAGACATCGCTGTCTTTTTAAAGGCTATAATTATGCAGTGCTTTTTTTCTAGAAAAAAGGTTTGGAACGGAATAATAGGTTCCGGAACGCAACATTTATGGGCGGGCTAAAATCACGAGAAAAACGGGATTGGGTGTTGGTAGGGGTCTGAATAAACACTGGAAACAGTTCAAAACACTGAAATTAAATTAAAATAACAAAATTATTGTTTTTATTATTAAAATAAAAAAAATATTTTTAGTAGCTGAAAAAAGGTGCCGGAACGCCGTTCCGGCTCGTTCCGGCTGAAAAAAAGCCCTGGCTATAATGTAAGGATCCTAACCATGTCCTTCGGAGCCTGACCCCCTCCTTATGACGATGATGGCTTCATGTCACTGTCACTTATAACGAAGATGGCTGTATGTCATTTGTCACTAATGACGAGGATGGCTGTATATGTCATTGTCCTATGATTGCTGACATATGGGTGTTTATAATACGTATAGTTTTGTTCATAGCATAGAGAAAGAAATAGTGTTCAGTAGTGTTCACTGTTGAGTGTTCACATAAACGAACTAAAAAAACCGTGAGCGATGCTAAAAGATTTAACGAATGTCGCATATATGATCTTTGGTGAAGGTCGTAGATATGCGATGGGGAGTGAGAGATGAGGCAACTGACGACCATATGACAACAGACCTCTGTATGAATGAAATCGACAACTGTCAGCGACTGTCAATTGGACCAAATTTCTGCGTAAGTCATCGAGTTCTGACTTTTTTGCAGTTATTACAATACAAATTTATGCAGCGCAAAGTCTACATGTAGAGGTACTTCACAGTTCTGCGTTTCTCGGCCGAAGTTTAACAGGGTAATGTTGATAAAAAAAATCAGAGTAGCCCAACAGAATAGATGTCAAGATAGTTAGATATCGCTGTATGCCACTTCTTTATAGGCTAAGCAATACAACTACAAGTTACCATGCAGTAGGCTATAAGAAGCGACCGGTTGCGTAAGAAAGTCAGAGTTTTGCATATTGTTGGCTTGTTGTTGAACGTAGGCCTGTACGTAGAGTAAATCAGTATCCAGCCAATCTTGAGTGACGATCTTAAATCAAATATTTCTACAGCAATTAAAACTGTGAGCCTAAATGTACGTGAAATACTGTCATCAGGTGTTTCTTGGTCAGAAGTATGGCTATCGACCCATACCGACCATTATACCTGCCAGTGAGTTCGACATGCTCCATGAAGTCATCAAAGACTGTCGCAACGATTCCAACCTGCTGCGGCAATGGTACCAACGAGATGACAACGCCGTTCCTCCTGTTTACGTTCTTCAACCAATCAGCTCAATACTCAGCAACTTCAACAACAAGGTTAGGTGAAGGCTATACACTTACTATAATAATAATAATAATAATAATAATAATAATAATAATAATAATAATAATAATAATAATAATAATAATAATAATAATAATAATAATAATAATAATAATAATAATAATAATAATAATTAATAATAATAATAATAATAATAATAATAATAATAATTAATAATAATAATAATAATAATAATAATAATAATAATAAGAACAACAACAACAACAACAACAACAACAACAACAAGACGAAGAAGAAGAAGATGTAGAAGAAAAGAAGAAGAAGAAGAAGAAGAAGAAGAAGAAGAAGAGGAAGAGGAAGAGGAAGAGGAAGACGAGGAGGACGAGGACGAGGACGAGGAAAAAGAAGAAGAAGAAGAAGAAGAAGAAAAAGAGGAGGAGGAGGAGGAGGAGGAGGAGGAAGAAGAAGAAGAAGAAGAAGAAGAAGAAGAAGAAGAAGAAGAAAGGAAGAAGAAGAAGAAGAAAAAGAAGAAGAAGAAGAAGAAGAAGAAGAAAGGAAGAAGAAGAAGAAGAAAAAGAAGAAGAAGAAGTGTATGTTGCACCGTAGTCGAACAGAAGCCGAAGAAGAGGGCGCTATCCATGAGTTTAAAAAATCAACGACAGTCATAATTATGATAATTATTTGAAAAGACAGGTCTTCAGTTGTGATTTGAATGACTCCAGAGATGGCGCATTCTTCGAATGGTGAGGAAGACTGTTCCACGCAGTGGGTCCAGTGACATAGAAGGAACAATGCGAAAACGTTGTAGAAGATCGTGGGACTTGTAGTTGATTTTTGGATAAGGATCGTAGCTGACATCTGTTCCGGTTGTCTGATACCCGAATGCAGAAGTCAGAGGTGTATTGTGGCATAAAATCATTCAGTGCTTTGTAAGTTATCAAGGACAGTTTGTATGTAATCCGCTGTGGAACACGCAACCAGTGTAGATTGTCGAGCACACATAGATAACATGATCGGATGGTGTTCTGCCATATATGATAGGCCAACTGGCAGCAGAGTTAAGCACCAACTGTATTCAATGTAGTAGGCTACTGCAGTAATCAACCCAGGAGACTACGAAGCTGTTGACAAGGATGACGGCGGTTGAGGTTGGAATGAATCTGCGGATGGTTTTAATACGATGAAGTTTGTAAAAGCAGCCTCGAACGAGTTGCTTCACATGGGCCGTCATCATCACACAGCTGTCACAGTGGACTTCAATGTTGCGGATGGTGTCAGCTGGTCGAATTTCTGCATCAGTATAAGGGCGAAGTTACTGCCATCGAGTAGATGTCGACGCCGGAGCTAGGGTAGTGCACCATAGAAACTCAGACTTCGATGGATTGAGTTTGAGATGATTGGTCTCCATCCACTCTCAAATGCGTTCGATACACAACAGCATTCTCTAAGTTAAGCGGTTTGTGATATTTCACAGAAGAAGCAAAGCTGGTTATCGTTCGTATAGCAGGGGTGACGTAGGCCATGTGCTTCTATAGTCCTCTCCACATTGGCCGTATATAGGCCTAGTGCAAAAATGAGAGGGTAAAGAACTGATTTTTGTGGAACACCGAAGACGATCAGCTTAGCCTGCTTAGGTGATGTTTCCACCCCTGCCAAATGAACAGTTTCTGTGAGTCATTTTATGTAGGATTCAAGCCAACTGAGCGTTCTGTCCTTGATCTCAAACGAGAACCACATAGGTTGCTGTGATAATAGCTTCTCTATGATATCACAAAGCAATTATTGCAAGAGGTTGCTATGACAATGGCTCCACTATGAAGTCACAATGCAATTATTGCAAGAGGTTGCTATGACAATGGCTCCACTACGAAATCACAATGCATTTATTAAAAGAGGTTGCTATGACAAAAGTGCGTCTATGAAATCACAATATTATTATTGCATGAAGTTGCTATGACAGTACCTCGTCTATGAAATCACAAATCAAATATTAAAAGAGGTTGCTATGACAATAGCTCCTCTATGAAATCACTATATACATGTAATTATTGCATGAAGTTGCTACGACAGTAGCTCGTCTATGAAATCACAAGGCAATTATTATTAAAAGAGGTTGCTATGACAAAAGTGCGTCTATGAAATCACAATATTATTATTGCATGAAGTTGCTATGACAGTAGCTCGTCTATGAAACCACAAAGCAATTATTAAAAGAGGTTGCTATGACAATAGCTCCTCTATGAAATCACAATGTAATTATTGCATGAAGTTGCTATGACAGTAGCTTGTCTATGAAATCACAAAGCAATTATTAAAAGAGGTTACTATGACAATAGTCCTCTATTAAATCACGATGCATTTAATGCAACAGATGAATTCTGTCGACCATGCGGTTTCATTGATTTCAAGGAGGAGACGTTGTCATAGCGACCTCTTGTAATAATTGCATTGTGATCATGTAGGAGAGCTGTTGTCAAAACAACCTCTTGCATTAATTGCAGCGTCTCAATGCAGTCGCTTTCGCAGCACCTTTTCCAGTGAGTACTATACATTCGAGAAAAACGCACCCACGAGTTTTGTAATTCTGTAGTATCGTGTGTATCTCGGGAAAAATAATGAAACTAGCATTAAAGATAAAACCGAGAGATCGTATATTTCACATTATCTGGAGTGTATCCTTTAAGTTACAAAAGGAATGGCTAGTCTTCCCTGGAATGGCTAGTCTTCCCTGGAATGGCTAGTCTTCGCTGGAATTTGTAGGTTATCACTGGAAACATGGGCGCCGATCCCGGGGTCGAGGGGGACACGACCCCCACCTTTAGCAGTGGGGGGCAGTGGGGGCACAGTATATAGTTGTCCCCCATATTTTGAATAAACACCAAAAAAGGTCAACAAATTCACCCGGGAAAAATGTTTTTATCTCTTTTTTGACCAGACTGGTTCAAAAGTGTTCCTTGTCTCCCCCCAGCGGTCAAACAAGATCGCCGCCACTGGCTGAAAAAGTTGCTGGCCATTAGAGGTTGCCATACATCAGAGATGAATCGGAGACAAATAATCGATCAAATCGATTCTAAACCCGATTATGACTATCGTTATTCCACATAAACTGTTTCCTAATCAGTCAAGCATGCAGGCTCGCACGCAGGCAAGAATGAGGTCACAACACAGACAAACACAGATACATAGATAGACATTAAGGCATACAGAGTGAGACATAGGCAGCAGAGACCCACATTTCCCATCGTCGCATAGAGGACCAATCGACGTCTGAATGGCCGGTCAGGTCTTCTGCAGTCAGTCTTCGTCTCATCTAGAAAGAGTTCATGATGCCGACAAAGTCAGTCGCATCCGGTCCACAGAACAACCGATGGGTCTTCCATTTCGTCGTCTGGCAACATGAATATCCAATAAGTGCGGTTGAGACCATCAGTAGATCGATGAAACAGTAGCAGACGCCTTCATTAGTTGGCGACCTAACATTTCCGGAAATACCTTCATGTGCAATTCCGACGATATACTGAGACGAAATGAGATAAGCTGACTAATAATACAAAGGACGATTGGGTAAACTTATTCTTCAACTCATCTGCAGTAAATAACAACGTAACTGCTTAGGCTCTGATATCAAGCTGTGTTTTACTTTCTTTATAATAATAATGTCTCAATTTCTTTAAATCTGTCACGGCAGAATTGTAAAATACATGCATTCCTGCTTTTTATCTGCCTGGCTGGCTTTCGCTTATCTGTTCATTTCACTTTCTGCTTATCTATCTACTTTGGAGCAAGCTGTTATATTTAACATAAAGTCGTTTCTTTAACCATCTCTTTGCCTCTATTCCCTCTCTGTTTCTCTCAGAAATTGTGTCAACATTTGTGTCATATAGTTTTCTTAATAATTGTATAAGGTAGCAATGATCTTCGATCCTTGAGCTCAATCGCCTTATTTTCTTTCTGGTTCAGCGGACGCAAAAGTTGATGGAGCATGACCAGGCTGCCTGGTGGGATATAATGCACGACCTGCAGAAGACGCTGCGTCGAGGCGCCTACGATCTCTATCTGGCCAAGAAAATAGACCTAGAACAGATGCACAACTATGTCATGTCAGGTCAGGCCATGTCAGGTCATATCATATCAGGTCAGGTCATGTCAGATCAGGTCAGGTCAGGACAGGTCATGTCATGTCAGGTCAGGTCATATCAGGTCAGGTCAGATCAGGTCAGGTCAGGACAGGTCATGTCATGTCAGGTCAGGTCAGGTCAGGTCATATCAGATCAGATCAGGTCATATCAGCTCAGGTCATGTAAGGTCAGGTCAGGTCAGATCAGATCATGTCATGTCATATCAGGTCAGGTCAGGTCATGTAAGGTAAGGTCAGGTAAGATCAGATCAGATCAGGTCATGTCATGTCATGTCATGTCATATCAGGTCAGGTTCAACAAGTCAACATCGTTCGATCATCCGCGCCTGAGATTCAGATATAGTGACTTTGCACGAGTGACAAATGTTTTCATGAATAAATAAATACATGTAGGTCTGCAACGGGAAGTCCAAAGTTCGTTGTAAAGTTGCTAGGGCTATATAAATATCCATTAACCTTGATTTCAGTGACTGAGAGAGAGGTACGACGTGGCATAATCAACGCCAACGACACCGAAAAGCATTGTCTCGCCTACATTCGACACATACAGAACATGGATCTGTCGGCCGTTAACTCCGTTCGCAATTTCGTCGACATGACAGGACCTGAGGTGGATACGGAGGCTGACTATCTGTTATCCATCCTTCGAGACGAACTCCTTCCAACTAAGCTGATAGACCCCAATATTGCACGCTTCACAGTTGACTGGTCGGGGGAGCAGGGCCTCGATGTCGAAACACATGCCGAATATCTTCAGCAGTTTTGCGAAGTATTTGACAGGTAATGTATGTATGTATGCATAATTATGTGTATGAATATATATATATATATGTTTGTACATAATTTATGTACGTAATATATGTATGAATGTATTGACGTATGTATGTATGTATGTATGTATGAATATTATGTATGTATGCATGCATGTATGTTTGTATTCATGTATGTGCAAACATGTATGTGTGTATGTATACATGTATGCATGTATGTTATTATGTATATTTGTATGTATGCATATAAGCCATAAAGTGAAATACTGTTCCAGTATGGTTACAAAATGCATAAGAAGACACGATTTGCTCGAGTTATGTATGGAAGCGATGATACTGTAGAGTCTTAGTAATATTATGCTACCGCTCCATGAGCAATTTTAGTTACCGTGTCTCCTTCAAGCGGGAAATGAATTCTGTCCTTCGCATAGGCCCCTATATAGGGCCTAAGCGTATAGGTAACTATATAGGGCCTAAGCGTATAGGTAATATTTTAACATATGTTGCAGCTCGAACTGTTTAGATACAACGTGGTAGGATTCTGCTGAGGCACGACAACCTTGTTAAAAGTGATGCGTTTCTGATTCATAATAACTATCGTAATCTGTAAATGCTTTACTTTTCTCACAAACAGGGACATAAAAGGCCAAGTTGATAAGGCAATGGATGAGATGGTAAATTATGGCGAACACAACAGGCTCTACGAAGAAGTCCTTCGTCATCTTCATTCGTGTCAGGGTCTTGTCAAAGCATTTCAAGGCAGAGAAAAGGTTAAGTTGACTTAATAATATATGGTAAAGTAAGACCAGACAAGGTAGCCTTGTATGATGTCAGACCAAGTTATAATCTGACCTGATTTTAGCCTACCCAACCTGTCGGTAAGGTGGCTAGAGTCGAAGTAAGACCATGAATTTCGGTGCAGCAATGACGCATATAGCCTACAGGTTATACTGGATAACGGTAATCACCGAGCGTTTGGAGCTAGAGAAAACATTCTTTCATCGCAAAATTTGAATTATTAATTTAATTTTCTGAGAAATGTCTTCTGCACATAACCTGGACTTGGCAGTTTGTTACTTTACACTGAATTGCACAGGAACTGGACGACATTTACAATTACATCATTGGTCAGTCGACAGAGCCTCTCGTGCTGTGGGGCGAAAGTGGTTGCGGTAAAACGTCCCTTCTCGCCAAAGGATTCAGCCTGGTCAGTCTTTAATCGCTGCATAATTGCTTATCCATCAAATTAGTCTTTAGAAACTGTTTCTTTTGCAAATTCACTGTCAAAGTTACATGCAATAGCTTAGTTAGGCTACTGTTTATAGAACACGGAAGAGAGATTCTCAATAGCTTATGACTTTCATAGTGCATGTGCCTGCGATGTGAGAAGATGGAAGGAAGGATAAGAGGATTGACAGAAAATGTTGCAGAGTTATAAAATATAAATTAAACTACAAATTCAGTCTAAATTAAAAGAAACAATTAGACATGATACAGAAGAGAAAAAACACATAAATGATACAACTCTAGCGCTATAGAAAAGTTAGACAAGATAGATATATACTTTATCCAGTTAGCAAAAGAGTTCAATTTTTTCTTTAAAAAGGGAATCGAGTGCGATTGAAGTCTCAATAAAAGAAATAGCAATACTCAAACACCATATCCTGGTTCGCGATCACTTTGTGTTGCAAATGTGAACAGATCCTTAAACGATTCGCTTTGTTCACCGTGATTCGTTGCGAATCATAGTCACTTGATTCCTGTTCATTCAACCGAGACCGAAGTTCCACTCCATTGCATTCCATCCCTGACTATAGAAGAAAAACGATATTATAGGCCTATAAAAATATTATCGGGTGCAGACTATATGAGTCGATTCTAGGGACTGCGGACGTCATTGAAGTTGTATGGAATTCACTGAATGTTTTCCATCGACATATTAAGATTCATCTGCTGGTAGTTCGGTCATGGGATCGAAATCATGCTAGCGCAGTTTATGTCAAGAGAGGTCGAAGTCTCATTGACGCACTATAACTACGCGAGAGGAGTACATGTGGTCAGAGGCGTACTAGGTCGTCTACTTGATGTGTCAAAGCAAAACGAACAACAGATTAACAACGGGGTTCAGAGAAAAGCTGAGGACGGTAATTTTCGTTATATTAAGTTAATACATTAACTATGCCAAGAGAAGACAGGCGCAAGAAAAGATATTCAACATACACTCAGATATACAAGCAAACAGACAGAAATATAGAAACCTACAGACATGTCGCAGACAGAAAGACAGACACATAATATTAACAATCAGGTTTAAGTGACGTCCGCAGTCCCTTGAATATAAACAAGACATCATGCAGACAGGCAATTCATATCGATCATACAAAGTAAGGGCAACACTCAAACACAATATAGCCTGGTTATATATGGATGTCCTGATGTCCTGTTCTGGTATACATTCTACGTACAATAAAAGTCATCGCATTAATTTGAATTATTCTACTATAAATCTGTATCTAATGTTTCTCATTCACTCACAAATTCCTCTGCATTTGCGTTTGCGTCAAAAGAGATGTTTGGTGTTGAAACGGCTGCCATCCAGTTTAAAGATCACGCATGCAACTCCAGAAGCACGCATTTAAGAGACTGCAACCTGTAGTTATTAGAAGGCCAGTTAGCGTATATATCCTATTATCCTACCTGACAAAGCTTCATTTAACCGTATCTTGCTTTGTCACCTTCCTTAGAGCGTGAATAATCTTACTGAATATGTTTATTTCTGAAGAATACAGTTTACCTGTGCAGGTTAAAGCGTGGCATGAGGCCACTGCTCAGCCTCTGATGGTCCTGCGCTTTCTCGGGACTTCGCCGGACAGTTCAAGTGTCGTCCAGTTACTAACAAGTATTTGCCAACAGATTTGCTTCTTCTACAGACAAACATTGGACTCGGATCCACCGTCGGAACTCAACGGCCTCGTCAGTCATTTCAAGTCTCTTCTGACCATGGCCACGAAGCAGAAGCCTCTGGTTCTTTTCCTCGACTCCCTGGACCAGCTTTCATCCCCCGATGCGGCCCACCAGCTCTCCTGGTTTCCCATTTGCCTTCCGCCACACTGCAAACTGGTCGTTTCCGTTGTTCCCAACTATTTTGGAACCCTGGATCGACTTCGGAGGATCCTGGAAAATCCGTCCAGTTACGTTCACGTGCTCCCGCTTGGACCAGAACTGGGAATCTCAGTCTTGCGTTCATGGTTGGCTAGCGCAAATCGGACCGTGACCGACGATCAGTGGCGAACCGTGCAGGAAGCGATCGAGACCTGTAGCATTCCGCTCTACATCAAGATGGTTTTCGGAGAGATCTCGAGGTGGCAGTCCTACCACAGGGGTCAGTTAACGACGCTTGCATCCGGAATACGAGAAGCAATCATCAAGCTCTTTGAACGCACCGAAAACCAACATGGGAAGATACTCGTATCGCATGCGTTTGGGTATGTTACCCTCTCAAAGGGTGGACTTACGGAAACGGAACTGGAGGACCTTCTATCGCTCGACGAAAAGGTGAGAAATGTAGCCTACATGTCTTAATAGATGACTCTCATAGGCTAGAAATATTTAAGCTACGACCCGGATTTATTGGACACTTTTATCACTTGGAGACCAATGTTCAGAAAAGAGGTTCGGGGTCACTGGTTTGAAGGTCCTTCCTCTGTTTTGACCTACCAAGTGATTGTAATAACCAGACAACCTTTCTTATTGACGTGATATCGAAATTGATCTTTTGCCGACTTATCTAATCTTATCTAATCAAACGTAAACTAAAAGATATCGATTTAGCTCAGCTCTATTTCAACTCTTGGCAAATTCTTCTTCACCTATTGCTTGATGCCTGGTGCAGTAAATACCAATGTTATAGAAGCACGATTCGACTGGCCTGTGATATATCGGCTTAGGTTAGATTATATTAGATTAGATATGATTTCTAGATTAGATCAAATTGGATCAGGTTGAATTGCCCAGGAATGAGACTCCTCTGAGTGGGTTGATTGGGGTCGTGAGATAATACCACCCAAGTGAACTTTGGTCAATATGAATTTAGGTCTTGAACGATGTCTATCAGTACCACTTGCCGCCCGTCCGTCGTATTCCTCCTCTTCTCTGGACGCGAATCCGCAACGACCTTTCCTATTACTTCACAGAGCGACGGGCGGACGGAGTCAACGTCATCGACTGGTACCATCGACATTTCGACGAAGTCTCTCGAGAACGATACTTCAGGAACGTCAACGTCCTTCGAGAGACGCACGCCCAGATGGCCGATTACTTCCTCGGCGTCTGGGGCGGCGTGCCTAAGCCCTTCGAGTACACGGACCTTCAGTGTCAACGCTTCGGTCTCGAATCATCAACGGGATCGTGCGATCGAAAGGTCCCAGAGCAGCCGCTCTTCTTTACTGATGAATTCGGTCGGGTGAACCGCTACAACCTGCGCAAGCTCAGCGAGTTGCCGTACCACCTGATCCGCGCCAAGCGCTTCGAACAGCTCTACCATGACGTTCTATTCAGCTTCCGTTGGCTCCATGCCAAGCTGAACAGTATGCCGCTTCAGTCCGTCCTCGCGGATTTCGACGATATTCTCAGCTATGAAAACGAGCCGTCGGTTGAGATCCTGGCCGACACCATTCGCCTTTCAGCCTCCGTCCTCAGCCGATACCCAGATATGCTGACGGCGCAGATCGTCGGTCGTCTCCTGCCCTACTACTCGAGTCACGACAGAATCCGGGACCTTCTGAACCAGTGCGACGCAGAGGGAGCCAGGGTGAACGCGCTCATTCCGTGCCACCGCTACCTCCACACCCCGGGCGGTCCTCTGGAACATTCTCTCGAAGGTCACCCGTTCGCGCCGTTTGGGATTGGCGTCACCAGCGACGGACGGTACTTCGTCTCCGTCTCCAGCATTTTCATCATATGGGACCTGACGACAGGAAACGTCTTTCGGCAGATGTCGCCAGGCGTCAAGGGCATCATGCGCCACCTGGCGATCACCAGCGACGATCGCACGGCCGTCACCTACACCAATAACAATCAGGTCATCATCTGCACCATCCTCACCGGAGACTTCAAGGTCCTCGAGGACGTGGCCATGGGCGCCGATGAGATCATTGACGCAGCGGTCAGCAGCGGCACACTCCTCATCTGGTCTCTGAGAGACTGGTTCCTTTACGCCTTCGACGGGACCCTTCTAGACTCATGCTGTCTCGATAAACACCAGGGAACCATAGTCTACATGGATCTTGGAAGGAACGAGGACGAAGATGAGCGATACCTCATCCGGAAGCTAGATGAGACAATGGAAGATGAGGTCCAGATGATTCTAGATGTAACGAAAAACGGATCAACAGAAGGGTTCCTGTTCCACAGCGCCATCGCTCTGTCGAAGAACAAGAGGACTCTTTATGCATGCACCATGGTCGGAAATAATGCGATTTCTCGCTTCCGCAGGCTGGAAACGAAGTGGATTTATGATCGGACACTGGAAAACAAGGATGCGATCTACTCGCTCCTAATTTCACCGGACGATCGCCATGTAGTGGCCACCGTTATCTTCGGCTACAAAAGATGGGAAGTCGCCACTAACTCTCTGGTCCTCATGAGGCTTCCGGTTGGAGTACGCAATATTCCGAGGTTTGTGCAGATTTTGACGGCAGCGTCTTCGTATACTTCCCTGGACTCCATGCACAGCATGCACCCATGCTAGAACTCATATATTGGGCGTGGTTGGTTAATTGCTGTTTAACGACGCTTTGTCATTACAAAAGTGATTAGCATCGCCCACCTTTTTATAGGCGTAAGACTGGCACAATCAGAGCAACGGGCAAGAGCGGAGTTAATATGGGGCGTACGCTTATTAAGTCCTTTATAATAAAATACCCAATATTACTGCAGAATTTGAATACAGCATCTTTATTATAAAGAGTTACTAACATGTACACTCCCGCCAGGTGCTCCCGGTTTGAACAAGTTCAACTATGATCAAACAAAATGTTTGTATCTGCTTACGTAACAGAGGCGACTAAAAATCATCGCATATCGTAGATTAGGCCTACTAGGCAAACTACATGTAGGACCTACGTACATGTATGTATGTATGTATCCGGACTTTCATAAAGCGTATTCTATGAACGTCTTAAAAGCGTTAAAAATATGTACTTCAGAATGACCACAGACAAACTTTAAAGTTTCATTACATCTTCAAAGGTGTTTTAGGATTGAAGGAGTTTTGGCCGAAGAGCACTGCAGCCACAGGAGATCTTTCCTCCTGGGTTAAAATGCCTGCCATCAAATTGTCAGCTTAACCATTTATACCAGGGCTCGTATCCCAGACGCGGAAATGCTGGCTATATCAGCCACGTTTAAGAGTGAATACTGACCATGTGCAATACACCTTGCTTTTGATACATTGAGAAAGCGCTAGTTTCTCTTCATTCCGCATTTATATTAGCGCATTAAGCGCATTATATTTTGAATTTATTAAAGCTAAAGTGAACAAGTGCATCCTAAGTCGACGCTTGAAAATTTCCGTATAAACGTAAATGTACACGTTTTTATATATAGCGCCCGTTTGGCCTCGACCCTGTTAATTTCTTTAATGAATTGTTGGTCGTCTTCTGCACTATGGCTGTTAATATAGCTAGGGTTATACCAGAGCAGCCATGTTCGCTATACGATAAGCCTATACCTGGTCATCATTTGCCACCAGTGACCCAATGCGGACCAACTTTGAGCCCAATAAACGTGGTTGTCTGAGCCGATGGAAATTGTGTTCGTAGTTTTGATGCGTTTTATGTGCTTAACTGCTTGACAATAACTGACGGCTTCTGTTACATCGTGGTCATGTGTAAGCAGATCTGGAGCACCTCTGAGGAGTTTTAAAGGTACTATATAAATAAGCATTTAGAATTACAAATTATAACCTGGGATTAAGATTGCTGAAAGGGATATGAAGCGGCAACGCGTCAGCCAATCACAGCTCGTCTTTTCTGATGCATCGCAGGCGATGTTTGTGGCTTCATCCGGGTACTTAGCAGGGGATGATTTGAAATAAATACAGCACATGGCATCGGTCTAGACGTGTTTTTTTTAGCGATTTACAGTTAGGGACATAATTATGCGTTTTCTTATTAATAAAAGTCGTTTTTATTTAGTTATAACGTCAGCTGTAAGCGACCAGCCGATCCGTACAAGGGTACCGGAAGTAAAACTCAGCCACACACATAATCTAGACCAAAGACACTATATTCATCAGCTTCATATCCCTTGCAATCTTAGTCCCAGTTATAACCATGCTCAGTGTATTGCTTTGATACAGTAAGACATGCGTGTGTAATCTGGCTGTGCTGACAAAGAACAACGAGTTTCTGGTGGCCGCCGTCCGTCAGGTTCTGTACGTCTGGGACGCCAGAGACGGTGACCTCGTCAAGGTCTTGAACGTACATTTCGGGCGAATCATCTCACTCGACGCCGTCACCGGACACCGCCTCAACAAGCTCATCTCAGCATCGATTGACAAGACGATCAAGGTCTGGAATCTGGACAAGATCCTCGAAGATGTCCACCACATCGACCGCCTGGAGAAACCGGTGGACGCCGTCAGCGTGGCAGCCGACGGCGAAGAAGGCGGCATCGCTGGGTCTCTGGCGCTGACGACCACGCGCGGATGCATTGGAATCTGGAACATGGAGAACGGACGCCTGATTCAAAGGTTAACGAATGGAAGTCACTCAATTGTGACGCACGCTGTCGTCACGCGTGACGGAGCACATCTAATCAGCGCCGAGTCGGGAAATCTTGTCTTGTGGGACATCGGAACTGGCAAGGTGGTCGACGTGATTGATAAACAGCCCGATGTTCTACAAATGATGCTCATCGACAATGATTCCAAGGTAAACCAATGGAGTGTTCTTACTGTTTGTGTCTTGACTATGCTACGGTTTTCTTCAATGCTGATACATACAACTTAATGGGATGATATATAATGTTCTCATTGGTGTATACTTTGGATTTTCGGCTCAGTATGCCATCGTACATGAGGTAAAAAATTCTAGAACTATGAAAAGCAACAGAAGCCGGCATCTATGCTTCTGCCAGAGTGCTTTTGTAGAGGGCTATTCACAGAAGGCTAGCAGTTGTATGTTACATTATGTATGCACGAAAACACTTAATATAACGCATTTTAGGTAACTCATAAATGCTCTGTACCAATGACTATCTAACAGATCTAAACAATTGCGTTTTAAGACTGTTGCTGCATGTAAGTAAGGCCTACCTCGCCGACACCATGCAAACTTCCAAAAATTAGTTAGGCTCCTACATGTAAGCATGCGACTAAATAGTGTTCTCTAAACACAGACAAAATTTCTACAGCTGGAGCAAAACATTAGAGGATAGCAACAGTTGGAAACTAAACATTCATCTATTTTTTACTAGCCTATATTATATTACATAATTAAAATTTATGTTCAGGAATTTCAAGGTTGTTGCTGAAGTTTTGATTATGATGTTAATCGTTATGATTTTCTCGCATAGTTGCTGGTCTTGAGCAAAGACGTGGACGATACGAACAAGGTCATTTGCATATGTCGCTGCATTCCGTCTGGACAGATTCGTTACCGGTTTGAATATAAAATCCAGAGATTCGTCGACGCCGTTACAACGACAGACGACTCACACCTAATCGTTGTCGCACTCAACTCCAAAAGAAACGAGGCTCTGGTGTTCCACCGGCTGGATTCCGGGGAATTCCAGCTGAGCTCTCGCCCGAAGTTTTTCGACGCAGGAGAGTTCCACACGGTCGTGCCACTCCCGACACACGCTCCGTACCGCGTGGGTTTAATTGACGAAGTGAAAGGCAATATATGGGATTGTAGGAAGAGATGCGTTGTCCGTACTCTGCCCAGATGGAACGGAGTCCGTACGAAGGACGGGCGCCTGGGTCTCTGTGCCCCCAGTAGAGGAGGGTTGGAGTTGATCGACTTGAAGACAGGTGACACCGTGTATACGTTGATTCCTCGTGTTGCTGAGGGCGTCTTCAGCACCCGAACGCTCTTCAGCGTCAACGACAACCACGTCATCTACTATCACTCGGGAAAGCGGTCCATTCGAGTGTTTCGCGTTTCGGACGGTGAGCAAATTGCCGACTACAAGACCCACGCCGAGATAACGGACCTCGTGAGTGCTCACGACGGTAGGTCCCTGGTCCTCGGAGCCATCGACGGAAGTGTGATCGTCCTGGCTTTGGCAGATACAGCGCTCAGTTACTACGTGGACTTCCTCACTTGCATGCACTCACATCCGCTGGTCTCTGCCAGAAGTTGCGATTCACCGTGAGCTGCACGCATTCGAGTTCACACGAAAACAAGTGCACTACTAAGAAATGTCAGCCTCATTAGGACTAATTCAGATAATTGATTTTCTAGAACTTCTAATCGAATGCAATTGAAGTATTACATATATTATTAGTATTAAAATTAGTATTATTAGATCTGCATAATCCTAATTAGAGTGCATTGTAATTACTTGCAAGAAAAGAAAGAGCGCACAGAACATGAAAACATTAAACGTGTTCTTCTCGTTGCCAACGCAGTAAAAGCGAGAACGAAATCTGTTAGACGTGTGTTGCATCAAGCAACACTGTATCAATATTATGGCGATCACATCCGGTTCTTTTGTCTTTTGGCCCCATTATAGACTCCTGAAATCTGTCGTCCGGGACCGTGAAGTAGCTGGTGACTATCAAACCATGACGTAGCTGGTGACTATCAAACCATGACGTAGCTGGTGACTATCAAACCATGAAGCTCGGTGGTATCCTGGTGGTCCCTGGTTTCTCCACTTCCCTCTTTTACCTCCCTCTGTATCAGGTGGCACTTTGAATGGTCGGGAACTCCCTTTCTGATGGGAGCAGCTGCTTCAGGATGTATTCGAACTGATCAGTTCTCCAGGAAGCACCCACAAAGCACTCCAGATTATCCTACCGCTGAGAGATTCCAGCCAGTTTCCCCCTATACCCCACAATCCTTCTACGATCTCTTGTTTTCTTTAGGTATGGCGCTCTAGAATGGACTTGAGAATTTGCAATGTGGGATGTGGTGAACTCAACCCCCTCCTGAGTCTCGGAATCTGAACCGTACTCAGACATCCCACGAACAATTAATTGACTATCAGTTTGGAACAAAGTGACTTCAATATCTAAATCAACGTTGCATTGGCCGTCATGCTGGCCGCATGCTGAGGAAAACTCGGCCCTCTACCAAATAATCCTTGCTACATTTATATCAACATCCGATACAGCTCACCCTAGGCCTACTTGTTCAGCCAGCAGTTGGTTGCTTGTCTCCAGAACCTGCTCCGGGATTCGACCTTGAGCATATAACCGCAGCCCTATTTGCACACAGTAGCAACTAGGACGATAGGTTTCAATACGCGTTACATAAAAGCGACATAAGCGATAATCTCCAGCTCTTCGAGCAAGACTTCCCATTTCTTGCTGAGAAATTTTCATCATTCGCCTTTGCTTCTAGTGTCCGTGACCTAGGTGTTGCCCTCGACAGCTTTCGAAAAAATAGACCTACCCTTCCCCGATCCTATAAATGATGACCTGATAATTTCAAATATCATATACAAACATAGAATAATTATTATTGAAGGTATCAAGAATACATTTCGAAAATCTATCCTGCTGATTGCTTCAACTTTGTTGTCTTCACAGTCTCAAAACAGACCGCACCAGTGCGTATGATTTGAAAATAGTAGGCGGGTTAAAAATCGATCGCGCTGGATCGTGTAGGCGAGCGATACGCGGTCGACCTCGGGAGCTCTTGTGTAGAGCGTATTTTGTGCATCGTATTCGTAATTTTTCGTATCGCTGCATATATTAGGCCTACTCATCTAGTAGGCCTATCTCACTTCAGTTCCGTTATCTGAGTAGGTCTCTTGAAAAGGCGGTACATAAATTCTCAGAATGAATGAACATTCACTAGAAACCTACCATTGACTAAGATATGGCGTGTGATGGCTGATTTCACAACGTTGGTTAAGCCTTCGGCATACGTTGAACACTCATTTTTAGCTTTACCTTTCAGCCAGCAATCCATTCGAATTTTATCGGCGTGCTTTCTGCAGGACTTGCAGTAAATTTTATTCCCAATCCGACGCTTTTCTACTTCGACTACATCGACATCGAACGAGTCGCCTAATTTCCATGACAGATACGTGCTCAACTCTACATTATTATTTGACTTGCTAGATGATGTATCTAACCAGTCTATTTACAACTAGGCTACTCTTGTTCAACTTCGCTGCCATTGTTGTTTAAAATAATTTCCGAAATTTGTAATGTTACGGATGACGTCACGAAGCGTGAGGTGTCGGTCAGGTTGTTATGGTCAGTCATATTGCACGAATTGGAGTGATCAGTCAACAGTAATTAGGACAGGTCATGGCACGCATTCACCGCTGCCGCAAGCAAGTTAATTAGAGTAGGCCTACCGGTAATCATAATTAGGTAATAAAATAATGGTCTGGCTCCAGGTTTGTCTATCGTCTTGCAGCCTAATTCAGAGAGCGACGACCGACTATCACCGACGGTGAGAAGCCTTTGGCTAGGCGAGCGGTAAATCGCTCGCCGGTACCTTTGCTAGGCGAGCGACCAAGAAGAGCGATCGATCGCTCGCCTTAAATCAGACGCTCTGGACCGCACTTCATAAACGCTTCCAAAAAAAGCCAACGAACGAGTATGCGCCCTGCTTAAATCAAGATGCTTGTCGAAGGTAATTAGTTTGCACCCAAGCCAGAAAGTCTTGAGTCTTACACTAAACGTTTGCATCATTCAACAGATATGTTTCAAGTAGGCCCTACTTATAGGTGGCAAGTACAAGTACATGTACTTTGGTCTCAAGTACAAATAAGAGTAGGCCTACAATATACTTAAAAAACAAAAAGGTGAATTTTCCAATATGGTCGACGCCGGCCATATTGGAGTTGACCATAGCGTGATTCGTGGCAACGTGGCCAACAAGCACCTCGGTGATTTTTCATGTCTAGGGACCCACTTACTAAGTGGAAGTGATAATTATATTCCTCCAACACCATGTTGCAAACGGGTCCACGGGCCAATAGGCCTACAAGTACAGGATTGAAGTTTTAATTAGTTTTAGGCATACTGGTATTTCTTAGGAAATCCGCCATTTTGAAATTCATTTTTGGGGTGTTCCTGCATAGTCCGATTTTGTCGGATTTTGGATAAATTATGTTATTCAGCAATGGATCCTGAGCAGGACACCGTTTAAAAAGCTTCTAAAGCAACTTTGCCCAGGTCTAACTGTAAATTGCCTGGACTAGTAGGCCGACATATATAGTGACGATTGTCGATTTTGTCCAGTCGCCTGGTATTTCTCCCTCTTGTTGAATGTTTGCAACAACGGTATGCATAGCGTTACATAACATAACATAACATAACATAACATAACATAACATAACATAACATAACATAACATAACATAAGAAGTGTTTAAGTGGTTCAGAAGACGTGTAATCTGTTTTAGAACCACTGCACATTATATATAGCCTCGAACGCTCAATAGCCCAATTAAAAGCTGTGGTAGTGTCCACTGAGACAGTACTATCATCCAAACCATTCCACAGGTCTACAACTCTTGCACTGAAGAATTTCTGCCCTAATGTTCCTTTCGGCCTCTTAAATAATTTATACCTGTGTCCCCGAGTTGCCTTGTTTGGTGCTAATTCAAAGAAACTCTCCCACTACAGTGCTTCCTTTCTAGTGAAAATCTTATAAGCTTCGATTAGATCTCCTCTGCTCCTCCTTCTCTCCAATGTTGTTAGTCCAATGTTGTTAACAATAATTGTTTCTCCTCCTCCTTGAAGTTCCGTAGTGATTCCATCCATGCCATTTTCTTCACTGGATGTGTACTAAAACGCACCTACAGGCATCTGAAACCTGTAATTCCGGGGATCCCCGCTTCAAAGGGGTGCCGCTTCGCGGCAGGAGTGGGGTTGTAGGAGGACGGGAAAGGACTAGGAAGGGGTGGAGGAAAGGGAAAGGAAAGGGAGGAAGAAGGGTAGGGTATGGAAGAGGGGGAGGGGAGAGAAGTACAGGAAAGGGCAAGGGGACGGAGAAAATGGGAGAGCAGAGGAGGAAGGGAGAAAGGGAAGAGCTTAGGGCTTCACCCCCCCCAAACCTGAAATCCTGGCGCCGCCACTGAATCCGAGCAACAATTTTTCCATCACGCCTACTTGTAACAGAAAAATATTTTCCATCAAGAATACACGGTACTTCAGCCATGTTGTTCTTAACTGTTCACAATATACAAAATATGCAGTGCTTAAACACTGTCCGCTAGCAGTGTTTACGACCCTCCCTGCCGTCAGCACTCACCAGTATGGAAAGCCGACGACATAAAAGGCTTGTTTCAACATAAAATGTGCCGAGTGCCGAAGAGTGAGTTGAGTTAAAAATTATTGACAGTTAAAACTCAAACTCACAGAAAATATGAGTTAACTCAAACTCATAAATCATAGCAAGTGAGTTAACTCGTGAGTTTAAACTCATCTGAGTTAACTCATACCCAACACTGCAAACAACGGTCTATGTAGGCCTACAGATACCATAAACGGCATTACACCAATTCAAACGGGCAGCAGACCACCTGGTAAATTCATTTAAAAATTAACAGGCTTAAGGCCGTTCAGACATTTGATCACTATGTAAGAAAACGATTATACATTTCACTGCTGGTCTTGACAGCAGCTTCTTTGACAGGGAGGCTGCTGTCATCCGGCATCTTCGATGTCCCTGCTAGCTACTAGGCCTAATTGTGGGCCAAGACTCGGATCGCACAGTTGAAGAATATTGTTCGGAGGTTTTTTAAACAAACTATAATACCAATTGTAACTACCATATAAATATCATAGGCCTATAATGAATTTTTAAAGTGAATTAAAAAAAATAATTATCGATATCTAGAGCAAGCCTTCTGTCATGTTCGCCACATGTTATACGAAATGCAAAATGGTTGTGTAGGACTGTAGGCTCGTGTGTATCGAGCGATATTAAGGGTTAGAAGGTAAATATGCGCGTTAAGGCGTGTTATTTGCAACGGGTTATTTGGAATACTGACTTAATGCGCGTTGCCAAAAGAAAGGAGCTACAAATTCTTTTATTGCTTTGCGCTGCGTTAGTAACAGGAACTAGATGGCGCTCAACTTTGCAGACAATACAAACCAAAGATTAACAATCTATTTCCTAAGAAATTATAATTATCTAATTTAACATTCTGTTTCTGATAGCGCTGTAAATGTAACAACAAACTAAACAGTCTGTCTTTTATCTGAATTTACGCCAAGGCAACAAGAAGAGTTACACGCACTGGAGTCTGCGCGAACTGCGCTAAGAAACATATGTTCGCCTATCGCTTAAGTTAGTATGGAGCGCTGTTTACCGTGTAATTTTCCATGCATCGGGTGTGCAAAAATGCATTGTGGAGTGGCAGTTTATATAGCGCATATTATAAATTATGCATTAAGTGTGCACAAGATGCATAGAATTAAAATATGACCATTTGCGATTTTCTGACATTCGATGTGGATAGTTCTTAGCACGGCGCCGCTGAACACGGGGTCTAAACGAATCACAGAATCCAGATTCCCCGAAAACGACAAAACTGCAAAGTAAGCCGATTCACTGAAATCAGTTTTCCACTAAACGTTCGATATCCCGAAAACTAGTGCGGACTCGAATCACGGAAAGTGAATGGAATGCGGACTAGTTGAAGTCTCTGCAGGAGAAAAGTAGGCTTCTATATCTTAGCATATACGAAAAATATCCCTCAGTTAAAAGATATTTCTTTCTCAGTCTTCTGCTGTTGAGCAGGTTTGTGACATGGACGACCTCGTGTTCCCCTCCGACCTCCTCCATGCTGTTCGGTTTGTGAGGACTTCTCTTGATGACGAACGTCAGTTAGGGTTGCACTTGATTTGTCCATATCATGTCTTGGGAAATAGCCGAGGTGGTTTCCCGTTGCCTTCCTCGCGGTTTGAGCAGTGGCCTTCTACGCCGCTCACGTTAGCCAGCTGTTTCAGGGTTCCTGCTGAGCCTTTCCACCTCGCGTAGCGCCCAAGGTGGTACTTCAGAAACCTTCACCACTGATGGCATAGCCTCAGCAGGCAATCCCCTACTCGGCTGTTACGCCCCCCCCCCACCACGGCGAGATAATATTATTTTAACTTACAAATTTAATTCGGGGATCCGAATACAGTTTAATTTTGGGAATTGAGGTTTTGGGGATTTGCTATGCAACTGCATCGTTTAACAAACTATATGGCATTACATACATTGTGTAATGCATTTATATGCTACTTTAAGGTAATCACGCAGACTGAGTGCCTGTGTATATAAACAATATGGTTGCCACCGTCTTCGCTCCAATAGAGTGTTGCTACCTACCAGCCACATCCCATAATGCATTTCACTAAGTAGGTACACATTCAGCGATTCGCTATGCACCCCACATAGGTGCATAGCTGGAATATTTTGGTGGTTAGCTGGAAATTCCCATTCCCACTGAATTGAGACTTAGTAGAATATGCTTTAGTGAGGCATTAAGTATAAATTGTTGTATAACCTATGGTTTAAGTACATACTGAGAAGCTGACGTATGTGCTTTTTTTAACAGTAATGATGCTTTTTCATTATTGTAGTTTGGCTGTGTTCTAGACATTTTCATTCATCATGCTATAACGCAATGTATTTCTGTGGCCTTTGCACAGTTAATCTAGATCTGTTTTAGACTTGAACCAGGTAAACAAATTTTTATTTAACTGTGCTTGTTTTTAATTTACTTTATTGCCATGAGTTTTTCAGTAGAGCTACTTTCTGTAGATAATATTAATTGAATTGATGTGTAATTAATTTTGTTTTGTACTTGTAATTAATGAGGAAATATTAATATATGTTCTTTTGTTATGTGCTTTTCAGTTACGTAGTTGTAAAACATCACAGAACATCTGATGGTCTAGTTGTATTTAACGGATCAAATAAAGCAGAATGTCAAAGACAGACACAGGATTAACTGGTTTGGGACCATCAGCTAAGCCACCTGTTCCATCTCCGAAAGAAGGTAGGTTAATTTGATTTTGATAACTAATGAATCAAATTGCTTTGTGAGTTTGTGGAGCAAAGCATATTCATTGGGTGAATCAGTTATTTAGTGATTTGTTCTAGCATTTTATCTAGCTGTGCCAAACTTAACATTCTGTTCTTTATTCTTTTAGAAGACTCAAGGTTTTATTCATTTACCTTGAAGTGTTGTTCTGTTAAAGGCTTAGTGAAATTAATGATGAATATGGAAAAGTGATGGCCATTTCACAAAGCATGAAATGTTTGATTTAATTTTCATTCTTAATTTTCCATTTGGCAGCTAGCTAACCAACACAGCATTAAATGAGAATGCTCAGTTAATTACTTGATTGAAATTTTTGATATCTTATGCAAGAGATAGCAGTTTCAGAGTTGCGGTTTGCAGTTCTGTTAATATACTGTGTTTGCTTTAAGTAATACTTTACAGATTTCATTTTCACAAAATATTATTTGTTTGAAGCTAGTGCAACATGCTTATATAAATTGCATTTGTAGACAGACAAACAGTGGTTTGTAAGTCTGTCTCTGCCTCCCTCCGTCCCTCTTTCCTTACCACCCAAATGCTGTCCCCCATCCCTCCTTCACTCACTCCCTCCCTCCATCCCAGCATCACTCCCTCATTATGGCACACGATCTGAAGGCAAGTTGAGGAGGAGCAAAGATGAGGCGAAGACTCATTAGCCTAAACATGGATTGGTATCGTGCAATACAGGGCAAATACTGTATTCTTCGTAAATAGTCCTTGATAATTTCTTCTAACTGTCCACCTGATATCGTAAAACTGGAAAATGATATAGTGTTGGTAAATAGTCCTTCAAAAATTTATTTGCCCCATGAATTAAGAAAGTCCCCAAGACCGACGATTACGTTTAAATCGTGAGCGACGTGTCAAGGCTTCGTCATATATGATAGGCAAATACTGTAGCAAATAAATAAATAAATAAACTGTAGATGATAAGAGACAATTAATTTATTCTTTGTTGTTGATTAAGAAGGCTTTGATTTTAAAGATCTAGACTAAATATGTTGTTTTAACTTCACATGGACATTCTTCAATTCATAAATGGTAGATTAATTTCTACTCAAATAACAGCTTTATAATATATTTTCTTTCGCTATATTCCGGATTCCTTGTGTGGAGTTACTTTCAGTCTAATTTTCAAAAAGAAACAAATGCACAGTTTATCTACGAGATTGACAGAAAGTGTCTACAATTTAATTAGCCTTCATACGAGTTTTTCCCATAACTTTTGAAACAAATTAATCTGATAATTATTTTATAGGCAATTAGACTAGTTGATTACCAGCTTTGCTTAGTTTGGATAGAACACAATCCGCTATTTTGGCCTTAGAGCACACATTCCCCTATTTTGGCCTAACTTGGAGCACGCATTCCACTATTTGAGCCTAACCTGGTCAGCTTGGCTACTTTGACAGCACTGTTGATGTGCAGATCCATTTGTAAAAGCAAACATTGACCTATATGTGGGTGAAAAATTTAGGGGTCGAGTTATATGCAAGGTTGGCTTGTAGGTGTGTATAATTATTTGGTAGCCTACTGATAGTTTAACACTGTTTTGTAATTAGTTTAATTGGAATTTGTCTTACAGAAACCCAGCTTCTCTATCATGACAACCTTGATGTAAGTACTTTGTTTGATAAATAAGCTATCAATGTTTACATATATGAACGTTTCTCACTGTTCACATGGCATAATATTTGTTTTTTTTACCTCACATGCGTGAAACTGGTAGCTAAAAAGAGAGTTTAGATCACACTGGAAACTACACAGTGAAGCATTAATTTTATATTGTACATTTAATATATATATATATATGCTAAAATTTATGTAGCAGTTTTACTATTCATATTTGTTTTTTTTTACTATTTGGCCAAATATGAAATACACTATTCGGATCTCTGTTCCGTATGAAATTAATTGTATATGAATATTCGTACAGCTCTGATTTAAGGAGACATTTTGGTTCAACTTACCACAAAGTCATATTTTTTAAATCTCATGTACTCTACTCTTGTCTATCACTGTCCATTGATAGTTATGTATACCACATGTTTTGTACTCATCAGTCAGAATAGCTGATGTTACACCAAAAACTAACCAAGAATCTTTTAAATTTCAGAAAATCAGATCACCAACACAGAAAATAAGCCAACAGACCTGCGTTATTCGAATAGCGTGGGGATAATTTATGTAGTCACTTCATTATTAAGATAGTCACTGCAAATTGTTAAAATGTTTGGGATATAAACACCATGCATAACCTCAACTGTGCATGTTAATTTTCAAGCGTTGAACTTATTCAAGTAGGCACTACATTATTTAGGTGGTCATTGAATAATTAAAGTAACCACAGCCAATTGTGAAGCATGTTTTTTATATAGGATCGTGGAAATCTTTGTGCTTGTTCACATTTAGGGCAAGGTCATTCACTACTGCTGCCTGTTGGGACGAGTGCCCTAGGATTTTAGGTCAATGCCATGGTAACCAAAGCTAACAAATCTCTTGCATATCGTCACTGTTGGTATCTGATGTCATGTCCTTCTAACAGGAAGCATGTATGGGTGCCATCACCATATAGCAACCATCCAGACCTGACAGAATGCTACATTCTTTTATATTTAATTTAGAAAAATATTTTATTTAATTTACAGTTAAGAGTTGTTTATTTTAGGAAAGTACAAAGAAGCCACCTTATCCAAAGGCTATATTTTTTATTGTTGGAAATGAGTTCTGCGAGCGATTCTCTTATTTTGGCATGCGAGGTAAGCATATCAGCATTGCTTCAAAAGTAACAGTGGTAAGACTACGGATTAGAAGTTGAGGTCATAAATTTACTTAAGCTATTTGTTCTCTGAAGCTTGTGGCATGTGTGACACGTGAGATGATCAGGTAGAACTGTGAAACTCGGATGTGTAGAGTGCCATGCCTTCTTGTCTTTGGCCCGTGTTAATACACGCACTGTCTAGTGTGAATGCTAGCCCATGAGGAAACCCAAATGGTGTTTGTAATATCTGCATGCCATAGCTTTGCCGTCGTTGGAGAAATCTCTGCTCGATGCAGTATTTTTAATAAAGCTGAGGTCAGTCCATGTGAAATCAGTCAAAATGGAAACCTTCCGAACACACCATCTCAGAAATTTGAATTGTGTTGGATGTATAGACTAGTGTATTAGAGAACTATTTACCTCTGGCTAACATTTTGCAAATGTATGACCTTTTGATAGCACTAGGGAATGATAACTTGTTAGCAGCTATAGTTTGTTCGGTTTTTAAATCCTGTCACTTTTGCATCATTTCAGCAGTTCTGGTTTTGCATTAGTTTCTTTTTATTAATTGTTTCTAGTATGTGCCATTTGTTTCTAAAGATGATTTCATCTGGTTGTGCATTAATTCTTGCTGCTGATGTTTGTCTGTTTTATTGTTCATTGGTCTGGTGTTTTCTTAGCCATTCTTGTTCTGTATCTGACTCAATGGCTAAGATTCAACAAAGATCTGGCAACTGGCGTCTATCATGGCTTTGTCGTCCTCTGTTATGTCATGCCAATGTTTGGAGCTATTCTGGCTGATGGATACATCGGAAAGTACAAGTTAGTATATTACCACAGCATCTATCTATCTATCTATAATAAACTTATACAGTGCCCCTTCAAGAAATCTACTCGGTGGCGCTCCCGACCCAGGCCCGGTCAAAAAGAAAGGTCTTTAGAAGGCCATAGAAAGTACCTGAGAGGTCCATAGAGAAGGGGCAAAGCAAAAGAGGGAGGTCATTCCAAATGGTAGGACCCACCACGGAAAATGCCCTACGCTGCGCCATAGCAGTACGAGCAAAAGGGACAACATACATGTTCATTATTTGTTACTGAAAATCTGAGGAATTTGGAGTTTAAATTTATTTGATTTTTGATTCTACAGAAAATGTAATCTCACAGGTAAAAAATTCCCTTATGATGAAAGTCTTAACAAAGTCCATGTTTTTATTTTCATGAAGTTGGTTATATTAATATAATAATTATTTGTGATTTTAGTCATAAGAGGGAAACATTTCCTGATTTTTATTTGTGATGCAAAATGTGAAGAAATAAAATATAGTTTAGGCTATGAACTTACCGTAAGTTTATATCATCTTACCAGTGCATTTTATTTACAGCTTAACATGGATAATGAACTGTTTAACATTATTCTTTGTTTTGTTTCTGATGTTAGGACGATTATATATCTATCTATGGTTTACATTCTGGGAAACACGGTCATGACTTTCACAGCATTTCCACCTCCTTATTGGTAAGTGTATGGTTTTTTTATTAGTGTTTTGGCTTTTTGGTGTATTTTTCTAGAAATTATAATGCTGTTACTGATGCATATTAAATGAGTGGAAGAGCTCTGTATTATTTATTTAGTGATCGGCAAGAACTTTATATTAATGCAGATTAATATACTTGTAGTTAGTGTGCAAAGGGGCTTTGACCACAAAAGAATTTCTGTTTTCTAAAGACTTTCAAGATTAGCTTGTGTTTATTCAAAATAATGTTGAGTTTTTCCAAGCATCTTCATCAGTTCCTGAACCTGCCATTTGGCTTCGATAGTTGTGATTTTATGATCTCCATTCTTTTTAGTCATAAATTTGTCAAATCTGATGTTCCTCTGATGTCTAGTTCAAGGCTCATTATGTCTGTTTAATGTAGTCTATCCAGTAGAGTTGTGGTCTTGCTTAAAATTTGTTTCTCTTTTTGAACCTTGCATGCATGTTGGGGTTTAACACAGTTTCACCTTGTCACCTTGTGCCGTCAGCTAGTGGAACTCTAGCGACCGTCATGACCAGCCTCCTCAACACAGTTTAATATATATATATACTTTACTTTACTTCGCTCAAAGCAGAAACACGAAGATTAGAATGACGCAAAACAAAAAAAATAATACGAAACTAAAGAAAACACAAAAAATACAGAACCAACTCAAGCCAATGAGAATGGAGGTGGAGTAAGATGTGTAAGATATTTTTTGTACTTTTTTTAAATTTTGGCTTACTCCAAATGTTGATTCTGTGTATGTTTTAATAAGGGTGGGGCCAATGATTGGTCTTATCTTAATTGGCACTGGTACAGGAGGCATCAAGCCATGTGTCAGTGCGTTTGGCGGTGACCAGTTCAGTCCTGAACAGGTTAGTTTTATGCAATGGATTATGTACCTTTTTGTGATTTGCTTTAACTAGTACTGGTTTTTTTTGGACTATAAAGATGCAGTGGCACAAAGAATGACAACATTTTTTAGTCAATGCCTAGATCACTTTGATATATAAGGCACACCATTGCTCAAATCTCTGGTAAGAATGCAGTTAAGTGTATTTACTAATTACAAGGTTCTGTAAATATATGGCCATCATAAGCTACTAATTGCTCAAAATTAACTTGCTTTTGAGATTCAATTTTCTTGGACTTTTAAAATATTCATATGCACTTTTTAAATATTAAGATTTGTTGTTGTGATTTGATTTACAATTTTGTGGTTTACAATGTGGTAGCAATAATTTCTTTGTTCTGTAAGACATACAAAAGTGATTGTAAGGTCCTATTAACTATTAAACATGTAGGTATGTTAACTACTCCTGAGTTATGAGTCTTTTGTAACACGTAAATTGTTTACATTTTGTCAATTTTTATTCATCTGTAGTCATCTCTGAAAAGCCATGGAAGTCCTTGTCTTCGGTATTGCTTTGAAATAGTTTCAGCAGGGCTTGTGTAAATAATTATTTTATGTGGGAGCTTTCATTTTCGTCGCCTGTATTTTCAGCAAGTTCTTATTAGTCTTAAACTTGCGATACTCTGGATTATTGGTTGTTTGGACATGTCATGTGGTTGTACAGCAGCAGGACCATGCAAGAACGCTTCCAGGCTTGGTTTTTGGTCCGTAGGAGCTTAAGATACTGGTTGGATGGCCCAGGCACACATGGTCCTAGGCAGAGGATGCTGATCTTGACCACTGAACTTTGGGCTACACACTGCTTGGACGTCTTGAGTAGATTAGGTTTCCTGATATAAGAGCTAATGTTTTGTTAATTGGAATACAATTTTTTTAGATTCTGCTCTTTGACAGTGTGATTTTCTTAGAAGCGACAACTCATCGATCCTTGTTTATTTCGATAATTAATGACACTCTAGAAATGTCCAGCTTCTAAGGTTAAATTAGAGAAAGGAATGAAGTAGTGTTGTTTATTGTGAAATATTGGGTTAAGAGTTTTTGAATTGGAGATCAGTGTACTGGATAATGCTAATGTGGAATGACTTATTGTTTGACAGCAAAAACAGCGAATCCAGTTTTTTTCAGTCTTCTATTTTACCATCAATCTTGGGAGTTTTACTTCAATGGTAGTAACACCAGTTATCCGTGGTACGTATGCTAGCATATTTAACACATTTATTATAACTGGCTCTAAATATGTATATTTAGTATCAGTTGCCTTCACACATTAAATATGTATAGTTTCGTTACACTTATCTCTTGTTTGTGATTTTCAGCTCTACACTATTACTTACAACTGAACACTGATTTATTATTTGGTATCTAGCTAATTTTGTGTTTGAATGCTTGCATGAGCTACTTTCAAAAGAGATTGTGAAATGTCAGTTTTATTAGTTTAGTTTCACTTAAACTTTTAACACTGAAATAGTAGCAATAATGATAGCTACAAAGGTGTAGATTAGTAGTTTCAACCAGGATTCCGCGGAACCCAAAGGTTCCACGGGCATTGACCAGTGGTTCCGCCGCAGTTCAAAATAAAATTTAAAAAACACCAACAGAATTCACAAGAGAATTATCACTGGGCAGAATTATTCACTGCGTTCAATTATTCGTGCTTGACATGATCCTATGCTAAAAATAATTAAAATTGTTATGTGAATGTATTGTTGTATTTATATATCGTTATACTATCCCTATGAACGAGCGTACTCAATACTTATGACGTGTAATTTGGAAGAAGCATGCATCAATAGTTTCCAAATGTCATTCAGACAAAGTACCAGGAAATTGTACTGCTTATTTTGAACCATTTGGATGCTCTGTCCAACAGTCTCAATAATTGTTTTCCATCAGTACTTGTTGAGCAGTAGGCCTATGGCTGGGATATAAACCCAGCCATAGGAATTATTTTTTCTTTGGGTCAGTTCACTTTGAAAGTGGAAAATAACTCGCTGAAATCACAGCTGATGGACCACTTCAAGTACTATGTCCTTTGTTTGTCTTGCAGGGTTAACTGTGCAAGTACTTTGATGCAGATGCTTCATATAAAGGGATTGTAATATTAAAGATCCAACACATGTCTGCTGTCTGTCTGAAGTTAGTGCGTAAGAAGAAGCTATACTGAATAACTGTATATACCAGATTTAAATGCAGACGCCCCTCTGTGGAATCCCTTGATGGATAACCTATGATGGATGTGATGAAGATGAAAAGATGTTAAGGAAAAGAATTACTGAGCATGTCATCTGTGTTGCAGTCCATCAGTTCTGCTATCTGGGAAGTAGGATAACAGGTGACTGCAAATGCCGTGCTGAGATCAAAGGAAGAAATTGCAAAGGGAAAAGAAGCATTCTGTAGGAGAGGAAAGTTTCTGAGAGGAAAATTTAAACCAGACCCAAAGATAGGAATGTGAAAGCCATGTACTGAATGTAAAACTGTATAGATCTGAGAACTTGGATTATTGGAAAGGCAGAAGTAGGCAGCCTGAAGGCATCTGAAATGTGAATTTGGAGAAGAAATAGCGAAAATCAGTTGGAAAGATCAAAAACAACTGAGGTGCTGTGCTTGGTGAAGGCATACAGAGAACACTGATAAAATCAATGCAGTGTATACAAATGAACTGGATATGTCACTGGGTGTGAACTCACCTCTGAAGACAGCGTTGAAAGAAGAATGAAATGACAGAGAGCTGTGGGAAGACCAGAAACTATGCTGTTGGACTGGATGGTGGATATAGGAAGCAGACAGGGCTATACAGAAGTAAAGGAAATGGCACAGAACAGAGGAGATTGGTATCATTAGATTAATGTAAGAATCTGAAACTAACAATATTTATTACATCGTACATTTCTGTTTAGTTTATTCCTACTTTACTATAAGCATAACATTTTGCTAACTGTTTACAGAATACACCAGATGCTTCGGATCAAGCTGTTACCCAGTCGCATTTTGTCTACCAGCGATCCTGATGATTTTGTCATTAGGTATTTAGATTTGCCTACTTGCATGTTACAGAATTATTGAAACTTTTTTTAGTTGGGCTTAGAGTGTACAATTGCAAAAATCTCTGTCTCTAATTGAATATAGTCATAACATGATGGTAACACATTATGGTTGAAAGGAAAATTTTTTTTACAGACTAGAATATTTATGATCTCAGCAACAGAGCATCTCATTTGAAAATAGTAGGTGGGTTGAAAATCGATCTCACTGGATCGAGTAGGCGAGCGATGCACAGTCGACCTCAGGAGCTTTTGTGAACAGCATGTTTTGCGTATCGTATTCGTATAGCTGCATATAGTACTCATCTAGTAGGCCTATCTCAATTCAGTTCTGTTATCTGGGTAGGTCTCTTGAAGAGGTGCTATATAAATTCTCAGAATGAATGAATGAACATTCACTAGAAACATTGATGTAAGATGACATGTGACGGCTGATTTCAAAACTTTGGTTGAGCCTTCGGCATACATTGAACACTCATTTTTGGCTTGACCTTTCAGCCGGCAGTCCAGTCGAATTTTGTCAGCGTGCTTTTTGCAGGACTTGCAGTAAATTTAGTTCACAGTCCGACGGTTTACAATCTCGACTACATTGACATCGAACGAGTCACGTAATTTCTGCGACAGATACATGCCCATACAATAATCCATTATTATTCGACTTGCTCACCTTCGCCGCCGTTGTTGTTTAAAATAATTTCCTAAATTAGTGAAATACCGAATGATGCCGCGTGAGGTGTCGGCCGTGTTGTTGTGGCCAATCATGTTGCACAAAATTGGAGTGATCAGTCAGCAGTAATTAGGACAGGTCACGGCACGCATGCACCGTTGCTGCAAGTAAGTAAATTAAAGTAATGTGAATTAGGTAAAAAAATAATAGTCTGGCTCCAGGTTCATCTATTGTCTTGGAGTCTAACTCAAACTCATCAAGCGACAACTGACGGTGCGACGCCTTTGGCTAGGCGAGCAATTAACTGCTCGCCCGTACCTTTGCTAGGCGAGCGACCAAGGATGGTGATCTATTGCTCACCTCAAATAAGATGCTTTGCTCTGGAACATTTTTTTTAGATTAAACATTTATGATCTGAAGCAAAATAAATGTTTATTATGTAAGGCAAACCAGTTCTTTGTCAATTTCACAGAAAGTGTCAGAAGAAAGGCAGGTAATTTTACTGAGAGAAAAGCACAGTTTGTCGGAAATGATAGATTGACTGACAAAGAAAATTTTACACGAAACTTCTTTAAGTATAATAGCAAGGATTTCTGCATTGAAAGAATTAGATGCAATTCTTAAAGTGAAGTTGCCTTTTGAGTGCCCACCTTAGAGTGGCTAAAGATTTCTGTTATGCTGTGCTTTTTAGTTCTATTTTGGCTTGGTCGAAGTCTGTACAAAGTCTATCCACCAACTGGAAGCGTTATTAAGAATTTCTTCTTCTGCATTGGAGTACGCATCTTGTAATATTTCTTGCAACAATTTTATTTGTAATCAGCACTTCATGCAATGATGAAGATTTTTAAGATTTTGTCATTTTAACTACAAATGTGGTGGCAGTGCAGGTTTTAATGCATTATTTTATTCACATAGAACCCACTTTATAAATCTTCCTATAATAATAATAATAATATGTGCTATAACCTGCACAAGGCCATATTTGAAGAATGCCATTGTTCTGGTCTCAGAGCTGCTAATACACAGAAAATGTTGTTGTAGGCAAATGGCTTGTGTATTACAGATTTTTTGTTCCAGAAATAGGTAGATTATTTTCTACTAAAATGTGCTAAATTTTCAGAGCTGCTAATACACAGAAAAAGTTGTTGTAGGCAAATGACTTGTGTATTACAGATTTTTTGTTCCAGAAATAGGTAGATTATTTTCTAGTAAACTGTGCTAAATTTTAATAAATTATATAGGATCTCTTTTATGACCTCAACATTCTTTATGGCTCACATAGGTAAATTAAACATCAGTTTTTAAACTGGTAAGGTAAGAACATTGTTCTACAGCTGTAACATTTGACTGTACTCTGGTGCTGCTGTAGAGAATGACTGTTATAAGTTGTAATTGAGTAGCAGATAACATTGTGTGTTCTGATGTTTCTGCAGAGAGCTATCAAAATGAGATGGCAGAAGGGCAAAGGTCAAAAGAATCATTGGCTGGACTATGCTGACGATAAATATGAGGTTACTTTATTAATGCCAGTACATGCTTATGTCATATGACTGACTGTTGCAAAATGAGTCTCAAGTCAGCTTTTGCAACTTCTTAAGGTGTTAATTACCAGTTATTATCCATTCAGTCCCATTTAAAATGAGATATTTCTTATTGAAGTAATCCAAGTGTTTTTGGAGATAATAAAATTTAAAACTTGTCCAGCACAGGATAGGAATTGTGTTAAAACAATATTAGTGGTACATGTAATTGAATTGTCACTTGAGGCATATGACCGACCGGAGCAATCAGAAGTGTAGCATGCACAGTACTTCTATTAGTCTGTTGTGATTACAAAATTTCAGTTTAAAATTTGGAATAACGCCAAAATAAGCATTTTAGTTACCTATATCCGCCTGCATGTTTCAAGAGTGACACTTTGCAGACGAATATGCTAACTATGCATGACCTATTATCTGACCAGTAAAGTTGTAAGATTATTCACCTGATTGCCGTATCCTGACATGGTTTGGATATTTTCACTTGACCTCAGTTCTGAAGACCTGCTATGTAATTTGGTTGTGGTGCAGAATTTTATAAATAATTTACTTTTAAATTTACTCGTGTTGCTAAAAATATTTGAATGAACTTGATTTTATTTGAAAGGTAAAATGTATGTAGCTGCATTGTAGCATTGTATTTTACAGCTAACCATGTATAATTGTATATGGATGCTAAAACTAACGTAAAACCAAATCAATGAATTTTGTGAAAATTGTCTGCTAACACAATATTTATTTTTTGTTTATAACATTTTCCCAAGTCTCAAAGGGTCATTTTGTAAGAAGCAGTCTTGTTGCTAACATTTTACAGGTTAATTTTAATCTTCCTGTCCAACAATCAGTTGTAGTTTTACATTATTATAGTCAGTGTTGTTTTCCTCAAAATATGTTCATAATTAGCCTTTTTCACTTTACAATTGATTTTTTTATACACTTCATCCACTTTCTCTCTGCTGCCCGAGTTTAACTGTGTTCAGATGAATTTTGCTTCTGCAAGTTGATTTCTTTCTCGGATCCAACTTGACTTGGTACCCTGCGTCTCAGAGTTGCATTTGTGTGTGATCTTGCACATGTTAGAAGTGTTCATAATATCAATAACAATTGATTTTCAAGTAAATAGTAATATCCATTTGTGATGTCTTACATCTAGCACTGATGACTGTCTTTCTTTTACCACAGGCGCCATTTCTAGAGGATGTTAAGCGCGTTTTACGAGTGTTTGTTCTCTTCATTCCTGTGCCTGCATTCTGGGCTCTGTTTGACCAACAGGTAAGTTTTCCAGAACTCTTTAGGTAAAAGTATTTTGGTCTTTCTTAAGTATGTCACCCATGTCAGACTTTTTTAGTTTGAGAAACAAACAAACCAGAAACGACAGTTATGTCGTGAAATTAATCACATATACTGTGTATGATTCCTTGTAATCTACTTTACTTCATCTGTGGACTGAACTTGTGAAACTCAACCTCTTTTCGAGCTTAATAATGGTTATCATTGGTCACAGTCTTGTCCACGAAAATCAGATTATTCTAGGATATCAGTGCTTCCCAAACTTTTCAGTGTGATGGACCAGCAGGAATTTACTTTTCAGTGTGATGGACCGGCAGGAATTTTCCCATTGCAGCAGAACCAGTGAAACTATTTTTTAATATTAACGCGTGTAATCGGGTATATAATTCAGTACTAAATATTGACTGAATGTTTGTACTGATCTGATATGAATAAAAAATTGCATTTTTTTAAATTGATAAATATACATGCTATTGCTGTTTATGAATATGTTTATTATGTTTAATTGTTATAATTTTCAAATTTATAATATATTATATTTCAATATCGAATCTAAAAGTAGAAGTGTTTGTTTTCTGTTGATGGTAGCTGTGACCAGGTTATTAAAGATGAAAGAGATAGGTCACATCCAGTTTCTAATTGCCGGTTAAAAACCACAAATGTTATGATCAAAATTCTAGTAAAGGCGAACAATAACTTCTATTTGACCTGTCAGCAGTTTGTCAAATAACAATTTTTTTTGCAGTTTTCATTAACAGTAGCTGAAATACATATCCTCCGTGAACAAATCTTTTTAATTTATATGAAAAATATGGTTTTGATTGTGAGACAATCATGTTTCAAAGTGAGACCCGGTCAAATAAACGTCTATTGTCTTTTTTGTCCAGTTTCTTGACTCACTTTGCAGACTGGCAGCTGAGGGCTCGCAGACCGGCACTGGTCCATGGACATTTACTTTGGGATACACTGTACTAGATCAGATGAAATTAGAAGTTCACTTAAATTTATATATGCTTGCATTTACGAGGTTTTATGGATGCTGTGGTTGACATTTGAATTACTAGGGGTCTCGGTGGACTCTGCAATCTACTCAGCTCGATCGAAAAGTTGTGAGTTTTCTGTAATTTTAATTTGCCTTATGCTTGTTAGATATATTTACTGACTGTGCACAAGTTAAATAGAATGAGTGTTTTGAAACTGAGTATTTTCATATAATTTTGTTTTACTAATTTCTGATTAGATTTCATAAATATCTTCCCATTGTATAATTTGTTACATATCCAAAAATTCTGTATATATATGTGTATTAGCTGTGAGAATTTATTGATATATTTTAAATTTTTATGCTCAATGAATGAATGAGTTTACATGTCTCATTTGATAGGTTTCTGTCTTATGTGCATAACGTTTAAGAGAAGTTAGTTGCCTTGTGCTCTTTGTTTTGCCAAACCTGCAAGGTTTTGTCTGACGAATTGATAACCAGCGCTTGATCTGAACTCCAGACTTAATTGTATTGTTTGATGTTCTTGTATATTTATGTAAATTTTTATCATTACCAACTTTAAGTTTTACTGGTGTATGTATCAGTAAAAGTACACATACCACTCTGCTGATTTATGTTTGTAATTAAATATATGTGATTGTGTTTATGTGGTTAATTTCTTTGTGTTTTGCAGTTTGGAGACTGGCATGTCCTTCCCGATCAAATTCAGGTTAGTTCATTTTTATTAACTGTAAAATATGTAGTGTGTTTCACAAGCTAATATAATTTTGTTCTGAATATACTTCACAAGGCTTTTGTTTTTTGTTGTGCTTGGTCTATATGCAGAGCTTCCCATTTGAGGCGAGAGATCGATCGCTCACCTTGGTCGCCACCTAGCAAAGGTCCATGCGATCGGTAAATCGCTTGCTTAGCCGAAGGCTTCTGCTGTCACTTGATGAGTCTGAGTTAGACTCCAAGACGATAGATTGAGTGAGAATGTGTCAATGTGATGCGAGAACACTAGTGAGCTAAAGATAGTGTTACAGTAAATGTGATTGTTTAATTTATTGTTATTATGCAGCTTCTATTAGTCTTTTTCAGTTCTATTCATAAGCAAATATTGAAATCACTGATTCACTGGGTTCAACTTCTATCTGGGAATACAGTAATACTGTTACTGTAGTCAGTAATTATAGTCAAGTAGCATGCTAAAACTTATTACAGCTAATACAGGGACAGATAATGGAACTGAATTGTGATAGGCCTACTGGATGAGTACTATATGCAGCTAAACGAATACGATACACAAAATACGATGTACACTAAAGCTCCCAAGGTTGACCGCGCATCACTCGCCTACTCAATACAGCCCGATCGATTTTCAATGCACGTACTATTTTCAAATGGAAAACTCTGCCTATATAACATAAATTTTCAAAAATATAATGCTTTGACCTTTCAATAGACATCATTATAACAGTGCACGGCTAGTAGGCCTACACTGTGGTACATGCTCATCGTGAACCCCCTAGTACACTCATGCACGCATGTTATTAGGTTAACTCACCACATCATGAGATTAGGTTTGCCAACTGATAGTGTACTATGTGCTCAAAGTAGCTCACTATTGTGGTGCTCTAGAAATCGTAATTTTTAGCAGTGGCAAAATTACAGTTATCGATGTTGACCAAGACTGACTCTTGATGACAATCTGCTTGGTGATGTGCAGAATTATTTAGTCTTAATTAAGATTACTGACTTGCTCAGTGTAAGTACATTATTACAGTTGCTTTTAACTTCCATTGCCTGAAACCATCAGCAAACTGACATGGTGAGTTGTGCATGTCATTTCAGATAGGTTGGTTAGCATCAGTTTTGAAATTGCTGTTTGTTAATGATCATTTGTTGTTGCATTTTAGGCCATAAATCCACTATTGATTGTGATCTTGATTCCTTTGTTCGAAGGAGTTGTATATCCACTTATGGATAAATGTCACTTACCAAACAGGTATGTAGCTTGTAGGGTATTGTCCATTGTCCTCTTGCTTTTTTTCCAATACTAGTTTGTTGAGATAAAAACACTCATATATTTGTTTAATGCAGCTCTTCTTAAAGAAAGCAATGATTCAGATGGTATTCCCTTAACCTTTTGAACCTTTTCCTCACAAGAATGCAGTACCCATCCCTAGGGCCCATAGGGAAACCCATATACCCCCTACTCTCAGCAGAAAAAATAGAAGATTTTGTTCAGTCAATTACCAACAGTTTTATGCCTATATTGCATTCACTGCCTATTGAGCAAAGAATCCATTTAAAAATCTGCGTGCACTTTACAAGTTACCTGTATATTTTAGCCAACCAACCTTTCTCTGTTCCATGCTTATCCCTCACACAAATGTATTGTATTGTATTGTATTTGGATATTTATAAAGCGCTTCCAGCGGGAGGGCCATTCAGAAGCGGTCCCAGTGCGAGAGACCCCGAGAGAAAAAGCAAGTTTTAAGAAAGGTAAAAGAGGAAGAGACGTTACCTGAGAGAATACAAGAACGAACGAACGAACGGAGGAAGCTCATTCCAAAGAGCAGGGCCAATTGAGGCAAAAGACCTAGATTGAGCCAGAGAAGTCCTGACCCGGGGAACGAGGAGGTAAAACGGTCAGATGAACGAAGAGGACGAAGAGAAGCAGCAGAGTGAGGGCGATGAATTAAGTCACATAAATATTTTGGAGCGAAACCAAGTTGAGCCTTAGAGACAAGGATGAGGACCTTAAATTGGATGCGGGCAGTAAGTGGGAGCCAGTGGAGTTCTTCTGCCATAAAGGTGGTGATATGAGAGAATCGAGGAAGACGGGCAATTAATCTACCAGCAGCATTGAGAACGGACTGAAGAGGATGTATACTGTATATTAAAATGTATACTGTACTCGTTCAATGGATGCTGGACTCTTGATGTGTACAACACAAGAAGAGCGTTTGGTTCTCTGTTGCTGGTCTAAAGCTTTGGAAGTTGCTGCCATATTGAGTTTCGTCTGTCAATTCTTTGATGTCGGTCACGTCTAAACTTAAGACTCTTTCAAATGTCTTACCCACCATAGCCTGGCTACTGTTTTCTCTGACCTATTGGATTTCAACATGGCTTTTCTAATGGATTGTGATGTTTGATTATGATTTCATTCTACACTGCCATCGAGTAATATCTTGGGCATTATTCATTCATTCATTCATTCAATCATTCATTCATTCATTCGAAGATTATGATATGGTGCTATGGATGTCATTTTATTAGATTCTAACATTAGAAACGACAGATCTAAAGTCTGTTTTGCAAACCGTGTTTTATAACTAGCTGTTGGCATGACATAACTTGGATCTGCTACCTAATTTACAAAATTTAAAATTTCTTGATTTTTTTAGGCCATTGCAGAGAATGGTTTGTGGAATGGCTCTTACATCAGTCGCCTTCATTACGGCTGGCTGTCTCCAGTTAAAAATCGATGTGAGCCATATTCTGCTTTACAAAGTTTACATATTGCTACTGCCTCTGACTCACGATGAAATCTGACGTAATGTGTATATGTTACAATAAGTTTTGATAACTCACATTGGGGTTTAAACTTTTCTATAATATATGATTGTACTTGAGTGAAATGAAAGTCGTTAGAGGTAAATCATGTGAAGTTTTTCTGTATTGTCCTTGCCTATAAGTGTACCGTTAAATTCAAATTATATAGCCCTGGAATAAACTGTTTGAACAATTGCGATAGTAATCAGGAATTTCGTAATATTTCAAAACTGCTGTAAATAGTTGCAATACTTCAGGAAGTAGAGTTCAGGAAGTTATGAAATTCATTTATGTACAAACATTTATACTTTTTGGCTCGTGACCTGATGAAACAGGATGGTCTGTAACACTCTGAAGCATTTACTTGATTTCAGAATAGTATGGCTGAGCTTAATATTCCACCTGATCACTCCAGCATCTACCACATCAACGTCTTGCCATGCCCTATGGTTATTAAAAGCCCCTGGACAGATAACTATATGGACGAGTTTCATGTAAGTATAAGATTCTCACATTGTAACGTGTTTCTTTATGCTGCAGTACTTTTCAGATGGCTTATTGCATTCCATGTTCCATGCAGAAGCATAATCAAAATTAACTTCATTCAAATGAAAGTTTGAAAATATTACTGGAGTTGAAAATCAGTCTAAATCATGTGCCATGTGTAGTTTGTGTTGCCATAGGAATTGTGTTGTTTTCAGTATCTGTGTGGTATTGTTGTTTTACAGGCTTTTAACAAATACCTTAACTGGTTAAGTGTTTGCTTTCTGTGTTAGCAATCTTCCAAACTAATGGTTCAAAGTGGCAACTACACCATGAATGTGCACATCCCAAAGTATGCATCGAATTCATTAAGTGGTTCATGTAAGGCTTTGGCACAGATGTCAAACAGCACATTGCAGGCCAACCTGATGCCAGGAAGCGCTTACTTCAGCCTGACTGCACTGAACCATCAGGGAAAGATCCAATCGAGGCTGGTAATAAACAGTCTTTCTTTTTTATAGCTCACAAAAAGCTGATATTGGTTTTACCTTTAAGCTTTATGGGGCGCTCGATAATAATAATAATAATAATAATAATAATAATAATAATAATAATAATAATCTTCGTTTAATATCTTCAAACTGACAATAACACAGTATGATTACAAATCAGTATGAACGGATGATCACAAGTTATTACAGGAGTCGAATTTAACTGTACACGGCAGCCATGCAAGGCGCCCATCACATCCTACATCTCATTTTAACAACGCGCCATCTAGCGAATTAAAGGCTGAGTGGACCTAAATTTAGTGTAGTGGTTAGTGTGCTGCACTGTCGGTTGAAAGGTGAGGGGTTCAAATAATACCCTCTAGGGCAGAAATTTGGTTTGAGATTTCTGCTCCACGTGTGCCCCCATGCCAACTCAGCTATAATGAGTACACCGAACGTACTTTGTCGGTGGGAAGATGAGACGGTGAGGGAGAGGATTGGCCACCTGCCCTCATATGCTGAGGCTAAGAAAATGAAGTTGCTAACACTTCAAACCCATGGCTGCTAATGAAGTTGCTAACACTTCATACCCATGGCTGCCTCAGGGCTAGCTTAAGGGGCTGCTCTTCTTCTTCTTCGTTATGTAGTTTATTGGCTATAGGCATAATAAAGCTGTAGGACATCGCGGAGTTCTATAGACTTCCCAACTTTCTTACATCTTCCTTCCATTATTTCTAATCTAATCTGATGACATCAGTCAGTAGTCACTCGAGTGAAGTCGCAATCAAAGATCATAATCCATTGGAGAAGCCGGGTTGAAATGTAGTACATGTGCTGTGGATATGCATTATGCAGTTTGAAAGAGACGAGTCTTAAGTTTAGTCCTGAATGACATCAAAGAACCGACAATGAACCAAATAAAAGCCCAAGAGCTCAAAACAGTTCTTGTGTTGAACTTAGCTGGATGACAAATCAGTAGCTGTCTGTGCATGTATTAAAAACTGTACTGTTTAGTCATGCTGGAGTCGGGAGTGCCTCTGGGTAGCCCTCTTGAAGAGGCGCTATATAAATGCCCTAATGAATGAATGAATGAATGAATGAATGAATGTGCTTGGCACATCCACTGAGGGAGGAAGGATGTGAAACATGTCAGCTTTGAAGTTTGAAACGTTTAGCATTTCCATGCACATGCACCTGGTAAGATGAAAGCATAAGTTAGTGGCTTCTACACGTGGAAAGAAACGTGGGCGGTAATGGCAGTATGGTCAGATATGTATGACTCAGAAGGAGAGATATGTGTCGGAGAACAACTGTATTGGGTAATAACGTGGTCAAGTGTATTACCCCTGCACTTGAGTCGGGAAAGATACTTGCTGCATGTGATCAAAGCCAAAGAGGAATTCGTGAATTTTTCTGAAGTATGGTTTAGAATATTCATGTGTATATTGAAGTCACCTGTTATTATAATTTCTGAAGGAGAAGAAACAGAAAAGTCCAGCAGTGATTGAAATTTAGGGATAAAGTTAAAAAGTGAAAGGGAGGGAGAATGGTATATATGAATAAAGGTTAATATGATCACCCCTCATACAAAGGTTAACAAACATTATTTCAACACTTTTTCATATTCCATTCCGAAACTGACTTAAACTGGATATTGACCTAGTACTTGTGGACTCTGGTAAATGTGCTGGGTTGCCTGAGTTGGACATTTATAGCTGTCAGGAAATAATTAAGATTTTATGTTAGCTAATTCCAATAGATAAGTATTACTTTTGTGAGAATATTACTGCAGTGTTTATCACTTTTTCAGTTTGGCTGATTTTTCAATTCTGTGTTTGTTACAGTTTGATTATCCTCTGCACAAGTCCAGCTTGGGAGGATCCTTTGTGGGGTTAGTGTCTTGTAAATTCCAAGTTAGCTGCCATGTTGTAGGTCTTCCTTTTAATATGTAGTCATTTCTTTGTACTAGGGAATGTGAAAAATCTGCATTTAAAAAAACTAGGTGGAAAGAGAATTCTTTTTGTTACCGATGTCCATGTTACAATGAATTTATTTTACTATAAGCCGTTGTTATGCTATCTTTCTTTGACAAATGGCCATCTGTGTCTTTAATAACAATTTACATGTAGATGCTGTTATGGATATAGGGTAGGGATTGACCGGAAAGCGTTTCGGATACTCGGTTCGGCCGGAAATCCCGTTTCCGGAAGTATTCGCCTCGGCAAATATTGTAGACGCAAATAGTTGTAAAAAATTTGTTTCTTTCAGAATTTATTTAATAAACTTACGTATATAAAATTATTAATGTTCACTGTTCAGCCTTACAACAATTAAACATCCACTGAATTCAATTCCATTTTCTTGAAATGTATTAACTATTAACTGATCCGAAAATGGCGTCGCATATTGTAGCGCTAATTTAGGGCTAGCTACAACAACATGAAAATTTGAAAATGTGAAGCTTCGCATATGGAACAAATGGTACCGGTTCGTTTCCGGCAAATAGTTCATCCAAATACTCGGTTCCGGTTTCCGGTGGAAAATCTCTTTCCGGTCAATCCCTAATATAGGGTTTTCTGTTGTCATTATCCTATGTCAAAATATGTGAAAAAGAAATCATTCCAGAGCCACAAAGTTATTATAAATTGTTGTTGCTAATCACTTAGAGATGCATAAGGAGATTTATATGATTTGTTTTATTTATTAAGTCTTCTGCTGAATTTATATAGCACCAACCACCGTGACGTCTGTTCAGTAGGTTGTGTGTTGAATTTTGTAAAATCACTAAAATAATGTGACAAGTACTATTGGTAATATTGGAAATTTGCAATTTAGAGACATTGTGGTTGTTGATCATTTGTAACATTTAATCATCAATAACTGTAGGACTAAAGACGTGTTTCCTGGATCAGTCTTGCATTATTCTACACCAACATTTGTCAGTATTTATGTGTTACTAAACACTTAGATATGCTTGTAGTATTTTTTAAATGCTTTACATTTTATGTCACCATTTAAAGTACGAAAACAATGCGTCACAAGAAAAAGATGATGCGTGTGAACTATTGACTTTTATTTACAATTTTTACTTTATGATCACATATAAACAGTTCAGACCCCAGAAACCACATTTACTTTTTTGTCCAACATCATTATCTTTGATCTTTCTTCTGAAAACTAGGAGACCTCTGACATCCTTACAATGCCAAAATATAGATACAGAATAAGGTGCCCTATGTAGAACTGGCATTTGTAGTGCTACAGCTGACAAAGGGCTTGTATTGATCCATGGCAAATAAGGGTTTGTTGAAGAATGTGTTAACTCATCCCAACCTCACACCTGTTGGAGTAATTTAAAATATTTGTGTTATGTAAGTGTAACGGAAACAGTAACAGTTAAGATTGTAAGTACCAGTATTAATATTTTTAGTGGAGGTTATATAAGTTATGACACTTAAACTCTGTTCTGTTTAAGAAAACTGTGATCTAGCTTTTCATTCCTTTATGTTCTATTACAGTGCAGTTCTTTCTATATACTACTAAACATTTCTCTACATATTCTTAAAATTCTTTCATTTTTATCAAGGTATATGCTCTTGTGAATGGTATACAAATTTTATTTTAAAGACTGCACTGCCATGTGTTTTAGAGTTGTTTACATCAGCCAAGGAGGAGCACGTGCTCAGGCACCTACTGGAGTCTTGAATGATACATCATCTAACACTCCATTTTCGTTTAACCTCTCAGATTTTGATGTCACTGTTTATCGGCATATTCCTCCAGGAAGGTAATGTGGGTATACTATATATTCATTCATTCATTCATTCAGATGGAGAATTTATATAGCGCCTCTTCAAAGTTATCTACTCAGAAGCACTCCCGACCCAACCCCGGCTGAAAAGTAGTCTTGAGATTTGAGTAAAATGTGGTGATACAGGTACTTGGGACCAAGCAAAGCGCCACAGGGAGCCCATTCCAGATTGCAGGGCCAGTGACGGAAGAAGCACGGCGCTGCCTAAGGGCAGTCCGCAAGTGGGGAAGCAGAAGCTCAGCCTGCTTAGAAGAGCGCAGGAAACCAAGTCGCTGGATGTTCAGGGTGGAACGTCAATACTCTCGCAAGTACACAAGGCAGCACCACACTAGGGCAGACACCCAAAAGGCCCCAAAACCGAGATAGGAAGCCAATGCAAAACATCCCGCTTATATGTTTTTGATTTAATGATCTTTTTAAGAGAACACTTATAATGACTAATTAAAAGTATGTCACTTCTTATGAAACAGGTGTAGCTGTTATGAAACTTGGATTCTTAAACCTTCTGTAGCAGACTCTGATCCAGGTTTGTGTGTAATGTCGTAAACGTTTAGTTTCTCAGTTTTTGCCGGACACCATTAAATGTTTGTGCAATACCCAGATGGCAGAGGCAACCAAACAACAATTTGAGGTTAGAAGCTTACCTGCGTTTACAAAATTTGTTTGCCACGTGTTGCTGTAAACTAGGTTTGTCATTGCAGGTATCAGATTAGCTTCTCAATAAATTCATCAGTGAATTTCCGTATTAGTAAGAACTTTACTGCATTGAATGGAGGTGTCTACACTTTGGTTGTTCTTCCAAGTTTCAACAGACTTGGGGAGGTGAGTCTACTTTGTATCTGTGTATCAGGTCATGTGTAGAGAGACTAAGAAACTCATATGCACTATAGTAAAATGTGTAGTTAGAGCACCCAGTTTGTTTATTATGCTCTGGAAGGTTGGCAGTGGCCATGCCAGTGATTATGCACACAGCTCGAAATTGATAAAGTCTTTCTGTTGTCTGACGCTGATGCATGTACGTTTGCATGCTTGTGTGCTTTTTTCTGTCGGAACGCTCAACGGCATTCTGACACCATTTTTCAGTTATTAAAAAATAATTTAGCTATTTTAATAAAAGAAAAAGAAACACGCTTTTCCTCGGGCTTCGCCCTCGGTTTAGCCCTTCTATAATTGTTCAGGTCTAGGAAAAAGCACTGAATATTTGTATAGTGTCTTTTCAGATCTATATAGAGGCACATCTTGAGATAATTTGAAATGTTCTTTAGCTGCATCAGATGGCACAGTTCTGATGTTGGGAGAAAATTGATTAAAAAGATGGTTCAATGCACAATGAAGCATTTTGTGTCTGAGACTCTATGCAAGAGTATGCTACATTGCTACAAATGTGAAGTGTAGCAACTGTGAATAGAAGAGCTAACCCCAAGAGCCATGGGTATGAAATGTAAGCGAGTTCATTTTCTTAGCCTTAGCATATGAGGGCATGTGCACATCCTCTCCAGTACTCTCTAATCTGTAAAATTGTTTGGGAATTTCAGTTTGAGATGTTGAATTACATTGACGTAGAACCGAATTCAGTGTCTGTATGGGAGCAGTTTCCTCAGTATGTCATAATAACTGTGGGAGAGACGTTGTTTGCTGTAACCGGACTGTCTTTTGCTTACTCCCAGGTGAGTCATATCACTGGTCTAGTTTTATCCTTAATCTGTTAAATGATATTGTTGTTCACATTTATTTGTAATATGGTGAGTCCGTTAACATTTCTCGTACATACATGTAACTACTAGGACCTACTTACCTGGAGGTAAGGAATTCCAACTTCTAATACATTGTAGTAAGGCAAAGTCCAGTCAGAGCACTTAAGCTCATCAACTGCTTGTTGTACTTTATCTTTTCCTAAAGACGCTTATGGAAAAGCCACTGATGCTGTCAGTTTTCTTTGTGGCTGCCTTTTCTATTTCTAAAACTCTGCTCGATGTTCATTGAAATTGAAATGACTGGTTAATGTATATATATTTGTATATTCATATACAGCGTGGATACATGTTTGCTCTACTTGTTTACTCGTAATTCTGCTTAACACAAAGTGGCTTCATGTCCTTCAAAGTTATTAACTTGAAGTGCTGTGTTATTTGACACTCAGTACAAAGAACAGCAATACAGCCTCAAGTATCTAAATATATGCCTTGGCCTTTCCATATGGAGTGTGACTCTGTGATAACCTGAAACCCCTTAGGTGGGCGAGTCCATGTTTACGAGTGAAATCTGGATAATTAATGTCTGGACATCATCCAAATCTCTCAAAAACAATGGTGAAAGAGAGAAATATCTCCACAAATGCCTGTGAAGTTACGTTAGAAGTCCCAATAAAGGAAAATTATCCAGCAAAATCCACACATAATCAACTACTTGATTAAAATGACACACAAGATAAACATGCAGCCATCTTGGACCCTGTACATGCAGAGGTCATGTGTATTGAGCCTGGCACTGCAGGTTGAATTTCTTTTTAATAGCTTGCAGTATATTCGTATATTTGTTGCATTTCTTCTGGTTTAGTTACATTGTCTGTGCTGAGAGCTGTTTCTCTTTCTGCAGGCTCCTGAAAGCATGAAGTCTGTTGTCCAGGCAGGGTGGCTTCTGACAACAGCCATTGGAAATATGTTTGACGTCATCATAGCCAGTGTTCATATACCTAGCCAGGTCTGTTCTTTTTTTACTTATTCTCTTGGATTCAAAGTTCAGAGATTTTTAGAAGAAGGATGGGTTCACATATTAACAGTTTTATGGATAAATATCTACCGGCATGTACTAGCCACATTTAGCATCATGGTTTGGGTCAACTGAAGCTGAGCCGTAATTGCTCTAGTTGCCATCTTATAGCCATCATGTTTGAGGTCAACTTGGGCTGAACTATAATTGTTCCAGTTGCCATGTGCTAGTCAGTGTTTTGTGGTCAGTCACTTGCCATATTGTAGCCATCATGTCTTGGGTTTACTGAGACTGAGCCATGATTGATCCAGTTATCATAGTAAGAGCCATCAAGTCACAAGAAGAGGTTGATATTCAGCCGTGACTGCAAAGTCGCTACAAGAAAGCATATAAATTATTATACAGTAATATTTACACTTGCTTTTAGTTGTCTTGCTGGTGGCCCAATTGTTTTTCTGCTGGCACTTGATATTGCTACCTGGCATGGTAATTGTGCTGACAGCCTAGTCCCATTAGTGTTGGGTAGTTATTCATCTGTTTGAGCACTCACTGTGTAAAGCAGAGTATGCAGGTTGGAACTACCCCATGATGTCTACTATATAGGGAGGGACCTTCTTCATGCACAATTGCACAGTGCCATCAACTGATGCTTAGAAAGTGGCACTTAATAAGTACCAAAATAATACATAGTAATAGTGTAGTATAATTATCAGCCTAATATTTTGTAGTAAAAAAAAATATTAAATTTATAAATATTAAATTTTAATTTAATTGTATTTAATCAAATATATGATAAACTATTTTGTATGTAATGTTCTTTTGCCTGTTTTATAGTAAGAACCAAATCATTTTGTGCCTTTTTAGGCAGTCGAGTTCTTTTTCTTTGCAACGCTTATGGCCGTCAATACAGTGATATTTGGGATCATGACGTATTTCTACAAGTATGTTGACAACACGCCTGCTGGACAGCATCTTGCCAGCTTGGACTCAGACAAAGAGGCTTTGGTGAAGTCATCGGAGGGAGCTGGTCCAAATCCACTGGCGGACAATGAGAAGAACAGAGAATAAACATTCCGCATCCACTTAAATCTAAGGGCAAAGTCTTCGGAGGGTAATAAGTCTCCCAAAGAAAGTAAATCATGGAATAGCTTATGTAATTTTGGCTTTTGCTAAATGATTGATGCTTTGAATGTAATTTCTCTTGTAAAATCATAAGGAGTTTATGTAATTGATTTTCCAGCAAAAGATAATTCCTGCATTAGCTTAAATATTAGTGTCTTGCTTTCTATGGACTGTTTTGAAGATATTGTATCTTTTTAAATTATACAAGAATTTCTCATTTGTTTTTATATTGTTTTACTCTTTTGAGTCATACTGCCACTGTAAGTGAAACCTATTGCATGGCTAAAACCATCAGGCTGTACAAACAAACTTTGTATTAGTACTTGTTTAATGTTGAGTCTTAGAAGCAGTTCTGAATGTTACTTTGTTTTTAGTAATAATGTTTACATTACACTGTAGGTAGTCATAATTATGATTTTGTCATTCTGCCCTAATGCTGCTAATGACTATCTAATTACAAAGAAACTTGCAGAGTTGACAGGATGTTATCACTATTGAATACTGCCATAATCAGTATTGCTCTGTTGGGACTTTTATTGATACAACCTGGCTGATAGCTGTGTAATTAAGGTGTCATTATTTCTATACATACGTAGTTAATGGTAATTTTTAGTCAAACTAAAAAGCTGATTTTTATGACAACATTTCTAATCTAGTCACGTGACTTGAACCAATATGTATGTTAGCGACCATCATTGTTTATGCATGCACGACAAACCTGCAGTTTGAATTAGTGAAAAGGCTGAAAATCTGGATGATCATCAAATTGTGAATAATTGGATTTGTTAATTGATAATTACTATGTTATGACTTTTATGATATGTCTATCAACAGTAAAACAACATACTGCCTGAGTGTCTGTGTTCTGTGAATATAGCGGTATTTGTTTAGTTAAAAGTAAGTAAAACGCTATTAGTTTGAAGCAAGTGAAAGAACCTATTAGTAAACCCGTTAACTGAGAGTTGGAATATGATTGAGTAGCCATTGTATTTTGTATTTATGAATTTATAAAGCGCCTCTCGCAGTACAACCTAATCAGAGGCGAGCCATGAAGTAACAGTTCTTGGTATTTTATGTAAAATATAGACTGTTTTCTTTTCTCAGTTTTTACAACTCACTTGAAACTATTTCTATTGATACATTTCAATCAAAACTATAATATATTAATCAAAATGTGATACAGCTTGGATTGTGGAACAGCTTTTAGGTTTAGAAGTACCAGTTGTTTCATGAATGAAAATATTCATTTGGGAGGTATCTCAATTAATGTCCAGGTCTCTTTAAGTGTTAGGCCCAGCATTGCCAGCAAGATCATGTTTTGGGTTTTTATTTTACTTGCAGATAGGTTGAAATCAGATATTGATGTGCCAAAGACATGAACTGTCATTTAAGTGGATATTCAAGGCATATATTAACAAGTACTTCAGTAAAGACTTTCAAGATTATTGTACAGAAATGATAAGTTAAATGAGTGCATTGTGACTGAAACTTACCATGAGATTGCTTTGCAAAATGGAGACATTCTTAAACTGTACTAGTCAGGAAGTTCTTTATGTCAATGCCAGTCAATTTTATGATACTGAAAATTTGCAGGTTGTGTTCATGGAGTGCATTTTTCTGCCAGAACCCTCCCGAATGGCGTTCTGGCACCTTTTTCAGGTATTAAAAAATAATTTAGTTATTTTAATAAAAGAATAATTTAGTTATTTTAATTTAATGTGACATCAACAATTTTCTTTGGGAAGGTCCCACCGAGATCGTCCCCAAACCCCACCCCCGTTTTTTCTTGGGCTTCATCCTCAATTTAATTTTGATTTCTTTTTCATAGGTGTCGTTACTTTGCTTAACACTGTAACAACAAGGTCCATTGGTTTCCCAGTTGCTTTTAGTACACTGTCATTGTTAAAGTGTTAATCATGAAGTAGAAATGGTAGATCTGCTATTTCTACTTCATGATCAACACTTATTTTTGATGAAAAACATACTTGCATTCTGAGTTAAAGCTCTAGTTAAAACAAGTATTTTCACTTCTTAGGCATAGTCTTTTTCTCTTATGTAGTCGTCATCATTGTTAGCTGCTAGAATTGCTATCAAGAATACAGATCTTTCAAATTTAAAACTTTTTGAAAATAATTTGCAGCACTTGATATACTGCGATTCTAAATATTTTCCTAATCGTGTTGTGAATAGTATGTATGTTTGTGAAAAGCTTGCTGTGTGAAGTTATTAATCTAGGGGTTCAAGATGGCCTTACATTGCATGGAACCACAGATTGTGTCGGTCTTTCTACACAGCGTTTTAACCTAGAATTGATTACTAAAAAAGCTATGTACAAAATGTGATGCACTTTGTAGCATATTTATTTTGTTTAATATTCTGACTTTTACAAGTAACACTGAGTTCTCGGTGCACTTTTAGTGATCTTTTCAATTGGCTTTTTGTTAACCATCCTCTTTGGAATTTTGACTATCATATTCTTATGCCTTTCTTTGATAATTTGCCTTGCTGAGAACAGCTCAACGTCTTCAAATCTGTGAAACGTAAGCAGTCAGCCTACATGAGTTTTCATCAGTGGATGTAACTATAATATCCAGTGTGATTGTAAAATTTTACCCCATTGTTGGCTGTGTCTAGTTGCAACCTGACCTGTGAATGAACTGCCAAAAGATGAGTTGAGACTGAACCGCTGTTAAGAAGAATAATTTTGTTGATTGCATTTTTTTAAAATTGTAATTGTAAGTGCGAATCTTCAAAAAAACTCATCTACAGTGCGCCTGACCTAACTGTACAAGACAAGATCAAATACGGTGGTCTTCACTCATTTGTGAAATAGACGAAGCTCATGTTGCAGATTGCATGAGAGCCTATCGGAATGTCAGAGATCTAGTCATTACATCTACAGCAGTGTTATTTTAATGTGTCCGAAAGATGTAAGTAATTAAAAACTGCTGGTGTGCATTCCAGACAGTCTTGTCAACTTGTGGTGTTGTATTTACCTAGTGTATATCAATCTTCACCCTTTTCTGCTTCTTCCGTGGCTTATCCTTTGAAACAAGCTTAAAAGACTTCATGTAAATTTGTTATGAGGAAATTTACTTACAAGTGAACCTAATCCAGTTGTTTTAGGGGCCACAAATTGCTATTGTTGTCGAGGCTTCTAACCAGTGTGTGCGGTTGATTGTTGTGCCTTCCCTTAGCACAGACCATTTATTCCAAGCTTGACAAACCTAACATAAAAGAGGTATATGATCTCGTAAAATGTTTTAACTAAAGGTTTAGACCTGTATGTGAATTTCAATATGTAATTTTTACTGATTTTAACTGGGTACCATATGTGTAATTTGACAAACCTGCACTTAGTATAAGTTTGTGCTTGTATTTATGCTAACATATTGAAACTATAATTATGCTTAAGACTTTATCTTGTATATAGAAATCTATTATTTAAAAGTTTATATTTTATATTTATTGAATGATTAATAATTCTGTGTAGTGTTACAGCAGTTTCTTTTCTGGAATCTGCTAACTTTGTTATTTCTGGTATTTGTATATGCAGAATTACATTCTTTGAATCTCAGGCAACCCTTGGGCCTAGAGTAGATCACAGGGGGCCAATGTCTTTGAAGGTTTGATGAGCATTTGGGCTTTTGAATCTCACTTTGGGCTAACTGAGCCCATCAGGCCAATGAACTCGAACACAAGGCCAACAAAACTACTTGTGAAACACTATTTGCAAGCACCACCGAACAAAAATGTTTTTCTGTATAGATTTTGTCTTTTTACAAATCTAACATCTTGTTTGTCTCCTTTGCATTTTTTGTTTTTATGGCTAATTTTCCAACTTTTAAAGTTTTTTAAAATTCATTCATCTGTTTCAGTAACTGATTGATGTTTGAGAATGTGTGATCAATGATCATGCTTCCTATCTGGCACCTGTCAAATGCCTTATTAAAACGATACATAAATGGTCTTTGGACAGTTGTATACAGTTTGCCAATCACATTGCATTACATCAGTTAAGTTTGATTGCTTCAAGTGTCAAGTAATTTAATGTTAAGGCACCATGTTATTGTGTTGAACACTTGCCGTTTGTGTGATTTTGTTGTGGAAAGTACACATCATGTGTAGTGAAATAAAGTTAAAAGAAGAAAGTCAGTTTACATGGACTCTGTCTTGTGGCCATATTTTTTGACATTTTTGTCACTGAATTGAATACAGCAATGGTGCAAACTATGCCAGTCCAAAATTTTGACAGGAGTACCCAATATATGACCATATGGCATCCTGATAGCAGCATCATATTTAAGATGTATGAAACTCACATGAAAGTATTTCATATGGGCTTCTTATGTCCAACCATGTGGGACCATTTGGTAGGATATGTGAAGCGCATATGGGAATATGGAAGCACTGTGGGCTGTTGAGGTGGCAAAGGACAGAGAAGAATGGAGGAACTGCGTTGCCCGATGTGCAGCTCTGCACGGGAAGGACTAAGTAAGTAAGTGGGCTTCATATGTTGTACATATGATGTTGGTGTTGGCAGTGTTGCTAGAACACATTTTCAGATAGCAGATATATAGTTATATTATGCCAAAAACACTTTTGTCCTAAGATATAATAGCAGCACGCTGCAGTGATGAGGTCAATTAAGCTGAAACAACTGTGTATTAAGTAGTTTCTTTTTCACAGTTACCCTGTTGACACACCGTGGGTTCATGTGTAAGTGTGAAAGATGGTTATTAGTTGGTCAGAGATTCTCTGCCTAGCTGAGAACTTTTAATTGTCCTGTTCCAAAGTCACATGATGGTGGAATTGTGATGTTGCGCATTTCTTATTTATTCACTTCCCTTGCGATTTTGTTGAAAGTGCATAAGATCTCTAGTGAGGTACAGATATATGGAAGTATTATTTCTTCAAGGTTACTCTATGGCCTAGTTGTTTTTATCCTAATTACTATTGTATTTATAAGTCTGGTAACTCTGAAGAATATGGCAGTCATGATAACTATGGCTACTGGCAAGAAATTTCAAGTTTATGATTACGGTTAGCCCAACGTACTTAAATGTGTAGTAGTTGCTTGTGGACGCCCTGCCTTAATTGTGTCCACATTGAGGAAACATATGTATGCCTAACTCTGCAAGTTAAGTCTAAATAATACAGCACCCAGATGTGATACAATTGTGTGCTGCATCATCATCATCACCTTCACTAGAGGAAGACGCAGATCGAGATAACGATCCTTCAGATAAAGCTCTGTTTTTGTGGCAGACCTTTCAATAGTTACATACAATGTGTTCAGGACCACAGATTTGTCATCACCCTCATTTAAAATCAATCTCAAAGGCCAATTCATCAATCAATCACTCACATTGAATTTGCAACTTAAGTACATAATGAATTGCTTATGAAATCTATCAGTGATTACTGAAGAGCTGTGTTTAAGACCGAATTTAATTTAAATAAAGCAAACTGTATAACTAGAGAATTACAGAACTGTGTTTAAGACCGATTTTAATTTAAACAGAGCTAACTGTATAAGTAGAGAATTACTAAATTGCTGCAGGTTTTCAACTAGTTCAACAAGAAGGACGAGTATTGGGCTCTGTCGCAAAATAAAAAAGCATGCATAACAAACCCAACAGATTTTTTAAATATTTAAAAAAATTATTTCAGTAACCAAACATTGCAAGAATAAACAAAACATACAATGCTTAAAATCAATTAACATAATCTGGCTACACATAGACCCAGAAGGGGTTGTGGACTCTGCTATCTGCTACCTGGGTAGTAATAAAACTTGATGCAAAGCAGTCAACCTAACATCATTAGATATGCAATGGTAACATTATATATATGTATTTAACTAAAGACTAAAAACATACACGACAAACCAAACAGAAATCTCAACATACTGTATATTACATTGGCAAAACTGAAAGCCCATCACTAGAAACCAGAGAGTAGTCAGTCCATGTCCAATAAACACACCTGATATGACCACCTCCAATTTGTTGAACACTGGCAGTTACATCGATGAGTGACTTTCAAAACAAAAATTTTAGATATATTTGGGTCAACCCATGTCCAAGATATGGATAGAACACTGAACTTTTTTAAGTTCATCAGTCAGACTACTGTATATAGGGCTGTTTGTATAACACCTATATATTCCAAATTGAAAGTAACTGAATGCTCTATCTGCAGGGCCGTAGCGGTGATGGGATCTCGAGACCACGGTCTTGGTGTCGAGACCATCTCGAGACCGAAAAACATGCGGTCTTGGTCTCGGTCTTGGTCTTGAATGTGCCGGTCTTGGTCTTGGTCTTAAAGGTGCGGTCTTGGTCTTGGTCTTGGGCGTCTGGTCTCGGTCATTGCCTTTGGTCTCGGCCTTGGGTGCAGAGGCGGCCTCTGACAGTTTGTGCTATAGGCTGCTATAGGCAAGCAGCAAGGACAAACATGCAGCCCCTTACTAAAAACATATTTCCATTTAATTTCTTATTAACTATATTATTTTTATTTTTCCGGCAGTTACATTGATGAGTGACTTTCAACAATACGGTATTGGTTTTGAGGCTTAGGTCTTGGTCTTGGACCACAAGGTCTTCGTCTCGGTCTCGGTCTTGGACCAATCGGTCTTGGTCTCGGTCTTGGTCTCGGTCTTGGACCATGCAGTCTTGGTCTCGGTCTTGGTATTAGGTTTTTGGTCTTGTGCACAACACTGGGCCGTAGTGGTAAAATTAGAAGTGAGTACACGCTACCGGTTAGTTTTCCGAAACAAATTAGAGGTGAGTATACGCTACAGTATTTTGTGAGTATATGCTATAGCATTTTAATATAAATAAATATAAATATTTTGTGAGGTGAGTATACGGTCTCTAGAGGTGAGTACACGCTGTATGCCCGCGTATACCCTCGACTACAGCCCTGTCTATCTGTGCGTATAAAGTAGAAAGAATCCTTAATATTTCTTTACAAAACAATGCTGAATAATCTTATATATGATTTTATCCTTGACCCAGCTCAGTTTCTAAAACCAAATTCTATTATAACCTTTTGCTGTACAATGAGCATACTGTATAGAAACACATCTTTGCAAGAAACCAAGACAGTTAGAAGACGGTACAGTAATTATTAAATTTAGAAAATCAAACAAAGATATTCTCTAACTACCATAGAGCTCTGAAAGACAAATGCATCCTCTAACTGGAAGTACATTTGCTTCTCTTCACTGAGTCTTCAGAGATTTTCTGTTAGGCCATCCAGCAAGAGGACAATATTCTCTGACAGGGAAGATATTCCTTGACAGGTTTTGACACTAAGTGGTCATTTAACTCATTTTTCTCATGGCACTGGATATGAAGATGCACAAGCGATAAGCCAATGAAAAGCCTTGTTACAACATTGCACTTGCCATGCCTTTCAAAAGGTACACCTACAATAACGTTTGATTGCAGCAACCTTCAGCATACCCTTAATGAACAGTTTTTCATGTAATGTAACTGAACAGCCAGTCTTCCAAGTAACTTTCTAAATGACATCAGAGTTCATTGCAAACAACATGTTTATTCATAACTTAGTGTCAAAGACTGCCATAAGTTATGGGGCTATATCACTTCTTAAATATGGATATAGAGTTGCAAAAAACTGCAAAATATTGGCTAATAGAACTTGGTTATATATATATATATATATATATAATATTATATATATATATATAAGCACAAGCTTCAGTAAAATATATATAAATATATATATATATGGCGCTTATATATATATATATATATATATATATATATATATATATATATATACATCTCTGCGTACATGCGGGATGCCCTCCACTGGCTTCCGGTCCAGCAGCGCATTCACTATAGAGTCTATTGCATAGTCTGGCATTGTCTTCTCGGCACAGCGCCAGCTTACCTTCGGGAGCTCTTTACCTTGACCTCGGCCTGCTCTGGTCGCCGATCTCTGCGCTCGGCTACCAGAGGTGACTTTGTAGTCCCACGAGCACGCACTGCCACTAGACAGCATAGGGCTTTCTCGGTCGTAGGTCCCTCTCTGTGGAATGGCTTACCCTCTGACCTGCGCTCTCTCCCTCGGGTCATGTCTAGTACCTTTTATAAGAACCTTAAGACTTTTCTTTTTGACCGGGCTTGGGTCGGGAGTGCCTCTGAGTAGTTGCCTTGAAGGGGCGCTATATAAATTCCGTTGATTGATTGATTGATTGATTGATATAATATATATATAAGCTAAAGTAGCTTACATACACGTTCAGTAGTTCTTTAAATGTCAATCAGATCATAACTTATGGTTTGCCTGGTTCAACTTGTTTACCAATCATAGCCTGACTTCCTGTTTCCCTGACCTGGATTATGACCAGGGTTTTCCGCAGAATTATGATTGACTAGGCTTGCACTTGAAGCCACCATTGATTGTGCAAACATTGCAACAGAACCACAGGAGTCACTTGATTAGATTAGATTTTCAAGAGACTACAGCTGACCTTATTTGCAGTTGGCATAGATTCCGCACAAGCTTCAGTAAAAAAGCTTTTCAATTTGAGTGGTCTTCTCCCATTCTGACAATATCATCTTGTCACGATTATACCCAACCTCCCAGGCATTTAATACAATTCAACAAGTAGGTAGCAAAAAGAAGTTATTAGCTAATTTTAAGAATTAATTGCTTTAAGCAGTAAACAAATTCTTCTAAGTCACATGAAAGTTAGGGAACACCCCTTCCAAAGTTTCACAAAGAAAGATTTAAGTAAATTTTCACAAGGATAAATAACTGATGGCTGAATGTGCACATTATAAGCTAAACTGCGCCCATGTTGGTGTTGCGAAATTGGAGGGTGGAGATTGTATTACGTCACCATGCTATGACATCGCAAGATGCGCTTTCCCCGCGCCCATGTGGGTCATGACTGCACACGTCATGTTGCACTGGCCAAGGACTCCTAAATACTCTCTGGACGCTGAGGCTAGCCGCCCCACTGCGGCCCACTATCCAGTTGGGGGCTGGCAGCAGATGCCTAACGTATAGTGAGTCATTCGCCCCACTGACCCAGTCTTCACTTGAATGTGCTAGACTACACATGAGATTGCTATATGGAGTTTTAACATTGCAAAGAGAATTTGCAGTTTTTACTCATAGTAGATGATTTTATGTGACTTTAAATTACATTTTTAGGTTAGTTATAGTTACAGTTGTAAGACTTTGAGTTAGATATTTTAACAGATTTTGTTAGGCATAACAACCAAAGGAAGTATTAGGTGGTATCAATAGTTTTCATATATAAAGTTTGGATATACCTGAGGCAAAATGGGAAGGAAATGTTCTGCATTTGGATGTACAAGTGGATATGATTCTGAAAAGGGAAAATCTGTGGATCAGCTAATCACCATGCATCGTTATCCTATCAAAGACAAGGAACTCTGCGATAAGTGGATACGAGCAAATCCAAGGAAAGACTTTCAACCGACATGTAATTCAGGTCTCTGCTCCTTACATTTCAGAGAAAGTGATTTTGTAGAATACAGCCAAGACAAGAATTCTTCAAGAAAGAAACAGACAGGAGAAAGACTACTGTGCCGAAGATATTTGAAGAAAGATGCTGTTCCATCAGTGTTTCCAAATGCTCCTGCATACTTGTCAACTACTCCTTGTGAACCACGTCCAACAACTAAAGCAACTTCAGAAAGCAGATTAGAAGAGGAAAGAATGCAGCTTGCCGTTCTTGAAACCTCCTTTGCAGCAAAAGATGATGTGTCTCATTGCAACTTGGCTGAGATCCGTGATAAAATACTAAATGAAGCTGAGATTCCTGGAGGCTTCCAAATAACAATTTTGGAAAATAAATTACTGATTTACAAGATGGATTTAGTAAATGAAGTTCCTTACATAAGAGCTTGCATCACTTTAAGACCAAATTTGGAAATTCTGGTCACATTAAATGGTAAAGTCATACCTGTGTCACACTACAGAAACGTCTGCCCTGTGGCCCCTGACTCGCTCTCACAGTTACTTAACCTAATGGCGCTGGTAAAATCATGGTGTGAGGAGAAGCAGAAAAATTCAAGGAAAGTTATCCTTAGTCTCATCGAACAGCATATCGATGACTATGCAGAGACATTTGAGGAATGTGACAATGAGAGACGTCAACTGCAATTTCTATTGGAGCAACTGAAGCTTATGGGCAAGAGTAAGTATGCACGTCATTACTCACCACAGCTTTTGATTTTTGCATATATGATCTATGCATGCAGTCCCTCAGCATATGGGGTGTTTCGAGACCAGAACCTTCTGTGTTTGCCATCGGTTTCAACGCTCAAGAAGATCACTAGGCGCCTTGACACTAACACGGGAATCGACACTGCTGGTTATTTGAAACTACGTGTGTCCAAGATAAATCAGTTTCAGAAAAGAGTGCTGCTGATCATTGATGAAATCTATATTGCCAAACGCGTGGAATACAGTGCAGGTGGTGTGCAGGGATTAACTGAAGACTGCAGAGTTGCTTCAACATTGCTGTGCTTCATGGTAAAAGCTTTGGCAGGCAAGTATAAAGATCTGGTGGCCATCTACCCAATATCGAATTTAACAGCAGCTAAACAATTCAAATGCTACAAGGAAGTAATGGACCTTCTTCGAAGCATTTCACTGGATGTTGTTGCTATTTCAGTTGACAATGCTTCAACAAATAGAAAGTTTTTCACAGACTTCTTATGTGAAGGAAACCTGAAGACTCACGTTTATGATCCAATATCTCAGCAACCTGTATTCCTAATTTTTGATCCAGTGCATGATCTGAAGAATGTCTACAACAACTTTCAGTCACGCAAATCATTTGACTGTCCACCATTTACTCCCAGTGAAGACGTATCTGAAGGGTGTCATGCTAGGTTTCAGCACATTGTGGATTTGTACAACAAAGAAGCAGCCATGGCATTGAAGACAGCATATAAGCTAAACCCGTCAGTGCTAGAACCTAAGAACATCGAGAAGACTTCTGTGCGATTAGCAGTATCAGTTTTTTGCGAATCAACTCGTGATGCTTTGAAGCACTACTCAACAGAAGAGGGTCTAAGCGGATGGGCAAGCACTGCTGATTTCCTGACAATGATCATGAAATTGTGGAATGTCATGAATGTTAAGACCCCTTTCAAAGGACTACATAAAAGGGATATTTCAATGGACCCAGTTAGATCATCAGCTGACTGGAAGCTACAATACCTGCGCGATTTTGCAGAATTTCTTAACAGATGGGAGAGCTCAAAGTTACCAGGGTTGACGAGAGAAACGTTTTTGGCACTGAGGCATACATGCAAGTCACTTGCTGACTGCGCAAGCCATTTGCTTGATCACTTAGGATTCAGTTATGTCTTGTTAGGGAACTTGCAGTCTGATGCCATAGAGTCTCGGTTTGGATGGCTGCGCCAGCTTTCAGGCGCAAATTACTACATCTCCATGAGGCAAGTCTTAGAAAGCGACCGCAAAATCCGTACTGTTTCACTGTTAAAGTACTCCAAGGTCTCACTGTCTGATATAGATGCAGCTATCCAGTGTGAAGCTTCGACTTGTCAAAGTGATTCCAGCCTTCTAGCTGATGCCATTGCCGGTGCCTTGACACTGAATTATGAGCCAACATCAAGTGATGCCAACATCATCTTCTATATCAGTGGTGCCATTGCTAGATCTATTGTGAGAGCAACTAAGTGTAATTTTTGCAAAGAATCTTTGATAAGTGAAGACAACTCAGACCATGCAGAAATTGAAGACCCAACACTAACGGAAGCTGCAGAATTCCTTAACAGTATCAATAGAGGTGGTCTTTTGAAACCAACTAACTTCACATTCATGTTGGCCATGCATTGTTGGCGAGTATTTGAAGAGTTACGCTGCAATGCAGATCTCATGGCACAATTCCTAAGCTCTTCAGCTCAACGATCGCTATTCCTCAAACTGATGGATCGGGCAACATACAATCAACGGTTTATTCATTTGTTGTTTGGAACCGATTTATGTTCCAGTGGCCACAATTTGAAGGAACAAATCATTGGCAGATTCTTTAACTGCATGGCAAAAAACTTGGTAAAGGATCTTACAATCAGAGCCAATCCCAGACATGAACCAGAGGCAAAGAGAAGGAAAATCGCCAAGCTATCTAGTGCACTACATTGAAGACTGACCTGATCTCTTCCTACAATAATATCTGATGGCATCTTCTTACCAGAGATAAGTCATTTATGTTCCATTATTTCTGTTTTACCTCCTTTTCTCTTCTTCCTCCTATTTGTGCTGTTGTGAGTTTTCACATACATAGACTTAGGGTAAGAGTTGGCATATTTGTACTTCATTTGCTGTTGTTTTAAGAGCCTTAGCACTTTTGAAAGGTGCTGTGTAAATGTATGTTTATAGTAATGAAAGTATTTTCATCATGCTTACTTATACATTATGTAACAGTTACAATATTATGGCTTTAGAACTGCTATACAAGCCTTGCTCTGCAGTGTTTATCACTGTTACAGTCAGCCCCCAACTGTAGACGGCTGGAAACAGTTAATACTCCATTCATATTTAGGTCTTCATGCACTGGCTCAGGTCCTGACTGATCAGGCCATGTCCGTAAGGGCTCTGGCTATGACCGCACAAGTCATGACCGCACCAATGCAGGTCCTGACCGCACCGGTCCCCAGTGCTCAGGCCTCTTAAAATTTACATAAAAGGAAGGATTGGTTTGATTTTGGCACTGAAGGAAGGAAGGGTTTGATCATTGAAGTATTAGGGTGTTGTTAAGGTGTCGTTAAGGCTGCATTGAAGATTACTGGTGAAGTTGAGGAACAGTCAAGTGCGTTGGTCAAGATCTTACAAACTCCGAGTATTTGAGCTAGAAATTCGGCGTTTGGTATTCAGTTCTCAAGGTAGGCTACTGATCTTTTAACCAGCTCCACTACGGAGCAATTAATTTCTAGAGATTTGTGTTGTTGCAAACCTGCATATTTAGGGAGAGGAAAGAAATGGAAGAAATATTATTGAAGAAAAAGAATCATCAGAGGAGAGTGTTGAATTCTCTTCTCTCGAGTTCATCTCTTCGTCTAACGTTGGGTGCCCTCCAGAAGTCTAAACCCTCCACAGACCACGGATGCCGAACCTTGAATTTGGGAGTAGTCGCAATCTTTCTCGCCCAATCGGAGCTCGTTATCCATATCCTGGCTCTTAGCGAACGAGGAAGCGGACATCGGGTTGCCCGCGCGACACTGGTATCAGAAGCGGGGTCAAGTTCTGATCGACATCCCGACGGTGAATTTTGATGGAAGACGAAATTCAATTCACGCTTTTAGAATTCATTGAACAGTTGCCGAGTAATTCCACACCTGCAGTGAGACGTCGAACAACGGAGGCACCGTCACACCGGAGTCACCTTCTGGAGAGCATCGGCTTCGACGACCCGAAGCCAGTAGAGTCGAGCGATCGGAGGAAGCCGGTTGAATCGGTATCGATGCAGAAACTGTTGGAAGGCGATGCCGATTATACCTGGCCGATTCGATGGGACGGGATCGCTGATGTCGTTCCTGGCGCAATTCGATGTGATTGCGAGACACAACAAGTGGACGGCCTCGGACAAAGTCGACTTCCGACACTGTGCGCTTGAGAAAGCCGCTACTCAGCTACTTCGAGACTTCGGCGCCCGGCAAGATTTGACTTACGAAGAACTGGTGGAACGTTTGAGACAACGGTACGGGACTGAAGGCCAAGCAGAGACGTTCCGTGCGCAGATCTACTACCGTCGCCAACGTGCCGATGAAAGCCTCAGCTATCTTCTCCACGACATTCGCCGACTGTTGGTCCTCGCGTATCAGGTCCCATCCAATGAGACGACGCAGATCATCACCAGAGATTCCATCCTGGAAGCCATACGGGACCGGGAACTTTTGCTCAAAGTACGCGAGTGAGAGCCAAAAACCTTAGTCGAGGACTACCGGACAGCGCTTCGTCTCCAGGCCTACCAGCGAACGACGTATGCGAACGACCGGAGAAGACAGCCGAACCGAGTGAGAGGGTAGCAGGAGACCAAAGTCAATGCCCAGATCCAGTCGCAGCTCGACCGGTTTCTCGCGCTACAACACGAGGAACAACGGAGATGGCAACGGGAGATGGAGAATCGAATCGACCGACAATTTCGGGAATTGCGGAGCCAAGCTGCAACCACCGGAGCAACCGGGCGAGATGCTCGCCCATCGGAGAGCAACCAGGAAGCACCATGACGGACAGCGGCCTGCTACGACTGTGGTACGTACCACTACAGTTGGTAGGATGCTATATTACTCGCCCGTGTGGTTGGGTTTTGCGAGTGGGCAGGAGCGGAAGGCCCAGGAGAGTAGGCCTATTGTCCGGAGGCTGGTGCGTCAGGGCTACTTACCTTCATCGTCCTCATTTGAGGCACTTTGTAACCATGCTGACGTTAGTGTCTTTGCGAATATTCTGTACAATCCATGCCATGTTTTACCCCCCCCCCCAATGCTGCCTTCTATTGAGCACACTGGCTACTCTTTACGCCCACAGTCTCATGATCGAGATGTACCTAAGTATGATAACTTGTCTCTGAAATGCTTCTTTTCCAGGATGCTATACAAATAACCTTTTTTCTATCTTTTGTACCTTTCTTGTATCCGTTCATAATAACTTTTCTCTTAATTGGTTACATTGTTTGATTGTTATATGTAATTCGAAGTTATATGCTGTAATATCTTTCTTGTACAGGGCTGTGCGTTTGCTACCGCTTCTTAATAAAGAATGTACTTACTTACTTACATTGTTCGAAACTGCCGGCCTTCCAATCGCCAGCCAGGAACGACAACGGTCGGAACCGAGCCGATCGATGTCACGGAAGAGGTCGTCACCAATCATACTGCACGCCCAAGCCTTCCGAACCGCGCAAGCAACAACGCCATCTACATCCGCGGTAACGATCAACAAACGACCGCAGACCTCCCTGATCGACACCGGATCAGAAGTAAGCCTGGTACCGTCTTCTACTGTTGAGGGGTTAGAATTATGTCCATGTAATCGTTTTTTGATGGCTACTAATGGATCCGATATACGTGTCCTCGGGCAGGTAACGATACCGATTAAGATTCGGACGGGATTCGAAATCAGCATGGCTTTTCTGGTGTCGGAACAGATCTTTCAGCTCATATTAGGTATGGATTGGCTAAGGGCACATCGGTGTTGTATAGGTTTTGGTACGGGAGCTTTGTTGGTCGGCCGTCGGCGTGTTTTCCTTGTAAGAGGAACGGGTCCATGTGGTGTCGGCTCGTGATCGTCGCCGAGGAGGTTGTGGTATCTCCTAAGTGCCAGCGGGATGGTCCGGTTAAAACGCAGTATGGGGATTTAACTATTACAGCGCCTGCATGGATGTCTGAGGCCACAGAGGTTCAACCTGGTGATCACCTGACCCGGGTAGTGGTCGGGAACAGTGCGGTTACGGCCCAGGTAAGGGTGATAAATTTGAATAAGGATCCAGTAAAGCTGACCTGAGACCAAATGTTTGGAGGCTTGCATCCAGTAGAGGTAGAGCATAACGGTACAAGCGAGAAGAAACGAGAACGAGTTCATGACATTTTCCTCTGGATACGTTGTTAGAAGTTCTCCCGGAAGAGGCGAGGCCGGGTGATCTGGCGCAGCTGCGTGAGGTGTTGTTAGAATATCCGGATATTTTCTGAGTAGCCGGGGAGATCTTGGTAGGGCGACTTTGTCTACGCATAAGATTGATACGGGTGATGCACGACCGGTACGACAACCCTTAAGACGGCAGTCATTGTCGCATAGGACTGCGGTAGACGAACATTTAGACAGCATGTTGGCGGCCTGGAAGATTGAACCCGCCGTTATCGAATGGGCGGCTAATGTGACGAAGGCTCGTAAAAAAGACGGCACTTTGAGATTCTCTACTGACTACAGGCAGTTGAACGATAAGACTAGGAAGGATTCGTACCTGCTTCCGCGAATCGAGATATGTCTGGGTGCTCTTCTTGGCGGTGGGTGGTTTAATACCATAGATTTACGTAGCGGTTATCACCAGATGCCTTTAGACCCGAAGGATATGGACAAGACCGCCTTTGTCACAAGAAGAGGTATCTTTCGATGAAAAGTAATGCCTTTTGGCCTCTGCAATGCACCGACTACTTTTCAGAGATTAACGGAAAACGTTCTCTCCGGTCTCAACTCTGAAATTTGTCTAGTCTATCTGGACGATGTGATTATTTTCAGAAGCACCATAGAACAACATTTTAGATATTTTGAGGCAAGTGTTCCAGAGTTTATGATAGGCTAATCTTGAGCTCAAGCCCTGCAAATGTCGGTTACTGCGTATGGCAGTTAGTTTTTTTGGGCACATAGTTACACCGGAAGGAGTGGCCATGGATCCGTCCAAGATAAAAGATGTAGTTGAGAGGCCTGTTCTGCAACGGCTGAATTATGTACGAGCATTTTGCATCGATGAAACTAAGAAAACTGTCAGAAGGAAGAAGCAGGTATATTAGCCACAATATAAACGAATTCATTTCAGTTTAGTTTAATTCAGATCTCAAAGTGTATCATTAGGTTTAATAATTAGACCAAATCGATTTTCTTCTAGGCAGTTCCGAAGTCAGTTAACTTATTTGGATGATTTAGACGAAATAAGTAAAACAGACTTTAAGTTAGGATTGAAGAATGGTGAAATTGCTTGGCATTATTCCTCTTTCAGCAGAGCACACCCCGAACGTATTGTATGAATCCTTTACCAGGAAAACTCTGTCGTTTTGACTCAAAGTTGCTGTGGTTCTTGTGGTACCAACAAGTAGGTGAGCCGTGGTAATCGACGGCTACGCAACCAGGTATTTTATGAAGGCAGGCTATCTTGCAGGCATCTATCCCGACCTCCTTAGAGTACAGCCTTGCTTCGAAACTGTACATGTCTTTGTGTTCTTCCCATATGCACTCTTGTTTCGACGTTACATCTGAAAAGAAACGAGTAGGCCATTCATTTATTTATTTGTCATTATTGTTTAGCTAAAATCCCACCCAGCACGCATACGCTGGGACAACATTTAGACAACGTTGAGATAATATTTTCCATATGGACATAGACGTAATTTGTGAAGGTGCGAGGAGTGCCCGTACCCCACTTTTTGGACTGGGGGTACCGCATCGCCCACTTGTTAAACGATGCCAATCAATATTTTATCATTGTGCCTTCCCAGATGTTGCAGTCTCCCCCTTGCTTTGTGTATGTAAGAAATTGGTGTCCCCACTTTTTAGACCAAAGTTACGATCCTGCACATGGATCTTTCTTTTCCTTCAGCCCTACTTCTCGCGCGTTTATGTTTTGTGTAGGCTCGTATAATTCATTGCATAAATTAATTTTATTTTGTTTGGAAAATATGTTTACAACTACACACTTAAATATTAGGTGAGTTTTATGTTTAGCTGTTATCCGAGCCATGAAGACCTCGTGTAATTATTTCTATTGTAACTATTGAAACATTTATATTGATTAAATGACCCTATGATTCACAACGGATCACCCGTGTAGTAGGCCTACTTTAAATCATCACATACACGGGTGTCGGGTAGTGTAATGTATCTCTTTGTGAAGCTTTGGTAACGGGATGGATCGTCGTACACTATAGCAGGCAGAAACATCATTGTTCACTACTGTAGGCCACGTCTACCGCAGCCTACCTCCGAGAGTCTAAAGACGCTAAGACGCTGTACTGCATATGGGCCTACTCGTTCATAAGAGACAGTCCGAACTAGATTTTAGTGTCATTGCTATTATTATCGCTATTCTTGTAGTTTTTTTGATAATAAGGCATGTATTAACTCTAGGCCTATATTGCGCCTCTGAATCGTTGAGTGGCGCTTTTCATAATGTTCGATTACAATTATAACAATTACGTACTATTACATGGTGTCAGAATCGCTTGATTTAAAGACATGATAACGCTCGAGTAGGTCTAGGTCAAAAACTTGCGTCCTCCGGATTCGCTGCCTCTTACGAGAGGCAACGTCGCCGATTACTGTCACCGCTTCCGAGAGCAGGGCGAAACCATGAGTTAGCTGTTGACAGTGCCCTAGCGAGGGATGTTCCAGCGGTGCTACGGAAATAGGGCGCAACTCAAAAATTGTCGTTTGAACATGTTTATAGTAAATATTATATTCGAGATAACAAATTCCTTTGCTATTGGTTAAGTTGATCTTTGGGGGCCGCTATATTTACGCTTGGCACACAGCGCAATAATTATAGTTCGCTACGTTGATTGCTGCTGATCTAACAGAAGCCAGCTGAGAACGACGTGCTCCTGTTTTCCTGCCGTGCCATGTTAGCCTAGTATGCGACATATTGAAACACGGAGCTCGAACGGACCACAGAAAGAAGATCGACAAATTCGTTCAGACCTTCCAGACATCATTCGTCGGTGCCGTAGTCCCCGGCGCCGCCGCCATCCGCCGCCGCCGCTAAGCCCTCAAGTCGTAACCAGTCGCTAAGCTATCGACTGCTAACGACTTCGTTCACTTAATATTTTGCTTGTTTCAATCGCGGTTTCCAAGTTTCAATTTGACGAAGACATCAGCAGCAGGCCATGAGCAACACTTACAATGCAATACAATATTCGTTGCTTGAGGAAAACAAGCTGACATGCCGCTAGTCCCGCTACCTGGTAGGGCCTACATTAATTTATAGGCCCAGTAAGAGAGTTTGCTCAATTAGTAAGAGTTCTTATAGAGAATACGGGGGATATAGTTGTTGTCTTTTTCTGGTAAAGTGAATTCATGCATTCTATTACGAAGATGGTGTTGATGATTACGAAGAGGGGGAATAAGTGGACTGCAACAACTTGCTTGTTAAGTTACGAGCCACAGTACAACAGATTATAACAGTCTAACAATCAGTCGTTGTCAGGTCACCAGTTCTTCACTAACTACTACCTACCTACTCACTACTTTATTAGCTATACTTATTATCACAATTTAGCCTCAGATGTCTCTCATGTTACCTGGCGTCACGCACTTGTTCTCGTCAACAATGGCGTATCTTCATACATGCATATATTCGAACGTCTCGTTGAAAATACGCTGCTTCAACGACTTGCAGATGAAGCCAGGAAAATTGATAACATGTTTGTAATATTGGGGAAAATCCGGGGTTTGGGTCCATTTTGGCGAAGTATGCTACCATAGGTGAGACATGTAGTAGACCTACTACTGTAGGCAGAGACTTTCATGTTGCATGCTGTAGTTTCTTGTCACATTAACTATCATCTGTTACTGCTTCAATTAAAATTGATTCTTATCTTCGTGTTTTAACGACAGAACCCGTAACAGGCGTAACAATCATGTAAGTTACTAAATTTTTGAATCTCTTGTACTAAGCATACCCAGCGGTATGCTTTATTCCTTTTATAAGCACTCAAATGTCTCACAAATTCACATCACCCTTAATTTTCCCAGTCATCGGTCTGTCCTCTGTCAGCATGTTGACATGGAGCAGAGTCCATATAGAACCAATATTCCCATACTGGACCCGCATAGAGCCCATTTGGGTCCCATCTAATGCCCACAGAAATGATGGCACGGTCAGTACAGTAGGCCTATGCAGTAAAATGCATTACATTGTTCGGTAATCAGGTATGTGCAATAGACATACCTGATTACCTGAGAAGTCGATAGCAAGTCGATAAGTCAGTCGATAAGTCTAAGCGACTTAGTCAGTCGATAAGCTTTCGACTTAGTCGACTGAGTCGCTAAGTCAGTCGCTAACTCATCAAGTCAGTCGCTAACTTCTTAGCGACTGACTCCGGGTACTACGGTGCCGTCGCCGTCATATACGAGCGTAACTGTTTTAGGTCGTTTCCGGAAAGCGCACATTGACAAGGAACAGTTTATGACACTATAATTCGCAATAGAGTGTTTCCACACCTGCGTGTATGCGTTGGATATAATAGTGGAAAGAGATTACAAGCCATTAATTTGGATATCGAAAAGGACTCATCATCCGTCCACAGCATCTGCAGCGCATACTACGGCGGGAAAAATATACATAATTACAACTTTGTTTACAGGCCCGGAAGTCACCTTATTCTGGTTGGCACTCTTTTACGCGCCTACCCCGGCACAGATGCTAGCGAGAGAGCTGTTAGATCTGCGCTCCCAGTTGAATTGGCAACAGCTAGAGGAACTACGCGTGGTTGCCTCTTGAAGGACAACTGATCCCGTGGTGGGTTGTCATACCTTGCGAAGTGTAAAAAACTATAACCCCATGTTAGGTTTGCAGACAAAGGTATCATCAGGGACAGTCTGCTATACAAGACCACCATGTTTTCACTCCCCGCGGAGCCCGAGACGATATTCGCATCCACTTCAGCCATTTCGGCATTATTGGAAGTAGAGACGGGCTTACGAGTCAGTGAAACTTTTCAGTCACTATCTCCCTCACAAGACATCCCAAAGCAATGATAAAGCTGAGACCGCAGTAAAGACCACAAAGGGTTTGATGCCGAAGGCAGAAACCCCGTACTAGCTCTAATCGACTGGCGTAATAAATACAACCTCAGAACAACTGGATTTCTTTCCAGCACAAATCCTTCTGGAAGACGAACGCGCACCAAGCTAACGTCCGAGACCATACATGCTGTCAACACCGACTGCTGCCAAACTACGCCAGACAAACCCTCTACTATGACCGCCGTTCGACAGAGCGGCCAGACGACGTTTCCACAAAGGCGGCTGGCGCAAGGCAGAAGTAGCACTGATCACCCACCCATAGTACAGCGTACGCTATGAGGATGGCAAGACGCGAAGGCGGACCTCCAGCCTCGTCCGCCGTTCATCCAATCCACCGTACATCATACGGACCGACAGAGCGGAAGAAGACACCCCTACACCGCCACTCCCCACATGTAACGCAAAAACTGTTCGTTACCCAGTTAAAGATATATGGCGCAAGTCACTGGCCCACAACAGCAACATTAGACCTACTTTCGCCAATAGGTAGGCTACAATGCGTTATTTTTCAATGTATTTTCTAACGTTACTTACTTATATTGATACTGGTCAGATTCTGTAGTGCAAGTTCGTTGGTTTCATTGTTTCTGGCCGACGAATCGGGAAGACATTCACGAGTCAGCACGTATTGAGTATATCCCTTGAGCGGCAGTCGAGTGTTTATCACTTGGCTCAAAGGTTCGGTGTAATACAGGCATTCAGTCTTACCCACCGAAATCTCGTTAATTTCTGGCATTGATATGGCTACACATTCAGGAATGATCTCGAAGCAGGCCTTCTGACACGCTTCACGCCCATTTGTAAGCGGATGACGATGGTACAAAATATTGAAGACGTTAGGCACTTTGGTCCATTTGGCAGTACACACTTTGAAAGAGGCTGCTGCCGCGCTGTATGCTAGCAAGCACACATGTATCAGCTAAGTATATAATTATCAAATAGCTTTTCAAGGCATAAAAATGGCGAAAAGAAAAATATATGTAAAATCCATGGTAAGTTCCATCAGTCCTTAGGGACTTATTATTTTAAGTCGCTTTTCCACCTTTTCATCATCATCACCAGTTTCTGACGCCAGCCATTTGGCGGCGATGGGTACGAATAATTGATCTCCTCTCCAGTTCCGAAGACGCCTGAAAACTTTCCTTTTTTGCCGGTATATCCCTTTGTATATCCCTTGAGCGGCAGTCGAGTGTTTATCACTTGGCTCAAAGGTTCGGTGTAATACAGGCATTCAGTCTTACCCACCGGCATTGATGCGGGTTGAAAGCGCCGCTGATCTGAGTGGCGCTATATAAGTTTTCGGTTACAATTACAACTACAAAATTACAATCTCCAGTGTCCTCGGTCACTTGTCAAGTCCACTGCCCCTCTTAGTGTCAGTCCACCACGTGATCTTATGTCCTCATTTATATTATCTATCCAGCGTAGTCTTGGCCTGCCTTTTGTTTCTTTTTCCTTCGAATCTTCCTTGTCGTCCAGACTCGGCCTGCAGTGGCCGTCGTCCCCTTGGCTCGGCAGTCCACGGCGACCTGCTTGTCCCCTCTGCACACACTTCCATCCTGCAAAACCGGGCTTTCTCTGTCGTGGGCCCGACCACCTGGAATACCCTCACGCTGGAGCTGCGCCTCCTGCGAGGGATAAATTCTCCATTCTTTTACGTATCTGTAGGCCTACACTCCGCTCTTTTCAGCTTTGTTTGGACTGGGAGCGCCTCTGAGTAGGTATCTTGAAGGGGCGCTATATCAAGTTTAGATTGATTGACAGCTTAAAATTCGGGTGGTGTGAATATATGCATCTGGCTATTTGTAAAGCGCCTTTGTAGTTCACCGTTGACAATGCGGATGATTGGTCTTTGAGATTTACACCACGTGAGAGCTATTGTCTCGATAACGTTTTTGCTTCTCTTGCGCTGAGACAGCTTAAGTTGCTTACTCATAGTTTAAGAATGTTCATTCTATCGTTGTACAAGGACTACGTGTAGGCCTACACGATGAATAGGCCTACCACCTCACGTACAAAATTAGAGAATACTTTCAGAAACTGCGTACTAGCGTGTGGCTAAAAGAACATTGTGTTTAAATCTTTGACTAGAAATAAAATAATGGAAACTTACTTAAATTGTTCGTGGGAAAGGGTTTTTGTGTTTGCTGGTAGGTTTCATTTTTGCTGATTTCAGTAGACTGACATTCTCGCGTTAGGATATGCTGTGTGTTGCCCTCCATAGGTACGCGGATTTTTATCAGTTCCTCTATTGGCTGAGTGAAATAGTTACATGTGTCAAACCGTTTAACTACTTCGATGCCCACGCAGCCGGGTATGTCCTCGATACAGTCTTTCTTGCATGCTTCCTCTCCGTGTACGCCAAGATGAGTATGATACCCAGTGCTGTGAACGTCACGAGTAACCGTCCACTGTCTAGCACAGGACTTCGAAGCATTGCCATTGCTTGCTACAAGAATCCAATTGCGACTTGAATACTATTTCATACATAATACGATATATACATGTATGCTTAGTAATATATTATTAGACCATAAGCAGCAAAGCACTAAAAAAACTCTGCATCGATTGTTTAGAGAGATACCATAATTATTTGATCCTAATAAACCTGTTTATTAGCTGTCAGATAGGCAATATTTGTGCGGCTCTTGCTTTAACAGATCTGCGTCACTTCCGTTTAATCTATCGTTCACTTGTTTTCCTGTTCATGCTTTCGTCACCACTAGAGCAACAGAATTGTGCAGTGCTATTCATATGCTATCATCTCTGTGGCTCAGATTGGCCTGTTGCAGTGCGTGCGTGTTGATGGCGGCTGCGAAACCGGTTGGTTTCTAGGTCCCATTATTAATCTCTTTCATCATATGACAGAATGATATTATCGCTGCCAGCCAATAGGCTCGTAAACTAAAGAGTTGCTATGTGGTCCTAGACATTATAGGCTAATTTTAAACTTGCGTCATCCAGGCTCTTGCATGGGTGGCCATCGACCTCGACATTCCACTGCTAATTCCCATTGTTAGGTAACAGTTAATTGCTGTTTAACGACGCTGTGTCATAAGATGATTAGCGTCGCCCTCCTCTTTTATCCAGGCTTGGGACTGGCACTGCCAGAGTATGAGCGGTGGCGCAGGTATGAGACATGCAACATCGAGCTTTTATAGTTGTGCTACAATTTGTCTGGACTGGTACTCCCTGTTCATCTCTGTCTTTTTGATGTCGAGATTGGGTTTGGAGAACATCGGAGTTAATAGGGCCAAACTTGACAAGGCGCAGTAGACATTGTAGTATAATGTTTGAATTGTTAGAGCCAGTGCTTTTTTCAGCCGGAACGCGCCGGAACGGCGTTCCAGCACCTTTTATCAGCTACTAAAAAATTATTGATTTATTTTAATAATAAAGACAATAATTTAGTTATTTTAATTTAATATCAGTGTTGTAAACTGTTTTCAGTGTTTATTGAGACCCCTCCCAACCCCCAGTCCTGTTTTTATCGGGATTTTAGTCCTTCCATAATTGTTCCGTTCCGGAACCTATTGTTCAGTTCCGGAACCTTTTTTCTAGAAAAAAAGCACTGGTTAGAACTGTTACGGAACTACAGCTGCGAGGCATAAACAACATTTGATAATTTTAAGATTCAAATGTAGCTTACAAACAACAACTAGAGACAATAACGGGTTAACAAAGTCGGTGCACTGTGCACTGAGACTGAAAATATCTGACGATCTCAATATTCGATCACGAGAAAGGCGGCTATGCATAATCAATAGACTTAATTGCACATAGGTCACATCGACACAGCTGAAGCATAGACCCATATTATATAAAAGCTGTTTTCTTATTTAAGTTTTAAATTCAAGCACTACTGTATTAATAAAATTTCAGTCAAAATAACATATCATTTTCTACAGTAAGAACTCGTTCATTCACAGCACATCATGTAACAGGGCATGTGCAATTTAACTGTTCAGCATTATTAAATTATTTTAAATTTATAGTATTGGAAATATTTCAGTCAACAAATTAGGTGAAGTTATACTGGCCAAATGCTGAGACTGTCTTTCATCACTTCCCGTCTTGATCCTTGACCCGTTAGAACAAACTCGATTCAGGATCAATTGCTTGTATCCAGGTTGAAGGGCAGTAAACCGGTGTTCCGCCAGTTCACCTATCGGCCGGAGATGATAGATGCAAAGCGTTGTGTTCGGATACACGTCGATTGCCACGCAGCCTGGAATCGTCCGGAAGCAAGCCGTCTTACAGTCTTCTACTCCTCGTATCTCAAAGGCAATATGAGGTTCGATGGTAGTCAACACACCTTCAAACTCTGTCCACGTGCCAGTGCACGTCACTGAAATAGGACCATTGCTTACCCCTTGTCTAGCGGTGGTCGCGTGGGCTTTGTTGAAACATCCTAAAATCGCCGATATCTAAAACTTATTGACACTTTAATTAAATCAGGCATGGCGAATTTTTACACGAAATGTGCATTATATAGACAAAAACGATAGCAACGGTAGATGAAATATTTATGTGACTTAATTCATCGCCCTCACTCTGCTGCTTCTCTTCGTCCTCTTCGTTCCTCTAACCGTTTGGACCTCCTCGTTTCCCGTGTCAGGACTTCTCTGGCTCAATCTAGGTCTTTTGTTTCCATTGGCCCTGCTCTTTGGAATGAGCTTCCTCCGTTCGTTCTTCTATTCTCTCAGGTAATGTCTCTTCCTCTTTTATCTTTCTTAAAACTTGCTTTTTCTCTCGGGGTCTCTCGCACTGGCAGCGCTTGTGAATGGCCCGCCAGCTAGAAGCGCTTTATAAATATCCGAATACAATGCAATACAATGAGTTAAGTGATAGGAAATCTACGGCTTTCTCGAAATATGATTTGATAGAAAATACTCAGATAGGAAACACACGCTTAAGTAGAAAAACAAACGGCATTAATGTAAAAAAAAGATTCAAAGTGTTAATGGCTATGCATCAGAAATGACAGATGTGTACTAATACTAGTGAAAAGCCGATACTGTCAAAACTTTACTTACGATTAAAACTCACAGCAGTAGGGCATAAAAGTATATGCACATACATGCATGCATACATACATATATATGCATACATACATGCGTAGTCCCAGTGGCACATATACGCAGTGTGATTAACATTTTATAGCGCCCACTGATGTAACTTATGGGCATTATGAACTAGTTATGCACGTGCATATGCATAGTATTATGTATTTATATAAGACGAGAAGAGATTTGTTTGATTGCATCTGTCAAGACATCACAGTAGCAGTCATTGCTCAACAGAACAGTGCAACAGGAAGCAGAAAAGGCAACAAACTTGTGCAAGACTTGATCCCTATTTCCATCAAAAGAACTCATTGCTTATTCATCTTAACTAATATAATAAGAAGTAATCCTAATACTAATATAAATAAATAATAATTGCAATGCTGATGACAGCAAGATTAAAAACAAAATAAAGAGTGACAGCAGCAGGAAAAGTAACAACAGAAAGAGTTTTAAAAGTGGTTGCAGTGTAATTTAAATATTGATGAAAATAGGACACGGACAAGGGCATTCGAACGTATGTGATGATGTGCAATGTGCATTGTGCAACACATATTCTTCAATCACCAGTCATGATTTCAATCATTATTATATATCGTAGAATAAAAGAACGTAGCCTACTTTACTGATTCGGGTGACTCGAGTTTCGATCATGATTTCTGTCATTATTATAATTATAACAGAGAAATAAGAAGGTACTTGAGTGATTCGGGTGACTTGAGTTTCGACTATGATTTCATTCATTATAATATATCATAGAATAAAAGAACATACTTGAGTGATGCGGGTGACTTGAGTTCCGATCAGTTATTGCGCTGTGGAGTCCCTGAAGACAGAAGATGGCGAGAAAAAGCCATACGAAGCAGGCTTTCATTCTGTAGCGCATAATTCTCGTTATCCTAAATTAAAAAATTGTGAACACAATGCATATGTTTATGTAGTACCTGCATAAACACATGCATTTTGTTCAAGTATCTTATGTGTTTTCTGAATAAGAAAATAAGCATGAACAAGAATTTTGACGGTGCAAATGTAATTCAGACCAATTTAGGACAACACGCATGTTTCCATATAGGAATATATCTTTGATGTTCGTATTTACATTAAATTCAGATTTTGTAGGCTAATTATAATAATTGCCTTAAACTATCAAGAAGAGTTATGTCGCTCATAATTTACTATAAATATTTTATTAGTTTTTTCTAAAGTCATTCAACTATGAGCTTATGGTAATAACGCTTTCGTGTAGCTGAATCCCAATTGGAAAAGTGAAAACTGTAAATTCTCTTCCATTGTGTCGAAACATTTGATGGCACCCATACATGTCCTACAAGGGCCCAACTTGGAAATATGATTTCGTTTGGGTCCGATGTAAGCATGCTAGCATGTAATCCATGCAGACTAATACGTTTATTGGTGAAATATTTGCTGTGAGATTCCATTTTATACTAACGACTATTTAAAGATTCGCTTCATTTGTTCTGCATGAACTGATATGTTAGACAATGGAACAAAGAAAATCCTGAAATAAGGCCTACATGTAGGTAAGCCATTTCGAAATGCGTAGGCCTACGTATGGTGTTACTTACAAACGTCTTCTCTCCCGAAGTATCAGACCTGAACAATATTTCACTCTCCTGGCGCCTTTACTGAAAGCGCACAAAGAGAAGAGAAAAACAAAATGATATAAACTGTACTCTTCTGCTTGCATAATCAAATCGTTAAGTGTGTTGTTTAAATTTCGGCGAATTGATCAGCAAAACAAATAGTTTGTTATTCCTCAATAGTTCGTTTCTGAGATTTAGCAGCCGCCTGTCAAAGCGATGTTTCATTCGCTTTTGAAAGGAAATTTATTCGTCTACGTTGAGTTATGCAGAGCACAATTGAATCGATTTCACTTGCTTTATTGACATTATGGCGATGAGCTTTCTGTCATGTTCGATTTACACGTGACTACCCACGTGAATACCCAAGTGTAGGCCCTATTCCTACCCTAGTCCATCCGATCATTCGCCTTCCAATTAAGCTTTCTTGTCCTCAACGAAATCCACCTTAGCAGCTGCTGTATACCTACTCTATAAGGTCTCTTTGGCAACCGTACTCGGATCTCCACTTGACATCGCTCTCTGCACAGCTCCTCTGATAATATGACACAGTGCTCGTGAATAAGCTGGTGCCTTGCGCTTAGCTTCAGAGTAGTAACTTACGAATACGATTAAGACTACGCCTGGTCGTTTAGCAACAGTCTCTTCTGGTGTTGTAGGACCAGTTAGCGTTTTTAAAACGTGGTTGTCTGAAGCACGATGTTAACCTAAAAGTTTGGTTTAGGGTCAAATAGAGTCTTAGGCCCATGCACTTTTCAGTAGTAGCCTAGGCCTATATTGTGGAGCTTAAGCCATTCATTAACACGTGAGCGACTCTGATTACCGAACACTGTGAGAGGCGCTTTATAATGTTTAGATACAATACATTACAATACAATTCATATAGGCCTACAACACTCTTTTCTTCGGCCTTGGCTCAACTACAGAGCAATATAAATCGCTTGTTTTTTTTATGACCCGAGGTATACAGTATCCCTCAGGGACTTCAATATTAACTAATGTAGAAAAATGTCCGGAATTCATTTTTATTATTATTATTATTGTTATTATTTTTTATATTATTATTATTGTTGTTGTTTTGTTGTTGTTGTTGCCTAAATATATAGACATTTGGCCTAATTTTATAGTAGTCAGGTATACAAATAAGTTGTATACAGTCAATTTCTTGTGTGATAACAACAGTGCTGACGAAATAAAGTTCTTGGATTACAGACGCGTTTGATGAGTTTCGGTCGTGTAGACCTAACTCAGCTGAGAAGCGCACTTCAGTCAAATTATATCAAATCGTCACTAGGACAAAACGGAGAGTCAGGAAAGTCAGCCTATAATATTGACAACTAAGAGAAATCTTACAGACTGCAGTTCTTGTCTCCAGAATGGCTGTTATGTAGTTGTCTCCGGCGCCGCTGTCATCTGTCGCCACGCCGCTAAGCCCTCAAGTCGAAACCAGTCGCTCAGATATCAAATGCTAGCGACTTCGTTCACTTAATATTTTGCTTATTGCTTCCATCGCGGTTTCCGAGTTTCGATTTGACGCAGACATCAACAGCAGGACAGGAGCAACACTTGCTTATAAGGTTAGGTAGGCCTACGAATCACAGTGCAACAGACTAACAGTCAACAGTCAGTCGATATAAGATCACCAGTTCTTTACTTACTATCTTATTACATACCTACTTACTCCTTTACTAGCTATACTTACTACCACCACGCCGATGTCTGTCACGTTACCTGACGTCACGCACTTGCTTTCATCGGCAATGGCGTCTCTTTGTACATGCAAACGTCTCGTTGAAAATATGCTGGTTTCAACGACTTCAGCCAGCGGTAGGGGGCCTATAACTGCAGACGAAGCCCGGAAAATTGATAAGATGTTTATAAAATTGGGGAGAAATTCGACCTTGAACTTAGTCGCATGCTTTATTTCTTTCATAAACATTCAGATGCGTCTGTCAGCTTTCATAAATTCACAATAACATTGTACAGTTATCGGTCTGTCCTCTGTCAGCAGGCCCACAAGGAGCGGAGCTCATATAGGACATATATTCCCATATTGGACCCGCAGAGAGCCCATATGGGTCCCATCTAATGCCCACGGAAATGACGCCACGCGGTCAGTACAGTATGCAGTTAAATGCATTACATTGTTAGGTGACTAACAGACACACCTGATTACCTGAGAAGTCGACAGCAAGTAGGTAAGTCAGTCGATTAGTCAGTTGTTAGGCATGTGACTTAGTCGTCTGAGTTGTTAAGTCAGTCGGTAAGTACTTTCGACTGACTCAGGGTACTATTAGGTAGGCATAATGCAAGTATTTCCGTGGTTTTTAAAGCCTTGACCATGGATCGAGCGCTACACAACTGAATAAACATTTTCACCTATAAAACTAAGAAAACTTCCAGAAGGAAGTTTTCACGTAAACAACAAACAATGGTTCAAGTGGCTTAACACACAAAACCTGTGTTTGAACCACTGCAATTACGCAAATCGATATGCGTGTATTTAGCTGTAGGATATTAAATATCAGGAAAGACTGACATTTCAGGTTTAAAATTATTAGGCTAAGCTTTGAAATATTAGCCACAATATAATATTAGCCACAATATAAACGACTTAATTTCACTAAACTTTAATTCAGATCTCAAAGTACATAATTAGGTTTAATAATTAGACTAAATCTATTTTGTTCTAGGCAGTTCCGCAGTCACTTAACTTATTTGGATGATTAAGACGAAATAAGTAAAAGTGACTAAGTTAGGATTGAAGGATGGTGAAATTGCTTGGCATTATTCCTCTTTCAGCAGAGCACACCCCGAACGTATTGTATGAATCCGTTACCAGGAAAATTGTGTCGTTTTGACTCAAAGTTGCTGTGGTTATTGTGGTACCAACAAGTAGGTGAGCCATGGTAATCGACGGCTACGCAACCAGGTATCTTTTGCAGGCAGGCTATCTTGCAGGCATCTATCCCGACCTCCTTAAAGTACTGTGCTTCGAAACTGTACGTGTCTTTGTGTTCTTCCCATATGCACTCTTGTTTCGACGTTACATCTGAAAATAAACGAGTAGGCCATTCATTTATTTATTTGTCATTGTTGATTAGCTAAATTCCCACGCAGCACGCACACGTTGGGACAATATTGGACAACGCTGGGATATTTCTCGTGTAGGCCCTATAGGAACATTTCTTTTCCTTCAGTCCTATTCTCTGCATTCACTTCCTCAGACTCACATAGTGTTTCGTTTGGGCTCCTATAATTCCGTACATAAATTAATTTCTTTTGTTTTTCATATATTTTTAAAGCGACACCCTTAAAATTTAGAAGAGTTTTATGTTTCGCTGTTATCCGAGTCATGACGTTCTCTAGTGACTACAAACTGCTATTGTTTGGTCTGCAGGAAGCTTGAATTGTTAACGTACGGTAACATAAACAAGGGTTCAAGTGGCTCAACACAAAATATCTGTGTTTGAACCACTGCAATTGCGCAAATCGATATGCGTGTATTTAGCTGTAGGATATTAAATATCAGGAAAGACTGACATTTCAGGTTTAAAATTATTAGCCTAGGCTACGTTTTGAAATATTTGTCAAAATAGTACATTAAAAATATGTGTTTTATGAATTCGAGAATGTTTGTTGAAGTGCGATGAGGTCTTGCATAATTATTTCTACTGCAACTATTGAAACATTTACATCAATTAAATGGTATGATTTACAACGGATCATCCATGTAATACTTCAATCAGCATATAGACGGGTGACGGATAATGTGTGTCTTTGTGAAGCTTGGATGACGGGATGTATTGTCATACCAGGCAGAAACATATCATTGTCCACTACAGGCCACGTCTACCGCAGCCTATCTGCGAGAGTCTAAAGACGTTAAGACACTGTACTGCAGATAGGCCTACTCGTTCATAAGAGACAGTCCGAACTAGATGTTAGTGCCACTGTTATTATTATCGCTATTCTTGTAGTGTTTTTGATAATAAGGCATGTATTGCCTTTAGACCTGTATTGCGCCTCTGAATCGTTGAACGGCGCTTTTATAACGTTCGATTACAATTACAATTGCGTACAACTACATGGTGTCAGAAACGCTTGATTTGAAATCATCTATAAGACATGATAGCGCTTGAGTAGGCCTAGGTCAAAAACTTGCGTCCTCCGGATTCGCTGCGTGTTACGAGAGGCAACGTCGCCGATAACTGACAATGCTACCGAGAGCAGCGCGAAGGCATGAGTTAGCTGCTGACAGTGCCGTAGCGAGGGGTATTCCAGGGGTGCCATGGAACAGGGCGCAACTAAAAAAAGGCGTAAATTTTGAGACGGGATGATTTAATTATTAAACTAATTACTTTATCTCGAAATATAGCATCCATTTAAAATGAAATAAATGTAATAAAATTAAGTAACAACAAATAAAAGTGTATATATATATATAATATTAATAGACACCTGATTAAATAAAAATTGTCGTTTGAACATATCAATAGTAAATATTATATTCGAGATAACAAATTTCGTCGTTATTGGTTACGTTGATCTTTGGGGGGCGCTATATTTACGCTTGGCACACAGCGCAATAATTATAGTTCGCTACGTTGCTGGCTGCTGATCTAACCGAAGCCAGCTGAGAACGGCGTGCTCCTGTTTTCCCTGCTGTGCCATGTTAGCCAAGTATGCGACATATTGAAACATAGAACTCGAAGGGACCACAGAAAGAAGATCGATAAATTCGTTCAGACCTTTGAGGCATCATTCGTCGATGCCGTCGCCGTCATATACCAGTCGCTCAGATATCAAATGCTTTCAGGAGGCCAGACGTTGACTTTTGGACAAAGACGGCTGGCGCAAGGCAGAAGTTGCAGGCATCCCCCACTGATCGTACAGCGTACGCTATGAGGATGGTAAGACGCGAAGGCGGACCTCCAGCCTCGTCCGCCTCTCATCCAATCCACCGTTCCTCATACGCACCGACAGAGCGGAAGAAGACACCCCTACGCCGCCACTCCCCACATGTAACGCAAAACCGATAGTTACCCAATTAGATAGGGCGCAATTCACTGGCCCCTCAACAGCAACATTAGGCCTACTTCCGCCAATAGTTAGGCTACAGTGCGTTATTTTTAATGTATTTTCTAATGTTACTTACTTTTATTGATACTGGTCAGATTATGTAGCGCAGGTTCGTTGGTTTCATTGTTTCTGGCCGACGAATCGGGAAGACATTCACGAGTCAGCACGTATTGAGTATATCCCATGAGCGGCACTCGAGTTTTTATCACCTGGCTCAAAGGTTCGGTGTAATACAGGCACTCAGTCTTACCCACCGAAATCTCGTTAATTTCTGGCATTGATATGGCCACACATTCAGGAATGATCTCGAAGCAGGCCTTCTGACACGCTTCACGCCCATCTGTAAGCGGATGACGATGGTACAAAAGACTGAAGGCGTTAGGCACTTTGGTCCATTTGGCAGTACACACGTTGGAAGCAGCTGCTGCCGCTTTCTTTACTAGCAAGCACACAAAAACTAAGTGTAAATAACGATGAAATAGCTTTTCAAGGCATAAAAATGGCGAAAAGAAAAATATAATATTATGTAAAATCCATGGTAAGTTCCATGGTTCCTAGAGACCAATTATTTTAAGTCGCATTTCAACCTTTTCATCATCATCATCAGCAGCAGCAGCAGCAGCAGCATCATCGTCATCATCATCATCATCAGTTTCTGACGCCAGCCAGTTGGCGGCGATGGGTACTAATAAATCATATCCAGTGTCCTCGGTCATTTGTTAAGTCCACTGCCCTCATTTGCGTTAGTCCAAGTGATGTCATATCCTCATTTATATTATTTATATCCTCCAGCGTAGCATTGGCCAGCCCTAGTTTCTTTTTCCTTCGAATCTGCGGCCCACGGCGACATGCTTGTTCCTTATGCACGCACTTCCATCGTGTAAGACGGGGTTTTCTCTGTTGTTGGCCCTGGAATAGCCTCTGGCTGGAGCTGCGCCTCCTGCCAAGAATAAATTCACTAGCATTTTACCTATCTTTACACTCAGCTCTTTTCAACGTGCTTGGGCCGGGATCTTGAAGGGGCGCTATATCAAATTTAGAGTGATCGATATATTGAGATTCGGGTGGTATGAATGCATATGTGTATCTGCCTATCTATTTGCAAAGCGCCCTCTGAGAACCTCACAGAGGCATCTTGGTGGTCTACCGTTGACAATGATTGTTCTTTTACGATTTACATCACGTGAAGCCTCCTTCTTAAGCGACTATCTTCTTGGTTCGGCGTCTCTGGCACTGCTCTACTCTGGTTCCAGTCCTTCTTGTTTTCCCGATCCTTCACTGTTAGCGCCTCCAGCCACTGCTCGCAACCACTCTCCTGTGGTGTCTCTCAAGGCTCCGTTATGGGTCCTCTACTCTTCATCCTTTATACCACACCTTTAAGCCATCTCATAAAATACCCCCTCTGTTGACCACCATCTTTACGCTGATGATACGCAACTATACATATCCTTTTCCCCAAGCTCTTTCCCACCTCCGTCACACAATTACTCAACATGGTTAACCTAATCTCACAGTGGATGTCATCCGATCTTCTCTGCCTTAACAGTTCCAAAACTGAATTCATCATTATAGGCCTTCCTGGACAAATCAAGAGAATCCCTGAGCCTTCCATACACCTATCTACTGACTCGTCTTCTGCTACCTTCACCTCTGACTCCGCAATCTTGGTATTACTTTTGATCCATATCTCTCCTTCTCTAACCAGATTTCCAACCTCTCCACATATACACAATGTGATTGAACATTTTATAGCGCCGACAAAGTCGGCTACTTCTCGAAGGTGCTCCGCGATAGACTTTTAGTGATATTATGGGCATTAGGAACTAGGTATGCACGTGCGTACAGAGTATTATGTACGCAATAAGTACATATGCAAGTGTGCAAATATACGTATGTATGCATAGGCTACACATACCTGATTATTTAAGCCAATAGCATTTAATATCCTAGAAAATGATTGAAAGAATTCCTATGCGCTAGCACTAAGTAGGCCCTATTCCAGGCAATATTATAAACTAGGCCTATACAATTCTTTTTCAGGACAGTACGTTAAATATATGCCTACATAAATCCTTTGCTTGCGGCTAAAAACCACTAAAATATAGTGCCTATACTAACAATGTGAAAGTATACGAACTTACAGTGCGCTATACTCTGCGACTGAACATTTTAAGACTGTTCGACAAGCATTATTTTATGTTTTAGTTATTTAGCATAATTACTTCTTAGTGCCATACAACAGTATAAGGAATTTTTTAAATTTTGAATAATTTGCTTAAATATACGCGTGACGTTGGCTTTCAAGCGCACTGCATATTTATATTGAATGAGACGAGATTTGTCTGATTGAAACTGTCAGGACATCACAGCAGCAGTCATAGCTCACCAGAACAATGCAACAGGAAGCAGAAAAAGCAACAAAATTGTGCAAGACTTGATCCTTATTTCCAACAAAATATTCATCAAAGTAGGACACGGACAAGGGCATTCAAACGCACGTGCAACACATATCATTGGATCATCAATCAGTCATTATTATATATCATAGAATAAAAGAACATACTTATGTGATGCGGGTGACTTGAGTTCCGATCAGGTATTGCGCTGTGGAGTCCCTCAAGACAGAAGATGCCGAGAAAAAGCCACACGAAGCAGGCTTTCATTCTGTAGCCCGTAATTCTCGTTATCCTAAATTAAACATATATGTGTTTTCTGCATAAGAAAAATGAACAAGAGTTTTGACGGTGAAAATGTAATTTAAAACAATTTAGAGCAACTTGCATTGTTTCAATATAGGAATAAATCTTTGATGTTCGTAGGCCTATTTATATTAAATTCGGAGTTTTGTAATTATAATAATTTCCTTAAAATATAAAGGAGAGTAATGTCGTTCATAATTTACTATAAATATTTTATTATTTATTTTTTCAAGACTCATTCGACTATGAGCTTAAGTGATAATTTTTTACGATAAAGACTCTTTCGTGTATCTGCATCAAATTGGAAAGGTGAAAATTCCCTTACAGTGTGCATAACAAACATTTGATGGGACCCAAACAGGTCCTACAAGGGCCAAACTTTGGAAATATAATTTAGTATGGGTCCGAAGTAGGCATGCTGGTATGGAATCCATGCAGATTAGCGCGTTTATTGGTGAATATTTGCTCTGAGATTCATTATCCTTGCGTCTAATTAAAGACTCGCTTCATTTGTTCTGCATTAACTAATAACTACGTTAGACAATGAAACAAAGAAAATCATGAAATAGTTAAGCCATTACGAAATTCGTACATATGCAGTTACTTACAAACGTCTTCTTTCCAAAAGCACCTGACCTGAGCAATATTTCACTATCTTGGTGCTTTTACTGAAAGCGCATAAAGAGAAGACAAAAACGAAATAATATAGGCTAAACTGTACACTTCTGCTTGCATAATGAAGTCGTTAAGCGTGTTGTTTAAATTTCAGCAAAATAAATGGTTTGTTATCCCGCAAAAGGTCGTTTCTAAGATTTAGCAGCCGCCTGTCAAAGCGATATTTCATTCGCTTTTGAAAGGAAATTTATTCGTCTACGTTGAGTTATGCAGAGCACAATTGAATCGATTTCACTTGCTTTATTGACATTATGGCGATGAACTTTCCGTCATGTTCGATTTACACGTGACTACCCACGTGAATACCCAAGTGTATTCCTACCCTAGTCCATCAGATACCTTAGTAGTAGTAGTAGTAGTAGTAGTAGTAGTAGTAGTAGTAGTAGTAGTAGTAGTAGTAGTAGTAGTAGTAGTAGTAGTAGTAGTAGTAGTAGTAGTAGTAGTAGTAGTAGTAGTAGTAGTAGTAGTAGTAGTAGTAGTAGTAGTAGTAGTAGTAGTAGTAGTAGTAGTAGTAGTAGTAGTAGTAGTAGTAGTAGTAGTAGTAGTAGTGGTATTAGTAGAAGTAGTCGAGTTGTAGTAGTAGTAGTAGTAGTAGTAGTGTTAGTAGTAGGCCCTAGTAACAGCAGGCCCGCCGACAGAAATTCCGGGTCCCTATAGGCAGAGCAGTCACGGACCTCTAAGCTATCTTTAGGCTTTATGAGAAAATAAAAAAAAATTGAAACAATAAAGTGCGGGTACGACCGTACATAATTATATTTATTATATTTATATATACAGCAATGATTTTACTAATTTGTTAAATTTAAAATTTATGCTAATCAAAAAGCCACTTTTCTGGATTTGGCTGCAGCAAAATCGTTTTTACGTTGATTGCGGGCCCGGCCCGGGTCCCTAAAAATCGCCAGGCCCTGGACATAAAATGTGCCTCTGTTCCCTCTCGGTGGGTCTGAGTAGCAGTAGTAGTAGTAGTTTCTGTTAAAACGACGCTGCTCTGTTATTAGAAAGATGATTAGCGTCGCCCTCCTCCTTTATCCAGAACAGTAGGCCTATTGTAACTAGTAACTTCTATTGCGCTGAGGTCTAATGGACAAGCCATCAATCGACCGCACACCAGAACCAAGCCGTGATCAGGTCAATATCCAGAAGATCAGTCAGTAAGAGAACAACAGGCCTATGGGCCTGATGGGTTCGCGGGCCTTCCCCGTTGCTGGCGTGAGGATCTGGAATTTCACTGCCTGTTTCTATCCGTTCGGCAAGTTATCTAACGTCGATTAGTATGATAGTGTCTACTTGTCTTATGATCTCTTGGGTCTCATCTATCTCGACCGGTGTTGTCCAACGAACTGTGATCTCAGAATTTAATTGTAAGTAAGCATGCATTCTTAAAAGCGACCATCGATGATGCCTTGTGCATTACAATAGCCCCGACATGGAAATTACCAGAAGAAATTTCACAGACCCAACACTGTGAAACACGACAGCCTGTAGTATACCTCAGACCGTTAGAAACTCGACCCAAGCTTCACACACGCTAGTCCTATAGGCCTAGGGCCTACGTACGCTGTAATCTGCTTTACCATAGCAGTATACGTTCTACAACCTGAATTATTAATAAATCACAAGACCCCGTAAATTTTTCAAAGCAACTCTCCAGAAACTGCTGAGATATTTGGTGTCCCTAAGTAGAAATTAATTCCATATAGACCTAGCTTTTGCGTGCAGACTTATTGAAGTGCATTAACGTCGTGGCTGAACGAGCGGCGACGCATTCACCCGAACAATTGGAACTAATACTGAAAAATGATTGGATACAAGAAGCACATAATCAAAATCGGTGGCGTGATTGGATATTAACTGATGACGTCATCTTGTAAACAACCGCTACTGATGACGTAAAATCCTTTGCCATGGCAACTGTTGTAGAATTTTTGCTGCAGACAGACAATTTAATTTAAGATTTCTTCTTCGTTTGAAAAATTCGATTTGAGATTTCTTTACATATTTTGCTGAAGTGACAAACGTGATATTCAAACATAAGAAGATCGACTTTGTGATCGATATTACAAGGTATTAAGATCTTCTGTAAAGTCTTATTCAAAATATTCGAAGGCGAAAAAGCCGTATGACATTGGTAGAGCTGAATGGTTAACTTTGGTTTATTTTGATGATAGCCTAATTACAGATCATATATATCACCAAAATAATAGGCCTAAAGAATACAGATTTAGAATGCATTCAGAAAGTCCTTGAATTGACTAATCGCCCAAACAAATTGAGCAATGCAAAGAAAAGCAGTTGTAACACGCTAATTCAGTTATACGAATAGAACCTACCATACATAATCATTTATACAAGCATACAACATAACTTAGATACATGTATGCATAATGCATCTATATGTGGACAATTTTCTGTGTTTTAGTTGTCGAGAAAGAGCTGGGGTCGACAATTTTTACAGATTACCAAAGTACACGAACGCAAAAAATGATTTGATTGATTTGTTTAAGATCAAAATCTAATGTTGTTAATATATTGCACACGAAACATCTTACGGCTCATGGGATATTTTAGTTTCCTGTTTAAATTAATTCACACTTGTAACTTGGGTCTCGACTGTTGTAGCCCTGTTCGCGCTGGCATTCCCACAATTAAAGAACCACAGTCTATCTGTAACTTACGGCAAAAGCAGAGGCGCGTTTACAGAAAACGGGGCTCGAGGCGCAAACATTTTGGGGCCCTTCTTACCTTGTAGACTGAGAGTCTGAGACTCTAGTGGAGCTCAGCCTATCATGTGCCAAAACTCACGAAGTTGAACTTGAAGCCGTTTTGTGTGTTATTGACACTGTAATTATTATTATGATTAGTCATAGAATCTGTTTTCAAGGACTGTGAGGTTATTTGATTTTAGTGATTTTAGTTTTAAAAACGCAAGAATATTTATAAGTTTACAGTAGGCCTACTCGTTCGTTGAAATGCAGCAATGCTATATTAAATAATATAAAAACTGCTTGAAAAATTAATTAAGTGGAATCGCATTAGGCCTACTCTTTTAGCAATGCATCAAGCGAGTTTTTTGTCTACTTAGCTCATTTATCGCATGCTCAAGCTTCTTTCGTGTTGCAGCTCCAGAATCATAGCAAAGTTTCACTGCTTCAGATTTTAATCAATATTTTATTAATAAGCCCTATACAAATTTTAATCATTATTTCTTGCTAACAATACTAATAAAAATTTTAATTGTTTTTTAACAAACTGAAACTAAAGGAATCATCAGGCTAAAACTTTCAACACGTAAACTGCAGCAGACGGCAGTTGCGGTTTGTTGCTAACTAGTTGGATGTTATTTTGCACAATTGCACAAAAATGAATTATTAGCCCAATTGAACAATATAATTATAATTTACAATAACATACTTTTATGAGAATGGTAAACTGTAAAAAATAGAAAATAGGTCATATTTAAAATAATAAAAAAAATCACAAATGTTATATTTTTATGATTGAAACAAAATTTAATTTGTGTGGGGCCCTCCGAGATTTGGGGCCCTAGGCACGCGCCTAGTGCCTAGGCGTAAACGTCCCTCTGCATTTATCTGTAAACAGAGTAACAGACTACATGCACAGCATAGTCTACTTTAAAGCATCTTCTTGTCATGCCGCTCTTCATAATCATAATATTACTAGTGTATTTTCCCGTCATAATTATGACGGCAGTATATAGTGTTAGAGTATTTGCCCGTCATATTATGAGGTCATATTATAGGCCTATATGTATCGTTGGTTATCGCCGTCGTCAAGACCGCCGTCGTCAAGACAACCGGTTTATGTTTCACAATAGAACAGAAGCCGTTTGTGACGTAGCGTCCTCCGACGGACAAATTTGCATATAAGGAAACTATATTAATAGATATACGTCTATCTGTCTATAGGTACCTAAACGAACTAATAACTTAGAATGAAATTTAATCACAAACTATCAGTATCACCACCACCACCACCACCACCACCACCACCACCACCACCACCACCACCACCACCACCACCACCACCACCACCACCACCACCACCACCACCACCACCACCACCACCACCACCACCACCACCACCACCACCACCACCACCACCACCACCACCACCACCACCACCACCACCACCACCACCACCACCACCACCACCACCACCACCACCACCACCACCACCACCACCACCACCACCACCACCACCACCACCACCACCACGACCACCACCACAGCCTTTCACTACTGAGTTTAGTCCTCTTTTTAAAATTAATTTTAAAACAGGAAACTCATGCGCTCAAATCATGGACATACCATTTACCACAACAGCGTCGAGCAACCACCAAACAGATTCAGCACGTACTAGAGAAATAGGCCTACGACATGCCACAAAACCTAACATAGTCAGCCCATCTGGTGCACTAAACAATTGAAGGCATTATTTTAACATAACCGGTGTACACGAAACACAGAAGAAAGATCGATGATTTATTTAAATAACTGTCTATAAAAATAGACAACGATAACAAACTGATAGGTTCGACATTAGACTGACACCATAATTAAAATGACTTGGAGAATTAATTGAATAATGATTTTTTTTAACTCTGAAGAGCAGCTAAAGTGTGTAATACAGATGCTTCACTAATTATAAAGAAAAACCTGTTTTTAGAAATTGCCTTCAGCTATGTTGACGCAAACTTGTGAGTAACTGATGAGCTGGATGTTCTCTAGAGCAGACGCTGTGTAATTGTTCTCATTGCGTGATGTTACAAAATGTCTGAGATGATCGATCATCAGACACATTCGTTAAACAGAGTATACAAGACGTGCAAGGTAACTTTGCTACTGGAAATTCAACTTCACATTCTCGTCCTCAACGAAACCCGCCATAGCAGCTCGTCTGCCTCTGTCTCTGTCTCTGTCTCTGCCTCTGCCTCTGCCTCTGTCTCTGCCTCCTCTCTGCTCTGCCTCTGCTTCTGCCTCCTCTCGCTGATCTCTCTGGCAACCGTACTCGGAACTTCCCTTGACCATCTCTGGACAATCCCTCTGATACGACGCAGCGCCTGTGAATAATCAATATTTATTATTAGGCTGGAGATTCTAGAGAAACACGCCATCTTTCCAGCGCTTCTCAGTTACAATCCATACAGTCGCCTGTCGAAGAGCTTTCTTCCTGTCACAACTTGATGAGTTTTAGCCTATCCAGATAGTAACAATTCTCCGGAGCCGTTTGAAGTCCAGAGGGATCATTTGTACTTTTTGAAAACACGAATAAAAATGATCACACATCTGAATTGGTGTATGCAAAAAACACGAAACCTAATTTTCTACATTTTGTGCTGCAAGAGGCGAACCTCCGATGCTATGAAAGAGCTGTGGGTCAAGACCTGATACTCAACATCTTTTCAGTTACTTAGCTGAGGGGGTTAGAAGAAGAACTAGCAGGTTGAACCCACAACACCTCCGACAACTAAAACACTGACAATTGTTTAAGACTTAAACTATGCAGAGAAGAAAAGAAGCCAAGTTGAAGTAGGATATTTTCGGCAAATGAAAACATCCAGAGTCAATTTTAGTGTGGTCAACATTAGGCCTAATACCAATCAACTTTAACGTCGAGGTGTGAAGTGAAGACACGAGGTATTTCAAATTCAGATTCCTCTGCTTTATAGTGGTACCTTTATGAAAGAACACTTTAAAATACAGAACTGAACATCAGCTTGTATATTTAAATTTAAGTTTTTCACTGGTTTCAATCTTGTGGTAATTTAAAGTTAAATATAAAAATCCAAATCGAAAGTCAACCTTTAGTATGGCAAACAATGAAGCAAACCCAACTTCAAAGTAAAGCCGAACACAGAAGACAACACGAGAGACGACAGGCATGAAGCATAAATAAAGAAAAGAGTAGGTGAATAAAAGAGGCATGTTTACATTGGCGATTTTAAAAGGAAATCCTTCCTTCCTTAAATCCATGGGTTCACAGTCCGTTTATGTCTATTGCACATCAAACGTTTGGACCATATGGCAGTGTGTTATCCAACCGAAGTATGTCACCCACATCATCATCGTCAACAATCACTGCGAACTTTCCCTCCTCGCCTACAGTCTTGCCACGCACCACCAGAGACAAGTCAGCAATAAATGGAAAAACAATTATACTGCCAGTAAAAGAAAACGACATCTGTGCTTCAAGCATGGGCGTCCGGAGAGGCAAGAGGGCATTTGCCTGCCTGGATTTTGCGCATATTTTACAAAAATAGAATTTTTTATTATTGTTTATTTCAACAGTCCAAACACGGTTTTCAATGCGAAAAACAATTATATAGGTAAAATCCTTGACCATTACTTATTTTTAAGATCGTCACATGTTCTGTGTTCATGAGTCGCTATGCAAAAACGTAATTTTGCTCCTCCCCCAAGCAAAATTTTACACCCCCACAAAAATGAAGCCCGTGGCTTCAAGAGAAATGAATGCTGCAAAGGACAATTGAAAGTTTGGAACATTATCTTCTCAAAGAAAAAGCCAACATCAGTCTCGGATTAACTGTCGGACCTTGAAAGACTAGAGCTCTACTAAATTTATTGTTTCTGTGTGTCTTCTTAAATGAACTGACTATCTTTTAATTTACTAATACCCCGTGTCAGATCCACAATATTCCATTATATAATAATAACGCTTCATGCTTACTGCCGCATAGTCGAGAAATATCTAGTTTATTGCTTTTAGAAATATAGGCCTACCTTTTTGTACTTGCCGAAGTGGACATTGTTAATAATTATAGGACCTATTCTGCCGATCGTGCTCACACATTGTTACAACGGTAACCGTTGAATTGAGCGCGCACATTTCGCCGACCTTCATCTCAGCGACCTCAATTCGCCGCCGCGAAACACAGCGCTTACACAATTCGCCGCCATCAAACACAGCGACTCCACAATTCGCCGCCATTCATTTCAGCGACTCTTATGATAACCTATATTTTATTTTCAAACACAGCGACTACATAATTATGATAACCTATATTTTATTTTAATGATGAAACTTTCAAACAGTTTAAATTTAAATTTAATGGGAAATAATTCAGATAGTTATCAAATAGTTAAAGCTTAAATCGTTTGTTCAGTTAATCAGTTACATGTTAAGTAGGCAATAGCTAAACCTGCTACATGTTAAGTAGGCAATAGCTAAACCTGGAGGTTCAAGTTGTGCGAGATGCCACGCAAATAGTCCAGAAGCGGTCGATTGGCATAATCCAACGCAATGAATTGGGCGGCGGCAGCAATCAATCAACTTCGAATCCGTGAAGAAGATGGCCAACCAATTTTGCTTTGATTTTGCTTTGAATTTCTAGTCTAGAATACGTGTTGTTTACGCCCGGTATTTAGCAACGCCCTTTTGAAGCAGCGCTGAAATGAATGGCGGCGAATTGTGTAGTCGCTGTGTTTGATGGCGGCGAATTGTGTAGGCGCTGTGTTTCGCGGCGGCGAATTGAGGTCGCTGAGATGAAGGTCGGCGAAATGTGCGCGCTCAATTCAACGTAAACCGTTACAACAAGCGGCAGCTTTCAAATTTGAACGAACTGCAAAACCTTATTGATGGAGATTTAATCCAAGTTTTTGCCTAATGGAAATTCAATCCATTGTAAATTTGCTAACCACTTTTACAACTAATTTAAGCAACTGCAACTTTCACTTTTAATTTATGTAGGCCTACTTGCGGCAGCGATGAATGCGTGCAGTGACTGATCACTCTAATTTCGTGCAATATGATTGGCCATAACAACACAGTCGACACCTCACCCCACGTGACATCATTCGTAACGTCACTAAAAAAAATTATATACAGCTATACGAATACGATACACAAAATTTAATATGCTATACACAAAAGCTCCCCACGTCGACCGCGCATCGCTCGCCTATTCAATCCAGCACGATTGATTTTCAAACCGCCTACTATTTTCAAGTGAGAAGCTCTGACTGTATCAAAAGTGGTAGATTGGTAAAGCAGACTGAGTTCAGTCACTTTTACTTTGTCCATACTGATTATATAATTGTGAACAAAAACTACTGCGTCCTCAATGGAAAGGTATTTGTGGTAGGCAGATTGAAAATGAAGGCGGTACAAGTTGTTGGCGAGAGACACAGCTCAGAAGAGTAGCACAACTTTTTCTAAATCTTTTAATTGAACGTCGATATAGAGTGAGACCTGGCTTTCTCGGTAAGCATGTGCAACATGGGCGAGAAAATTGACTCCAGCAAGAGAAGTTGGCAATGGACGTGATAAATGGTCTAAGGCATTAAAACATTCAAAAGGTCAGTAGGAATCAGGTCTGGGGCAGATTGCTTGTGCGGAGAAGGAAAAATCGAGATTGCGAATCTCAATCATTGTCCAATGTTTGAAATCTTGAATATGGTGGAATATGGTAGGGTCTTGACTGAGGCAAGCGATGAATGGTTTAAGGAGGTAGATTGTATATAGCATTTGTCACATAATAATAATTTGTTTAACACCTGCCGCAGTAACGTCGGAAAGCAATAAGAGCTCTCAGAGACAAGACGAGAATAAATATGTTGCTCTGACTACGGAGACAAGTTTACGAACAATATGACATCGGCGTTATTTGAGAAGATGATAAGTAGAGTAACAACTATCTCTTAGTTGAGATGGCTGTATGTTATTGATAACTCAGTTCTAATTCCTAAAGTCATGGTTCTAAACATGATACCTAAAATATCTAACGTGGCCACTCAACGTGTAAAGGCATATCTTGTCTTGTGGTTCGCATTAATGAATGCATATGCAACGGACAAGTTGGATATCCTATATTTAAAACAAATCGAACAGCGCTTATAAAAGAAAGACGAAATAACTGAAGACTTCATTTTAAATTTATTACGTTAAGCTTAGTAGTAAATTGCCAGTCAATTTGTTTTAACCGACGTAGAGGACGACATCTCTTCTGTCAGCTTGCCCACGTGGAGCCAACATAGGACCAATGCCTTCATATGGGATCTGTATAGAGCCCATATATGTCCCATCTAAGATCCACGGCAACGCTGGCAGAGTTGCAGGTTACTTAGCCGAATAGGTCAAGTTCAATATTTAGTAAAGGACTCGGATCCTGGACTGATTTGGTGTTTTTGCAGCCACCAATTCTCACGTATAGAACATATTCTTTGCGCCTCTTTAGATTTTTGCCAAAGTCGATGTCTCTGTCGTGGTACCAACAATTATTCGAGATATGATACTCAACAGCCACGCAACCGACTATCTCTTCAACGCAGGCTTTCTTACAGGCCTCGTTCCCACGCACTTTAGCGTAGAACTTCGCTTTTGAAGTGAATGTGTCTTTGTATTCTTGCCATTCGTCAAATAGGCCTAGGCAATCTGTTTCTGGCGCTGGAAGCGAGATGGATTCACCACCTAAATATACATTCACACGAAAGTATTGGTAAACGAAGCATATACGGAACATCGGTATACTCTGCATACAACACACAATCATTGTATTATAAAAGAGTTGTTGATTAAGCGGTCTTTACTTTCGCCGCAGACGTGTACATAGAACACTTACCTGCCGATAGTGTAGTCAGTGTTTTCTTAATTATAGGCAACGACTATTTTTACCTCCTTATTGATCCAAAGCCACTAAACTAACTTTAAATTTGAAATTTATTAGAGACGATTATGCTCTAAAAAACAGTGATGTGAAGTATTTAAATACTAGTATTTGAAATACTGCTTTAAATATATAAGTATTTTGTACTCGTATTTAAAAGACAATGGAATGACAGTATTTATACTTTTACTCCAAATACCATTTTTGAGTATTTTATACTTTAAATTAAATGATAAAATACTTTTCTAAAATAGTTTTATTTCTCATTAATAACAATTAACAAAGCAATATTGCGCTAGACCTGCAAAAATTATTATTGGGCTATTATTATTGGGCAACTACTGATAATTAAGGCCAATGCCTAAGTGCCATATAAATGCTGAACTGGAGAAATGTTTTTGCTGGTGTTCAAAATTCTATATTAAGAGTTTGTCTCATTTTTATACGACTTGATTATTGGTGATAAATTTTGGCTCCAAGTATTTTTTACTTAGTATTTAAACTACTTTGTCCAAACAAGTATTTTTTACTTGTATTTAAAATACTTGTACGAAAATGTATTTCTACTTGTATTTTAAATACTCTGTGATCAAGTATTTATACTTGTACTCAAAATACTTTTTAAAAGTATTTTCCCCATCACTGCTCGACTCAGCTGGAGAACTTCATCCATTGTAAGCGATCGAACTCTCTGTGGCGTCCCAGTAACAGGCAACATGTACATAGTCTGTTCCATTTAAGCCTTTTTGTTTCTAGATATAGAGGTCTACAAATATTATTGCAAGGTTTTTGTCAAAATGTCAACATGCTTGCTTTAATCGACTTCCTCTGAGTGACTTAATGCTTTGATTTGAGTTATGGCTCTGAAGAACTAAACTTATTTTATGCCTACGATTTCAAAATAGTGCAGGACAGATATATGTAATGTAAAAACATGTTAATGCTTAAAGCCCAAGTTGCAGAATGAGTGTGAAGGGTAGCACAATGAAATTGATGTGCGGAAAACAACGGAAATAATCTTACTGTTGGTCAGGTTACAAGTACACTAATTAGGTCTCTAAGATTTCTAAAATTCTTTTAAAGTATGATTTCTACTGTTGTGTCTTTAAAGCTCATTGCAAACCGACGAGTTTTCTTATTCTGGAACTATAATAGTACACAGCCCCAATTAATAAGCATTCCGATTCAACGGGTTAAATTTTAATTAGGGCCTACCTAATATGTCGCTGGAAACAATCGGAGAGATTTCAACAGTTCCTGTAGTGGACGCCATGGTGCTGCTAACCGGTGAGATTTCGTCAGTTGCTGTAGTGGAAGCCTGGGTGCTGCTAACCGGTGAGATTTCATCAGTTGCTGTAGTGGAAGCCAGGGTGCTGCTAACCGGTGAGATTTCATCAGTTGCTGTAGTGGAAGCCAGGGTGCTGCTTACCGGTGAGATTTCATCAGTTGCTGTAGTGGAAGCCAGGGTGCTGCTTACCGGTGAGATTTCATCAGTTGCTGTAGTGGAAGCCAGGGTGCTGCTAACCGGTGAGATTTCATCAGTTGCTGTAGTGGAAGCCAGGGTGCTGCTTACCGATGAGATTTCATCAGTTGCTGTAGTGGAAGCCAGGGTGCTGCTAACCGGTGAGATTTCATCAGTTGCTGTAGTGGAAGCCAGGGTGCTGCTTACCGGTGAGATTTCATCAGTTGCTGTAGTGGAAGCCAGGGTGCTGCTTACCGGTGAGATTTTATCAGTTGCTGTAGTGGAAGCCAGGGTGCTGCTTACCGGTGAGATTTCATCAGTTGCTGTAGTGGAAGCCAGGGTGCTGCTTACCGGTGAGATTTCATCAGTTGCTGTAGTGGAAGCCAGGGTGCTGCTTACCGGTGAGATTTCATCAGTTACTGTAGTGGAAGCCAGGGTGCTGCTAACCGGTGAGATTTCATCAGTTGCTGTAGTGGAAGCCAGGGTGCTGCTAACCGGAGATATTTCATCAGTTCCTGAAGTGGGAGCCAGGGTGATAACTGGAGATATTTCATCAGTTCCTGTAGTGAGTGTCACAGTTGAAGATGGACAATCTGTAACTAAACAGAAACACAAGCTGCGCATATCCTTGATATGGTTTTCGGTTTTGTTATCTGATCAAAAGCCTAATAACCATGACATATGTCAAATAGTAAATTCCCAAGCACGTCGACTGTCCCACGACCCTGAATGCTCACGGTGCATGCCTCCTAGCGTTTAACGCCGTTTATCCACCATCTGTATTTCGTATTGAATGTGAGGTTTAAGAGGGGCAACGCTACCACCCTCCATCCATTTGGTGTAAACGGATCTGAACCAATTTAATTCACTACTTTATCTATGCATGATGCATAGCAGGTAAAGTCGCCGAACCAAACTGTGCATGATTATAATCATAATCACAATCTCGAAATTTCTGCAGCGCTCGAAAAAGCGAAATCACGGGAACCAGCTAATTCGCAGGTAGCATATTACGGAACAAGAATGGTTCCAGAAGGAGCAATTCGGCCATGATCCCGTCTAAATTGAAGGAATCATCATCATCATCATCATCATCATCATCATCATCATCATCATCATCATCATCATCATCATCATCATCATCATCATCATCATCATCATCATCATCATCATCATCATCATCATCATCATCATCATCATCATCATCATCATCATCATCATGAATGCTGTGTCTCTATCCGGAACGTTGCCGCTTCCACGATTCTGCTACCGTCCGTCCCGGTCTTGGGTTCGTTTCCAGCCGTGTAGCTCAAAGTTTAGTAGGCAAAAATCCGACTGTACATTCAGGTCCATGTGTGAGTTGATAGTTCGACTGAACGCCAGCTCAGCTCCTCAAGGGGCCGGAAATCAAGGCTCGGAAAACCCTAGCGTGGTCCTTCCTGCTAGCGCAGCGTGCGAAATGTCTAAGCACCCGAAGTCTTCTTGGTTCAATCATACCCGTGACCGCGGTCTGTCTCATGGGTCTGTATATTCCTGTGTTGATGTTGTGGGCAGAATATGGAATTCGCTGGATTATCCTCATACACCGTTGTTGGGAGTCATCTACTTTGTGCTTTAGCGACACTGAGAGGCCAAGTCTCAACCCATTAAGGAGCATAGGTAATATGTTAGATATTAAACATACATCCGTCAAATATTTTGTGCTCCAAATTTCTCGATTAAGGCTGCTTACGTAACTCTCGCTTCATGCACATTCGTGATCTCCACTGCATCCGGCCCATGTTCGACCTCATGGACCTTAAAACTGCCTCCACTATTGCTACCTCCATTGTTCATTCAAAGCTTGATTACTGCAATTCTCTCTTCCTCGACCTTGAATCCACCCAAATCAAGCGTCTGCAGCTTATGCAAAAGCCACTAGCCCGAGCTGTCACCAGAACGCTCAAGCATCATCATATTACTCCATCCTCAAATCACTTCATTGGCTGAAAATACCAGAGCGAATCCACGTCAAAGTCCTATCACTAACCTACAACTCCCTACAATACTCCCGGTCAAATATCTTCGCGAACTCTTCACCACCCAGCCAACCCGCTTCACCCACTCATTCTCTCTCGCCCCCGAGACTACTTATCTGAAGTTCTCCAACCAAGCATGTCTCTCCGTGACCACGTTTCTGGAACGATCTTCCCCCTTAATTCCGCATATATTTGGTTTCTCCATCATCATTTCCAATCACCCATCATCTTCTGCTTTCCACTCAAAACTGAAGTATCCCTCTTCAAGAATTTATACTCCGATTCACCTGATCCTTCGCCCTCCAATTCTCGACCTAAACAACACCCGCCTTAGCAGCTACATCTACTCTACCTCCTCTGCTCTGACCTTCTGGCAACCGAACTCCGACTTCCTTTTGACTACCCTCTGAGTCTCTGACTCGACGCAGCGCTCGTGAATAAACTGGTGCCATGCGCTTAGCTTTCAATGGCGCTTTAGAAATTTGGATTTTTCGATTACGATTACACAATCGACTAGGCCTAAAGTGTAAAATTCCAAGAAAGAACGACTCGAAACAAAGTCGTCGAAGTCACGGGAGCTCAGTTTGCGGCTGTTGTTAAAAAAGCTATAACAAAGTAAAGCTCTCATATTATAGCACGAGGCGCTCATTTCCTTTAAACTCGGCCCTGGAGACGGCAATCATGGACGAATGTCAAGGTTCTGGGCACGTGACCAGCGCAGCGCAGGATTTGCCGTTTACGTCGAAGCTTATACGCCGATACAAAATTTTACTGCTAGGTGACGGAATGCGCAAATGAGTTGCCTAGGATCGGTATGCGGAGTCGAATCCGCAACCACGTGATCAGTGACCAAGCTTAGCGAAAAACACCCTAGGGGCGCGAATATTTCTGACTAGGCCCTATATTACATTCATACCGTGTAGATTTCGACCCAGACATAAATCATCAAACCTCAACGATTTTTGTATTGATCGACAACATCCGAGATATCTCATTGCCTGAATAATCAGTTATGGCGCTGAAGTAGAAGAATGAGTGTGAGGGGCAGTACAACAAAAGTGATGCACATAAAGCAGCAATAATTAAATGTGAAAAGTTCATATCTAAAATGATGTGCAGTATAATTAGGTTTTTAGGGTTTTATTAGAGTCTTTCAGAGCTATGACTTCCACAGTCGTGTCTTAGGAGAGGCTCATCTCTTGTAAATCTTTGATTTTTACAACTATCACTAGACCTAAAATTGTAGACCTATACTTTAGTCACGTGATAATTTATAAACACGTCATTTAAACGGTTGAATCACCTGTTGTGTCATTGGAAAAATTCTCATGTGTGTCTTCGCCAGTTTTGATAGCACTATTAGTTTTGCTTTCATTGGTTTCGGTGAAATTCTGAATAGTGCTTTCATGAATTTTGTTAGTGGAAGTTAGCGTAGAAGATGCACACTCTTTAATCAGAAGAAGCTGCGTGTATCCTTTGTATGTCTTTCGGTTTGTTTCCAGCTTGTCTAACGACTGAGTATGTGTGAAGCAATGAGGGAAGTGTCCATGTATATCGATTGCCACGCAGCCCCGAATTCTGCTTATGCATGCTTCCCTGCATTTGTCCAAGTCTTTTATTTCAAATTGAAACTTGGCCCCAAGACTATAGACATCGTGAACCTCCATCCATTTGACAGCACATGGAGCTGAAACAATTTAATTCAATACTTTATCTAAATGCACGATAATTAACAGTTAAAACGAAGAACCAAGCTATGCCTATTATGGCCCACATATTTAGCTGTTCATTAGCCCACTTATGATGTTCACAGAATAATACAAACAGCTGTATTAGATGTTTTATACTATAACACAATACAATTCAACTGAACTTGATAATGCCTCACTGCAACAGTTCACAAGCGCACATTGAAGCCGAGCAAAAGTAAGCATTATGAGATATACACAGAAGCATAACATTGTACTATTATGATTTACCAATGACATAACGATTTAGGCCTGTCAACTGTTTTAAATTCTTACAGACTAGTCTATAATTTTAAGTTAGTGTACGAATTGCTTTAACGATTAAATGTGTTGACATTTAAGTAACGCATACGAATTGCTTCTAATTACAAATAATGTTGAAATTTAAGTCCATAATACGAATTGCTTTAAATAAGAAGCATGTTGTCTTCCATGTCAAGAAATTACATGAAAATAGATAGCTTACGTGTGTCGATTTGGTCATCGGTGTAGGCATTGACCTCTTCCAGTGCAAAGCAGGCAATGCATAACCAAAGTAAGCCAATCATAGTTATGGAGTTCAGTACAAAACGGTCTGTTCCTGTGATAATAAAATTAATAATGCTATTAGGCTATCAGATGAATACCAAAACGCCCAATTTTTTTACAGAAATTAATAAAGTCATTTTAGATCAAAATAATAAATTTTAAAACTTTCTGTCACCTTTCAAATACTCATATAAGTTCATTGGAATAGCACAATTTGATGCAGAAAAGTCAGTAATAATCATAATTAGAAGTAATTAAACGCGCTGTTTGCTTATACCTTTTTTCTAGAAAATCAGCTTCATACAACTACAATCTAAAACATTTGTTAGTGGCAAGTTATTAAATTGGAACCTTGAGAAATAGTTGGACAATTAAAAAATGTAAATACCAAAATATTTTAGATGAAGGCTGGATTAGTTATTTTAAACCGTTTATTGTTGCTTTGAAGTTTTGTGATCGTTTCAGTTGGTGTATATACAGTGGCGTCACGAGGGGGTGCGGGGGGTGCGGACCGCACCGGGTGACACCCTCAGAGGGGGTGACACCCAACATGAGGAGATAATGAAATTTTTGGAAGATGAGGAATTCTTAAAAAAGGTCATATAATTTTTTGGGAGACGAATTCCTAAAAAAAGGTCATCACTTTTTTGGGAGACGAATTCCTAAAAAAGGTCATCCTTTTTTTTGAGGGTGACACCATGACTTACCGCACCGGGTGACACCAGCCCTAGTGACGCCACTGTGTATATGAATTATGCAACCTGTTTCTGTTCTATAATTTATAGGTTCGGCTGAATTCTTGACGAGCAATTAACATCATACCCGTGCGTCACTGATCGACGCTTTCTGCCCTCATACCCAGTAATTTGTTAATCGTTAGCATTGTTTCGTCGATGTAAACGATTGAATTTAATCCTAATAGAATGCTTCTAATTAAGCACAGATTAAATGCACTGCGTTTATATCAGTGCCCTTACTTACGATTTGCATAATCCGCCGAAGCATTAAAATGTGAGAAATATGGGCGTGAATGAACCAGAAGGAAATCGCGGTGCAATCTTAAGCCAGCAAATGATATGCATCTCTTGCATATTTGCACCTTATATAGCGCTTGATTAAATCAATGTGCACCTGCAACGTAGTAACATAATCTTAAGGACAGCGAAGTAAAAGTAAACATATTTACTCTAATCATATTCTATGATAATTTATATTCCTTTCAGCCGACAGAGATTCATTTGATGTTATGGTAACTGTTCAAATATTCTGTCGTTGCACTCAGAAGCAAGAGACGTAGACAGTCACTGTTTTCTAGCATACATAATTTAGGAAGATTATTTCTATAATTCACTTGTCTGTTCTGTATGCAAACACGTGGTCCGCGAGTGCAAATGCTAATAGAATCAACAGATCAACGTTCAGAGGAAGGAGTCATGCCGGTTGGTAGTCAGGGCAGACTCTCTGTCGCGACGGGCGATATTTCCTCCAGAATGTTATTGTATCTTTAAACATAATGACGGGTGGGTCTGAATTGAGAATCTATTCTTTTCTAGAGTGAAAACTTCTGCAACGCTGCTGTAAACGATGTAAATATACACGTTTTTCTGTAACGACACCATGGCGTCCACTCTGCTCATTATGCAAAGAATTGACAGGGTCGAAGATCCTTCATCACAGCTATCTGTTTGAATGGGTGCCACGCCATTCAAGGTCCCCGTTGACTCATTTAACCGGGATCAAATAGGCTACCAAATACTATCTACTTGAAATCGAATTTATCTCGTCAGTTATGCATGCTGATCAAAAGCATATAAACTATCCGATTAATCTATAAATTATGCGATCTAAATAAACATAAAATGCTCAAGAGATGTTGGGTTTGGATTATTGGACAGGAAAAAGAGCGTATTTTTTAACTATATAGTAACAGACCAAGAATTATCTAAACATTCTATGCTTATCAGCATGCGTACATTGAATGCAGAAGATATCTCATTAGATACTTTTTCCAAGCGGTTTGGTTCCCAGTTCACCAATTAGCAAAGATTTAATTACGCGCTTATACCTTCCAGCTTATAAATAATAGATCTTATACGTAAGAATTGCACATGCTTTCTGTGTACGGTAGTTTTTGCTTTTTAAGTACCAGCTGGAGCGCCTCTGGGAATTTTCACCTGAATGAGATCGCAACATAAACGGTTGCTTGTGATTACAGCTCTATGATTCCATGTTGTGCAAGAATAAGTTTGTAATAACGCTCATGTTTATAAGTCAGCGCACACATGGACTTTGTGCAGTCGTCTTGTACTCGCACGTGTACTTATACTTACACATTGAGGCTAAGACAATTAGAAGAGCTAAAGTGAAAATAGAGTTTGAAATAGTGCAGTCATTGCATCGGGAGGGCCACATATGAAGAGCCTAAGAATGGATTGTATGCTGGAGCCTGGAAGAGGTGAAGGACCAAACAGATGGACAAAACGATGCTTGATGGTTGGAGTGTAACAGTTACCTGCCGAGCTACGAATCATCTAAGCAGTCAATACTAAAATACCTTATATAAGTAAGTAAGTAAGTAAGTAAGTAAGTATATTCTTTATTATACCACCTGCAAACGCACTGTGGTTAACAATACAGGTTTTGCATATAGATGCATAAAATTATGAAACAGAAAAAAAATATTAGCATACAGAAAGATAGACTTAATTTCAGTCGAGTGTTCAAATAAGTGAGTGAAAATTATTTAACTAATGCATATATATATATATATATATATATATATATATATATATATATATATATATATATATATATATATATATATATATATATATATATATATATATATATATATATATATGTATCCATCCATATATACATACATACATACTATGTATGTACGTAGGCTATATGGCACTAGCCAAAGTCTAGTTTTCTTTTAAAGTTCATGCTAAAGGCAGGTTATATGATGAAGCCTGCCATGCCTTTTCTCTTAATTGATGTTGAGAAATATATTGCGAGGTTAGGAGTTCAGCGTCAGTTGTTGAAATTTCGTCTTTGGCTGGCTGCTTTATTTGTATGGACATCATAGCCAATAGATGGATGAGCTGAACATCTGAAGATCTAACAAATGAACGACTCCTACACTGACTAGTGGATGCGGTGGGATAGATAGCCAGCAAAAACTACTAATGATGAAAGCGGTTAGTTCATAGCCAATGTACCAAAGACCAATGTTTTATGAATGGAGGAAATTAAAGTTCAATGAATAACACTTTAACAGGTTATGCTTTGTTTTCCTTGTATGTATTTCAGCACTAAAAACCGTGATGGTCATGGATTCCTCCGTACCTCTTGGATCCGTCCATTCCCTTGCAGTGGTTGGAGTATAACGACTAACCTCAGACAAATCTTTAGATCTGCCCGATAGCGCAGTGGATAACATCTGGCGTAGAGTGCGAGAGGTACAAGGATCGAGTCCCATAGGCGGACATGCTTTGTAGGCTGCAATTTGCGCCGTGTATTGCAGGCTGTCTGTTCTGTTAGTAGTTAAGATTTATCGCATAACATGTACATGTACAGCGCAGTGCGTTTGCAGGCGCTTAATTAAAGAATAAATATTATTATTATTATTATTATTACTATGAGACAAAATGATAATAATAACATCATGAGCATTTCGCGGTATGAGGAAGCCCAGTATGAGAATTGTAGAAAAAAGACTGGGGGGGTTGGACCTTGATTCATGTGGAGCTTTGGTGTGCAATTAAGACTTTACTATGGGGTCCTAAGAAAGACTAGGGGGTTGAACCCCCCAACCCCCCGACAATTTTCACCCTGAGGAAACCGTAAAAGGGCTTTAAACACCTAGTAAGCCTAATATAAAAAGAGGCGTGTTGAGTTGAATAATGGAACGAAACTAAGTAAGTAAGTAAGTAGCCTTTATTGGCATCTGACAAGCGCACATGCAAGACACAGTGTGCAATGACTCTTAAGCATATACGCGAAGCTATAGGTCATAAGCACATTTAATATATAGGTTTATCATTATAGGTCACGTTTGTTTCATATTTAAGCTTATTATATAATCATAATTGTTGTTACGACAATAATCAGCAACAGTGGATCAGCGTGGGTCAGTGTATTCCTTCACCTTTGAACTGGCAGACCAGAATCATTGCCCTCTAGTATGCGACTGGTGACCGATTGAGCAGGGGTTATCCTCGCTGCATCTCTTGCTTATTGTATATTCCGTGACATTTGGGCGATAGAGCAGTGTCTTCGGCTCGAAGGCCTTGATGTCGTACTGCAGAGAGCAGGCGATGAATCCTTCCGTCGAGTTGCGATAATGCTGAGTCGATATGCAGCCCTTGTCGGCGACGCAGGCAGCGACGCAGTCTCTGTCCGTCACCACTGACTTAAGCGGAACAGCGTTGGGCGTTGACAGACCGTAGTTTACAAGTTGGATTAAAACTTCACATTCTTCAAACATATGACAAGCAACTGATAAGTGAACTTCATATTCTTCAAACATATGACAAGCAACTGATAAGTGAACTTCATATTCTTCAAACATATGACAAGCAACTGATAAGTGAACTTCATATTCTTCAAACATATGACAAGCAACTGATAAGTGAACTTCATATTCTTCAAACATATGACAAGCAACTGATAAGTGAACTTTCATATTCTTGAAACATATGACAAACAACTGATAAGTGCTTAGCTTTATTCTTTACTAGATTAATTCACTTATCGGTCGATTTAATTACTAAAAAGAATATTTCAATCATTTATACCGTTCATATAGTCTAACACAATCGGTAAAATCGAAAAAATTGTCGTAGTATTATTATTAATATTCTTTATTGATAAACCAAAAGCGAACCGCACATTGGTGAACAAGTATAGAAAAATATAAAACATAGAAGTAATAAGAAGATAATAATATTTGGAGAAAAAAAATGAGTATACATTTAAATTTTTAAAAGTAGAAAATTACTAATAACACTAAATCAAAGCATCATAACAAGAGAGAAAATTTAAATCTATAATAGTTACTATTATCTGAAAAGGGTAGCAGAATTTGAGAAGTTTTACTAATTAAACAACATCAAAAAGCATCCTAATAATAAAGCTTTTTCTAATCAGATTATCAGAACGAGGTAGAGTAAGATTATGGCCTCTGGGGCGCAACAGGTAACCGGTCGATTTAATTTGAGGCAATAGACCATGAAGGACATGACCATCAAAGCTTCTTATGGCTAATAAGAGACGGATATCAGCTGATTGACAGAGTTGAGCATAGGAAGGGTTGTCTTCAGGTAAGTAATGTCCTCTCATAAGTCGTCTTATGATTGAAGATAGCTTATCCCGATCACTTTGGTTAGTAAATCCCCACCAGGCAGGAGAAGCATACAATATTCGTGAGAGGATAGTTGCTCTAACCACATCATATAGGCAAGGTCCTTGTAGACCGTGAGCTACTAAGGTGCGAATAGCATATATGGAGCGGCGGGCCTGACTACATATTCGATTAACATGATTAGAAATGTTTAAATTGTCAGATATAGTAACTCCTAAGATGGATAAATGAGACACTCTAACGAGTCCAGGGGTGGATAAAGGTGCGTTTATATTAGTAAACTTCCCTCTGGGTCTGTGTAAAATCATTTCATACGTTTTACTATGATTTAATTTCAGGTTACAAGTTTTGGCCCAAGACTCAATGCGCTCTAATTCAGAGGTTATGGATGAACTATTAGAGGAAGGTATTAAGAGATAGCTGTCATCAGCGTACTTCATAAGAACTTTGCTACCACAGGGCGCCGCTGCATCACACACACACACGAACAACATGGAGTGAAGGTCGATCTGGATATGGCAAGCTTAAATTAAAGAAGACTGAATATTAAACAAGGGGAAACGGTAGTAGGATTCCTCGAGGAACAGGACGCGCTTTCTCCTGCATTTGACCGCCTAAAATTAACTCGTTAACATGCCTTCGTAGAACCTTCCTACTGTCACCCAAATTTCAAACCTATAGTGTCCTTCCATGCATGGGGTAGTTCGACTGCATTGGGGCATGTCAGACAGTCTAATCCTCTCTGCTTGACTAGGTATACTAAATTCAGTTAAGGTAAATTTGAGGCACAAAAGAGTTTTAAGGTCATCTGGTTTGAGATGTGGTTTACAACAGCAGGCATTGTTCAACTGGTCGACAAGTAATATAGTTGATTTCAGTGATGCTCAACATAATAATTATATATATCGTGAACTGACAAACATGCTCGATGCTTGTTACAATTTGTGATGTCTATCAGATGTACTTACTGGGCCCTTCTGCGTCTTCTGTCTTTTCGGCGGGTTCATCTAAGAAGAAGACAACTCTCAGAGTGAGCCAAATTTTAAAGATACACCACCTTTCATCTACTAATACAAGACGTCGCGTGGCCTGTAATATTATGTCGACATTTAGGCCTATTGGGTGTAAAGTTTTCTGTTCGATTTCTAATTAAAGATACTTTATTGGTTATCAGTAAGATGACAAATACATTATAATTCAACTCTCATTTGTATCCTTTAAAGATGGTTGTAGAAACGACAGATGATTCAGAATTGTCTGGCCAAAGTCAAAACAAGGCTCAAGTAGGCTATCGACCTTTCTTCTCATTACTTCGTTTCCTCTTTTGTTTTCTATTTTTTTTTCTTTGAGCCAGGTGCTTTGGATTTACTTATGATTTACAATCAGTTGGCTGCCTTCTTCACATCATATTGAATTTACTTTGGTGTCCCTGGGTAGCGGGATCTTTGATCCTTTTGGGCTCCCTCGTGTAGCCAGTACATGTTGATTCATTTTGTTTCCTTTGTTCTTGTGATTGGTTACAGAAATAAAATGATTTGATTTGATCTTATAAACATATTAGCATATTACTCCCGTACTATATTGCTACATTGGTTGTCCACTGACAACTCATGCAGTTTGAGACATAGTTATAGTTTAGAAGGTGCTTTGTATTTTAATCGATATTGTGCAATAGATTATACACATTATCTCTGAGCACGGTAAGGGTAAAGATAATTTACCCGTTTACATGCCTTCATAGAACCTTCCTACTGTCACCAAATTCTCAAACCAACGGTCCTTCCTGACGTAGTTCGACTGCATTGGGAGCATGTCATATTATAGTTTAATCATCTCTGTTTGACTAGGTATACTAGGCTAAATTCATTTAAGGCAAATTTGAAGCACAAAAGAGTTTTTAGGACATTTGGTTTGAGATTTGGTTGACAATAGCCAGCATTGTTCCACTGGTCGACGACTAATACAAGTGAATTCAGTGACGTCCAACATATTTCATGAATTGAGAAACACGCTCAAAGTGTGTTACAATTTGTGATGTCGATCATGTGTACTTACAAGAGCCTTCTACTTCTATATTCGCTTCAGAGTTATCATCTAAGAAGAACACAACTCTCAGAGTGAGCCGAATGTTAAACGATGCGGCACTAGGTTCTCGAAAGCTTGAGTCAAAATATTTAGCTGTATAGATTTATGAAGAACACGTTGGTTGTCCAACATGTCCACTGAGAAGAGAATTCAGTTTGAATTTTGAAACATGGTTTATAGTTTCCTAGGTTTTTTACATTTTAATCATCATTATGCACTGGATTATAAACTATCAGTGCTTTTTTCAGCCGGCATCTTTTTCAGCTACCGGTACTAAAACTTAGTTATTTATTTTAATAATAAAAACAATAATTTGGTTATTTTAATTTAATTTCAGTGTGAACTGCTTTCAGTGTTTATTGAGACCCCTCCCAACCTCAATCCCGCTTTTCTCGGGATTTTAGTCCTTCCATAATTGTTCAGTTCCGGAACCTTTTTTCTAGAAAAAACACTGTAAACTATTACTGAAAATACGCCGTCTATTACATATTATTGCATGACAAGATCTAATATATAAAAATAATGAGAAGGAAATTGAGTCTATTTGAGCATATGTGTAGACTGGACGACAATAGAAAAGAAAAAAATTTATGATGAGAATTATGGATAGAAATGGGCGACGAGGAAGACCTAACAGGGAGTGGACGGATGATATCAAGGATTGATGCAAAAAAGATCTGCACGACTTGAGAATAGGGGCCGTCCATAAATGACGTCACGCATCTAGGGGAGGGAGGGGGGTCAGAAATTTGTGACGATGTGTGACAAGAGGGGGTGTTACTTTTGTGACGACGTGTGACGAGGGGGGAGGGGGGGTAAAAAATCGGCCAAAATAGCGTGACGTCATTTATGGACGGCCCCATAGCAGCGCAGAATCGAGGACAGTGGAAACAAGTGATGATGCGTGCATTGGACACCTGTTTTCGGTCTATATTATGATGATGATGATGATGATGATGATGATGATGATGATGATGATGATGATGATGATGATGATGATGATGATGATGATGATGATGATGATGATGATGATGAGGAGGAGGAGGAGGAGGAGGAGGAGGATTATGATGATTACATAATTCACATAATTCTCAACATGCATCCAAAGAAAATACTCACCGGAATTCCGTCTCATTCTAAAGTATATTGAAGCACCCCATCGTTTCAGCGGAAAACCTGACAAAATAATAGTTTCATTTTCTTCAAAGCACAGTTGCACTTCGATGACAGGCTAACAGCCAATTATTTCTTATTTGCTAAATATTTTTCGGCCAGTGTCACTATTCTTACAATGGCACACATGCCCGCAGAGAGGGCATAGGCGTAGACTCTGGAGGGGCATCCCGGGAACGTGCCCCCAATAATTGAGGAGGGGCAACCCCCCAAATCGAGAGGAGAATTTCTTCAAATATTAAAATATTATGTTTCAATATAAACAAATTTCTTCAGAAACAGAAAAACAGAGACACAGAACTGAAATACTATCAGAAATTCAGAATGAAAACAAAGATTTATTTTTTCTCCAATATCTTCAATATGAAACAAATTTTTATGTAAACAAACGCACCCATTTCATGCGCATTACGTAACAACTTAAGCCTCTGAGGTTTTTCACCTCTGGTCTGGACAATCAGCGAACCTCAGAGGCTTAAATTCTATTCTCGATTTGGGGGCGTTGCCCCCCTCACCTCAATTTTTGGGGCTACGTGCCCCGGCTGCCCTCCCCAGAGTCTACGCCTATGCATAAGGTCTGCTATTTAACTAATTTGGGACAAATTTTTTGTATTAGTTTTCGATCAAGTAGGCCTAATCAGTTTAACGAACCAAACAGAAAGTCAAAAATAGAAAGACCAAGTCTGTGGGTAAATTTTCACGCACTACTCATGCATCGTGCAACAAAAAAGTTCAGGGTTATGAAGGTGAATAGTTAATTTGGAAAGAAAAAATCAAGCATGATGGGCTGATAGGTTTAATATTAACCACAACAAAATTCAAGACATAATCCTTCTAGTGGAAAACTGAAGACTTCATACAATTGGTACAACGTTAAAAGGTGCAGAGACGTTAAGTGGCATTGACTCCAATTAATACTTAGATTGTTAACCACTCGTACAATACCAGGTCATCTAGTGTTATTAGTTAGTGTTCTATCCTTTCAGGTTCCTTAAATGAACGACATCACCATTTGGAGCTTTAAAATTTGTTCTTAGCATTGAATTGCTGTGATATTGTTGCATCCGTGTTTCGGTAAATAAATAACATCATTTGGAGCTTTAGAATGTGGTCTTTTAGCATTAGATTGCACCGATCTTATTGCATCTCTGCCACAATTATTGATCCTATGACTTTAGAGCGTGAAAGATGTGCGTAAAAATTGAAGTAGAATGTCAACCGTATTGCACAGACCGAGTAATGATACAATCTAAAATTCTGACCTCTTGAGCAGGCGTTATTTTCGTGGCATCTCTTAGTTATCACGTATTCGGTTACGTTTGGGTGATACATCAGGTTCTCAGGTTTAAATGCCTGAAAGTTATGCTGCAGAAAGCAAAGCCAGTTTTTGTCCGAGAACTTGAACTGTACGGAAATGCAGTCACTTTTGGCAATACAAGCCGCAACGCAGGTTCGCTCGTCTTTCGCTGATTCGAGTAGGGTAGCGTTGGCCGATAACTGACCATAGAGTGACGGTTTCATAGTGACGTAGCACTCTGAGATGTGTTTAGAAATGAAAATCAACAAAATTGGCATAAGGAAAACAATTCTGCATAACAAGACCTAATTATATTTGTGCCGTTTAAGAAGTGAAGGCAACCTTTAAACCACAAGAAACCTAACCTAGGCTAGGACGTGTATTAGTGAAGTAGTATGTTGTATTACCTAACCTCTCAGGGATGCTATAACATGAATAAGATTGGATAAACAGCGTAGCAGAAAAGTACGGGTTCACACGTGATCGCAAAAATATCTAAACACACAATTATAAATGTAATAATATTAAAACCTTTTTCTGCGTTTTCTGTAGGCGTCTGGCATCTCTTGACAAGAACATATTCTTTAGTCGTATCGCTCTGGTACATTTGGCCCTTGACAAGATTCTGCTCATTATACTGAAGCAAGCAGTTAATACCAACAACCTTCCTTTCAATCTGATAAGAAACACATGCTGGAATCTTGACGCAAGCATCCTTGCATTCGTCTTCAGTTTTCACATCAGGAACATTTGCCACCTGGCGTGAAACCCAACCAGGATTCTTGCTCTCAAAGATGGGAAGGCATATATCTGGACTTTTTGTTGTCGTGACCAGCCCTAAAATATAGTGTCACGCTGTTCAACATAATGGATTCAAAATGCATGTACATTGTACTATCCAAAAGTGTGGAAGCTTTGAATGACGGCATATTGCTGAAAGCTACAATATCATTACTTTAATGAATCAATTAGTAATATTTTCTTTTCTAGTAACAAATCTTTTACTAACACTGGACAAACAGCGTAGCAGGAAAAGTACGGGTTTCACACATGATCGCAAAAATATCTACACACAATAATAAATGTAATAATATTAAAACCTTTTTCTGCGTTTTCTGAAGGCGTCTGGCATCTCTTGACAAGAACATATTCTTTAATCGTATCGCTCTGGTACATTTGGCCCTTGACAAGATTCTGCTCATTATACTGAAGCAAGCAGTTAATACCAACAACCTTCCTTTCAATCTGATAAGAAACACATGCTGGAATCTTGACGCAAGCATCCTTGCATTCGTCTTCAGTTTTCACATCAGGAACATTTGCCACCTGGCGTGAAACCCAGCCAGGATTCTTGTTCTCAAAGATGGGAAGGCATATATCTGGACTTTTAGTTGTCGTGACCAGTCCTAAAATATAGTGTCAAGCTGTTCAATATAATGGATTCAAAATGCATGTACTATCCAAAAGTGTAAAAGTTTTGAATGAGGGCATATTGCTGAACTCTACACTATCAGTACTTTTGTGAATCAATTAGTATTTTTTATCTAGTGGCAAATCTTTTTTCTCACACTGAAGGACCTTTCACTGCTTTAGCGAAATAAGACCTGTGCCCCTTGGTTTCTTTTTGTTTCTGTGTGGACTGGCGCATTGAACTGTTGATGGGTTATAAATAGCGCGCTAGTTTCACAAAATATAGCCGGTAAGGTTTTAAGGTTTTATTTTATTTACACCGTGTATTTTCTAGCGTCATCATTATGCATTTAGTTCTATTCTTAGCGCCATGAATTTTTGACGTAGCCTAATTAAGCACGAATTTTCATCGAACGCAGTTTTGTGAAGTTCTATTTTTAGCGCCATGTATTTTTGACGTACGGTAGTTAAGTAAGCATTTTCACCGAACGCTGTTTCGTGAAGTTCTATTTTTAGCGCCATGAATTTTTGACGTAGGCTAATTAAGTATGCATTTTCACCGAACGCCGCCTGTGGAGTTTTGTTCGTACCACGTGGCTTACGCGTGTATAATTTTGGTGAAAATTCTTCGAAACTTCACCGAAGACTACTATGGCGGAGGTTGCCGGTGAAATTTCACTTTTCACCAATAATATGGTTAAGCGTCTATCCTGCAGTGGGAAACTTCACCACCGTGTGGTATAAATAGAGTAGAGTTGGAGAAGAAGGTGTGTGTGTATGTGTGTGTGCGCGTGCGTGTGTGCGTGTGTGTATGTGTGTGTGTGTGCATGCGTGCGTGTGTGTATGTGTGTGCGTGTGTGTATGTGTGTGTGTGTGCGTGCGTGCGTGCGTGCGTGTGTGTGTGTGTGTGTGTGTGTGTGTGTGTGTGTGTGTGTGTGTGTGTGTGTGTGTGTGTGTGTGTGTGTGTGTGTGTGTGTGTGTGTGTGTGTGTGTGTGTGTGTGTGTGTGTGTGTGTGTGTGTGTGTGTGTGTGTGTGTGTGTGTGTGTGTGTGTGTGTGTGTGTGTGTGTGTGTGTGTGTGTGTGTGTGTGTGTGTGTGTGTGTGTGTGTGTGTGTGTGTGTGTGTGTGTGTGTGTGTGTGTGTGTGTGTGTGTGTGTGTGTGCTAAGTTGGAAGTGCTAAGTTGAGATTCAGTAGTGAGAGAGAGCCGGAGTCAGTAAGGAGATTCCGTCGATTGATTTTAAGGTTCAGCAGTTGTAGATTGAGTTGAGAGTTGACAATGGGGCAGCCTGTTTTGGCGGCAATCAGTTTCTTTGCATTAGTGAGTTGTTTCTTTCGAGGGAGATTAACAGTTAGACAGACAACCAGTAACTTTGTGGAAGTGAATTTTGTCGGGAATTTACGTTTAAATTGTCAGTCCTTGTAAGGGCGAACTTTTGTCACCTACGTGGAATTTGAAGAACTGTGAATTAAAGAAAACGACCCGGAAAATTGTGTTGTTTCTGAGCCTCTTGCTAGACCCAGGGAGCCGGACTTGCGATTGGACATCCGGGCGACTCGGTTACGGCATTCTGGTGGCGCCAGACATTTTTTGTAACTGGGGCATAGCCAAGGCAGTCATACAAGTAACCAGTGCAGAGGGCGATTTATTTCTCGAACAAATTCTGGGCAGCGCAAAAATTCTGGCAGGGCAACGACCAGGGCAAAGGTTTTTTACTAGTATATTGTATTGTATTGCCTGACCTCTAATTGATGCTAAAACATGATCAAGATTGGACAAACAGCGCAGCAGAAAAAGTACACAATAATAAATGTAACGATATTGAAACCTCTTTCTGTGCTCTTTGTAGGCGTCTGGCATCTCTTGACAAGAACATATTCTTTAATCGTATCGCTCTGGTACATTTGGCCCTTGACAAGATTCTGCTCATTATACTGAAGCAAGCAGTTAATACCAACAACCTTCCTTTCAATCTGATAAGAAACACATGCTGGAATCTTGACGCAATCATCCTTGCATTCGTCTTCATTTTTCGCATAAGGAGCACTTACCACCTGACGTGAAACCCAACCAGGATTCTTGTTTTCAAAGACGGGAAGGCATATATCTGGACTTTTAGTTGTCGTGACCAATCCTAAAATATAGTGTCACGCTGGTCGATATAATGTATTCAGAAATCATGTACTATCCAGAAGTGTGGAAGTTTTGAATGATTGCATATTGCTGAACTCTACACTATCATTACTTCTATGAATCAATTAGTATTTTTCTCATCTAGTAACAAATCTTTTACTCACACTGAAGGACCTCAATGTATGAATTAATTGCAATAAAAGTAGGGTGACGCTTTATGCATCCGTTATTCTTAGCATTATTAATTAATAACTTCTATGTCGCCAGTGTAGAACATACAAGGCATCAACCGATGACGCACAAACCCAATCCATAATCAGGTCCAAATCCAGAACAACAGTCCGTTGAGATAGAAAAACAGCCTATGGTGAATAAGCATTTGAAACTGACAAGTTTTAAGTTGAGAACAAAATGACATAAGTGACGGAGAAGTACGAACAGAAACAAGGTGAGAATTCCAAAATTTAGGTCGAGCGACCGAAAAATCTCGTTGTAAACAACGAACAGTTCTAGTTTTACTTATGAATATGGAAGGACATCATGAGGTTGTTGACTAGTAATGAGACCGAGGAACAAGGATCGATTTAAAAATACTGTGGTTGGCCATATTTCAATGTTTTAGAAATCATTATCCGCAATTTAATAGATTCTCTGCTGAACAGGAAGCCAATGCAATTAGCCAAGCCAAGTCAAGCGTATACTGTAATTATGCATTGCTTATTTGCGCAATAACAGTAATATTTTACTCTCTGACAACTGTAAATTGAATCAAAAGGACAGGCAACCTGAGAGAGATATAGGAGACATTCAGTGCATATAACAACATGCAACGCAACCAAAAGAGAATTCAGTGCGTAGCCTAGTCGTAAATAATAAATAAAAGCAAATGTTGTACTACGCAAAGTCGGTTTTCGCATTTAAATACAGAGCCAAATAAACTACATTAGACACATAGAATAACTTTTGCTACCACTTACCTCAATTAGCATTCGGAACACTATCAACCGTTCAGGCGTACAATTCCGTTGTAAAAAATTATTAAGCTGATATTCCCAATCACTCTTAATTTTGCTCCTGAATTATGGAAATATTGGAGCTTCAGGGTAGCTTCACATCCTGATCGAGACTTAATTTAGTTCGACAGGCATATAGAAAAGCTCTACCATCTTAGACTTAACACTTTAACGACGAGAGTGTACTAAATGTGACTGGGAAACCAATGCAGTCGTCGTTAAAATGTCTAAGTTCCAATAATTTTGTTCTTAGCTGTATAGGCCCATAACCAAACCGGGATAACCTATCCCGTGATTACGTTGTGGTAAATTATGAATATGCCACTCGTCATACAGTGTTTTAATCTAGACACCTTTTGGGGGGAAATTCCCCCCAGGATTTATGTTCCCCCAGAGGCCAGGAATATTATAATGTAAATACCTTGTGGGGAGGGAAATTCCCCCCAGGATAGATGTTTCCCCCCCAGAGGTGAGTAATATATCTTTTAAGAGATGAATTGAATTCCTAAAAAAAAGGTCATCAAGTTTTTTGTGAGAGTAATTCGTATAGAAAAAGCCTTAAAAGTGGGACGAATGTCTAAAAAAAATTGAAAAAGTCTGAAACTCTTTCAAGATGGATGAAATTACCCAAAAAAGTCATGTGTAAATTCGTTGGTCCCCCCACAAACCTTGTTTCCCCTCCCAGAAGAGGGGGACTAGATTAAACACTGCTCGTCGTTTCCCCTCCCAGGAGAGGGGGACTAGATTAAACACTGCTCGTCATACAAACGCACTGACATGCAACGCAACTAAATTCGTGAGTTCAAAATAATAGCGTAATAATCTAAATCAACAAAAACTAACGTAGGCCTACATTGAAGCCTGATTATCACCCTCAATAGTTGCAAATAGCTACAGATTTATGCATTTTGAATGCTTCATCTCTATATATTACCTGGAAACTTCGGACACCTGTCGACAACAACATATTCTTTAGTTGTATTACTTTGGTATAATTGGTCCTTGATAAGTTTCTCCTTGTTATACTGAAGAAAGCAGAAAGTACCAACAACCCTCCTTTCAGTCTGATACGACACACACACTGGAACAGTGACACATGCGGCCTTGCATTCGTCTTCGGTTTTCGCATCAGGAATGTTCGCCGCCATACCAACCAGGATTCTTGTTCTCAAAGACGGGAAAGCATAAGTTGTGTTCTATCGTTAGCTTGTCTTTTTCTAAAATACAGATCAAATATTCAGAAAATACACGCACATCTGAAATTTTAATCTAAGTAAAGTCAAAGTGCCCTAAAGTACTAAATTTACTGAGACGGCTTACTCCAATCAAAGGCCTAACTGCATTCGTTTTACTGTTATTAAAGTAAACTTCGCTAGACACGTATTAAAGTCGGCTGATTCTGTCGATTAGACTTGATTACACAGTTTTCAGCAATCGCCATTAATGAATTTGTTAATCACTGAACTCAACTGATAGAAATTTCAATGATATATCTCGAGTATCATCCCAAGTGAAAACTTTATATCTCACCGTTGTATGTAATGAGTTGCGGTATGACAACTCACCACTATTCTGAATACCGTACACGAAGTAATATAATAACTCAGTTACAAACGTAACTTTATATACATTTGACTGTTAATGTTCCGCATGCTAAAACGTCAAAGAAGCCTAAAATAATCTCTGAAAGCTATCGAGTAATCAGTTGGAAATCGTCACCTGGATCACGGCATCGACTAACAAGTATGTATTCCGTAACAGACCATAGTTCGAGCATTCTGTCTAACACGAGGTTTTCTTTGTTTAATTGTAGCCAACATAAATCGTGCTCCGGATTCGTGTCAATCTGGTATGAGACACAGCGCTCGTCAGCGACACAAGCGTTCCTGCAGGCCTCTTCGTTCTGTGTTTTCAATTGAGGCAATGCATGTTGGGAATGAATCCTTGGATACTTCTCGTCAAACACAGGTATACAAGAAGGCGATGTAGCTGAAACAGATATAAAATCTGATAAGACATAATATATACGACAACAAATGATCGCGGCAAAGAAATATTTATGCAGTATTCACAACATACATAGAAATATATAATTATCAGGTATTCCACGAGTGTGTAATGCTAGATCTATTTATGCTAGATCTATTTCTACTTCAAACTCCAATATATATATATATATATATATATATATTTATGCAGTATTCACAACATACATAGAAATATATAATTATCAGGTATTCCACGAGTGTGTAATATATATATATATATATATATATATATATATATGTATATATATATATATATATATATATATATATAGGCCTATGTCCAATAGCTATGACAGATTATAGAAATTTCATATCTCGAGTATTATTGAAAAACATATAGGCCTACTGACCAACGAACCTATAATTCCTATTCTAGATTAACCTCAAATCATATTATAATGCCTAGAGTCATAGTTTCCTAACTTTTTATGAACTATTATTTATGCTAATTAGTTGCACTATTTTAAAAGTTCGATTTTGTCAACTTGCTTTCGAGAATAAACGAAATTGATTGATTGATTGACTGACCGTTGCCAAAGTTTGAAATGTCGGCACGCATTTATTGTACAATTTATTATAGCTTAACATTTAGATACAAACGATCGATCCATGATACTCTTCATTTAATATAACATATTTAATTTTGTAATGGTCAGGTTAAGGTTAGTGAGAAAAAACAATGAGTTCGTAACTGCTTCTTAACCAAGCCAGTGTTTTCTGTTAGAGCGTATACCACATACTGAGTGTAAAAATTTGTTGCAAGGAAGCATTGATATAGCCTCACAGCACACCGATGATCCACAGAAGCCTTTTAATAGTTTTATGAATTCTTTCATGCTTTTCTCGTCGAATGACAATTATGTGAAGAATAGTCCTAATCGTCTTGAATGGATCACATTCGATCAATTCATTACAAAAACAGGAGATTCGGAGCTGAATATTATATCGTAGAAAGAATGTGGCACAATGATGTGATGTATGTTTGCACACTAACAGTAATACCATATTCTTTATTAAGCGTACAAATCTAAGCGAGACATGATGGGACAGGTAGGAAAGATAGGAAGCCTCATTCTGCATGCAACATCGAGTTACCCAGGAACAATTGTTTACTAATTGTCCGAACAATAAAATTTACTTTTAGAACAATTTTGCACTACCCACGTATGCATGCTTTTGCATGGTGTCAATATTTTTACAAGTACAAGTCCAGAATCAGAAAAAGCCCAAACTCCACCAAGCATGTATACATTACACTTGTGTAGTGTGAATTCGGAAAATTTACAACCCTTTTGGCTCAGAATTTGGCCTAGGATCTAAAAAGTTAACGAAAAAATCGTAACTCCCTTAAAACCTTGTTTCTCATCTAGGCCTATGTGAATGTTGTCACCTTCAACTAGGAAACCTCTGACTGCCGCCTCAAATAGTTAAACATGCTCTGCGACAGCGAATAATTTTATGCTTTAGAGCTTATGATCCTGTTTTCGGATATTTACAATGAGATTCACGTAAAACTTAAAATTTCTAACCTACGTGATTTAGAACTGGAGAAAGGCCCTCTGTCATTACACCACTAGTCAACTATGTACATTGATGCACGGCAAAATAAAATTCATGAGTTCAATATTGACATAACATCAAGACTTCATTAGTATCGACACAATTGTAAATGCCATTGCTTTATGTATTGCGAATTCTTCAACTCTATTACCTGGAAACTTCGGACATCTGTCGACAAGAACATATTCTTTAACTGTATCGGTTTGGTACATTTGGTCCTTGATAAGTCTCTGCTCGCTATACTGAAGCCAGCAGAAAGTACCAACAACCCTCCTTTCAGTCTGATACGAGACACATGCAGGAATAGTGACACATGCGGCCTTGCATTCGTCTTCAGTTTTCTCTTCAGGAGCAAATAGCGCCTGGCGTGAAACCCAACCAGGATTCTTGTTCTCAAAGACGGGAAAGCATAAGTTGTGTTTTATCGTTAGCTTCTCTGCTTCTAAAATACAGCGTCAAACTGGGTCAAATATTCAGAACGCATGCATATTTGAAATTTTAATCTAAATAAAGTTTTAGTGCCCTAAAGGACTAAATTTATAGAAACAGCTAACTCATATCTTAGGTGTACCTGTACTCGTTTTACTGCTATTGAATTCAATTTTGCTAGACATGAGTGATATTAAAGTCGGATAATTTTTTCCACTAAACTGGATTACAAAGATTTAATCGACTTTTGTATAAACAGTTTGTATAATAAAGTCCTAAATCACTTAACTCAACGCTCAGTTACAAACGTAACTATGCGTTTGACATTTAATGTTCCGCATGCTAAAACGTCAAAGAAGCCTAAAATAATCTCTGAAAGCTATCGAGTAATCAGTTGGAAATCGTCACCTGGATCACGGCATCGACTAACAAGTATGTATTCCGTAACAGGCCCTAGTTCGAGCATTCTGTCTAACACGAGGTTTTCTTTGTTTAATTGTAGCCAACATAAATCGTGCTCTGGATTCGTGTCAATCTGGTATGAGACACAACGCTCGTCAGCGACACAAGCGTTCTTGCAGGACTCTTCGTTCTGTGTTTTCAATTGAGGCATTGCATGTTGGGAATGAGTCCTTGGATACTTCACTTCAAACACAGGTATGCAAGAACTGGCGGATCCAGAGATCGATCTCTGATTTACCTTGGACTTGTCCCTAAGCTGCGACGTGACTGAAACAGATGTCAGATTCGGTAAAACACGTTAGGGAATTATATTTTGACACTTGTTATAGCCGTTTAAGCACTTCAGAAGACACTCAATATATAAAGTAGACGAAGACAGATGATTGCAAGAAAGAATATTCACCGAATAGTTTCAAAATTACATTAGACAGATATATATTCGAATAATCTGACATTTAATGAGTTGTGTTGCTAAAATCTTTCGATACAATTTTCAAGATATGAATTTGAATTCTTTTTGTTTGGGACTTACGAGATCAGCCATGCCGGAGGGTCCATAGACCCATGATGCCCATCCGTGATTTACCTTGAGCGGCAATGCCCTTAATCCCAACGTGTCGCCATGATCCTGTCGCCCAAGACTACATCGTGCGCATGCTTTGAGGTTACTGCTACATGTGAATCAAAGTCTTGAACTGATTGATTTGATTTTTGATACAGGTAACTGTATTCCATAGGTATCCGCCCAAAAATAGTTTTGGGAAGTATCGGATGACACTCCATCGACGCAAAACATAATTATGCATTTTGTGCTGTTTCAGTTAGATACTTACTTCTATGGCTCATATCCATCAACGGAATGGTGTGCAAAATGGTATGGAAGGTTGGTAGACCTACGGTTATATAAACTGCAGAAGTCTATTGCTGTTATCATTCTTACACTGCAAATATTTTTAATTCACTGAGTGCATGTATGTATGCATGTATGTAAGTATGTATGTATGCATTAGGGTGGTAGTGAAAAAAGTATTTTTTAATAATGCCTGGGACATCCCCTAGTTCTGTTCGTATTGGTAGTAGAAACTCATGTGCAAAATGTTTTTTAAATATTCCATTATTTGGGTGTGCCACACGACAACTTAAATTTTGCATATTACATTATCCATGATTTAAGCCGTAAAACTCAACTTTCTTATTTTTTCAGGAGCTGGATGAAAGTTAAACACTTTTAGAACCAATTATTTCATTACTGTAATAGGCCTATGTGATGAGTGTGATGTAGCATGAATAGTTGGATACCTTAGTCTATGATGATGTTTTATAAATAAATGATTTAATGATAAATATATAAATTAGAACCAACTGGAACTGAGGAGTAAATATATAATTGTAAGTTTTAAAACAATTTTCTGGACTTTTGTAGTCTGTACATTTAACGCTTTTCTAAAGCTTAATGATTTATATACTTACTTACTCACACTATCTCACATTATTCATATTCCATTTCAAATTAATCACATTTTTAAAGTTGTCCTTCGAGATGTTTTCAACGCTCTGACTGGACCATTTGCTGGACCTGAAATACCCATGTTTAAACGATTTCAGAATGCATGGCCTTCGATCGTCCATGACATGATTGCTGATGGTTTGTCAGATGATGAAATTGCTGCAGAAATGATGCAAGACGCTGTTGAATTTGCAGTGGAATGTTTGCAGAAAGAGAGTCAGCTTCGTGATGATAACCTAGAGCACTTGGAACTTGCACTGATCTACATGGGTCATGTCCCAGCCTCTGATGTCATGCATAGGGCCAGGTGGATGGCCAAGGCCATCTGTTCTCACAAAGTATTCCTCTTTCGATCTCGATTCCGAATTACCTTTCGGAAAATAAATTTACTATGTTCTCTGAACCTGCTTTGTTTATCTGCTTTGTTTATCTCAGATCCTGCATGATTCACGGCGTCTCACTCTGTATGATCTAGGATCTAGAATCTTCTAGGCTGCGCTCCATCTCTTCTAGGCTGCGCTCCATCTTACCTTCGTGACCTTTGCCGCCCGGTGTCCGACGTCGTAGCGCGTCGGGCACTTCGCTCCTCGACCAGAGGGGAGCTCTTGGTCCCACGTGCTCGTTCTTCTACTGGGCAGCGCCGGGTTTTCTCTTTTGTGGGTCCCTGCACTTGGAATGGACTCCCGCTGGAACTGCGATTACTACTTCTGAATAATTTGCCTGCGTTTAATAAATCACTTAAGTCTTTCTTTTTTAGCCGTGGCTGGACTGTGAGCGCTCCTGAGTAGGTATCTTGAAGGGGCGCTATATAAATTTTCAGAATGAATGAATGAATGAATGAATGTATCTAACAATAGACTAACATGTTTCCAACACATCGTGAAATTCAGATCGATAAATGTGAATGTGACTAACGTTGCTGTAAAGGCACTTTCCCGTCATACTTGGTACCTCACTGAGGAATTGGTATACCTCAGTGAGGAATTGGTCGATTTCTGCTTTTTCGATGATCGCATTGACGCTGCTACCAAAGCCTTGTTGGTGCAGACAATGAGAACCAAAGTTGGTTATGGCAAATGTCCACAAATTACTGTAGACACAGCTTCGTGTACTCTTGATGACTTTGTGACTTCAAACATGATGAATACTGCGCATCCCCACTGATTGGCTGGAGAAAGATAGAACTTCGTGGAAACAGGACAGCATCTATTTGGAGTGTCATCAGACTGTAGAAAGGTTGAGTGTGGTGAATAATAGGGCAGAAAGGGGAGTGGCACTGATCCAAGAATGCAATCAAATACTGACCAAGGATGAAGGTCAAAAGCAGGCCTTGCTCCCTGTGGTGTCCGAGCATCGATAAAAGTGTCCGGACCCCAAGAAGTCAACGGTCACAAAATTGAACCAGTAAATATTTTAATATTTTAATCAAACTGACAGAGTTGAATAATGCTCACAAGTACTCTTTGAGTATTCTACTTTTAAACCTAGCAATTTAGAATGTACTTTCCGTTACACAAAATACAAAAAAATTGATAATATTATCGCAATTGTGCTTACAATCCTTGTGTAAAATTTGGTAAACTTGTCATCTCATGTGGCACGCCTAAATGATGGAATATCTTTATAATATTTTGCACCCTATCGTAGTTTATCAAAAGGAACATAACTAGGGGCTGTCCCATCTATTTACAAAAATAACATTTTTGAGCACCACCCTAGTATGCATGTATGTATATATGTATATATGTATATATGTATGTATGTATGTATGTATGTATGTATGTATGTGTATGTATAGGTTTTATTTTCAGTTTATTCGCAATAATTCATAGTAATTAACATTTATTATTAGTTGAAACTATCGTAAGGGATAAGTTATAAAAGGAGAAAAGCTCGAATGAGCTTATGGCGTCCACCGTACTAATCTATATGGAGAATTTATATAGCGCCTCTTAGAAGTTATCTACTCAGAAGCACTCCCGACGCAACCCCGGTTGAAAAGTAGTCTTGGGATTTGAGTAAAATGTGATGGTATGGGTAGGTGGGACCAAGCGAAGCGCCACAGGGAGCCCATTCTAGATCACATAACATCCCTGCCGTTTAAAGCTGATCGTAACTATATCTCGCATTCTGTACAGGAATGCTTATACTGACAATACTTTGCACTAATCCCTGTATCTGGCCCCAGAATTGACCTGTCTAGTTTGTCTAAGTTGCGTCTGCGTCAGCTTAGTGTATATGAATAAACGAATTTGATTGATTGATTGCAGGCCCAGCGATGGAGGAAGCACGGTGCTGCCTAAGGGGGAACCACAAGTGGGGAACCAGAAGCTCAGCCTGCTTAGAAGAGCGCAGAGAACCACAGCGCTGGATGTTCCGAGTGGAGCGGCAATACTCTCACAAGTACACAGGGACCCACACACAAGGCAGCGCCACACTAGGGGAGAGACCCGAAAGGCAATACGCTGCAGGCTATAGGAAGCTATGAGAATCATAAGAATGGTTACAGATAATAATACGTCAAGCATAAGCAACCTGAACATATACATACATAATTACTGGTATTAAACACACTGATACTACATGTATAGGATACAACGAAACAAAGAAAAATAGAAAGGTTCAGTAGTGAGATACGAATAACAGTTTATGGTTCGCCTTAAATGATGCCACAGAGTTGATAATTTTAAGATTTCTGGGTAGTGAGTTCCGAAGTTTTGGACCCTGTGCAACTACAGAAAACGTGTGGCTGGTGTTAGTACTAAAAACGAGAGATCGATAATATGCATGCGGGTTTTATATTGGTGCATGCATATGTTCGTTAGTAATTAATTAAGTATCAAAGCATCTAGGGAGCAGTCCATGACAATAATTACAGAATATGAAAACAACTTATTGCATTTTGATAAATATATGAGAGTTTGAGCAGCCTGTCTTGTTTGAATCAAACGGTAGAGAGTGTGTGTATGTGCGTGTGCATGCATGTAAGATTATGTATGATATATGTATGCATGTATGCTTGTATGCATGCATATTTGCAGACATATATGTAGCCATGAATGTATGTGGACATTGCAATTAACATTTGTAACATATAATAGTTACATATTGATGTAAATCACTGCATCATATTATACTTCGTAACTTTTCATCTAAGTCTTTCGAAAGTCCGCTGCTGGTCTTTGGTTTTCGCATCCGCATAACACTCCGCCGAAGTCAGATGGACCAACCTAGACTCTTACTCTCAAATACGGAACACAGAGGTCACGAGGTTATTCAGTCCAATTGTCCAATATTAAGGACGTGGAGTCAAATTTCACAATTGTAGGCCCATTTGTGTGTTTACAGACTCCATTAACATTCGAAATTGACGACTATAGAAACTGGAAAATATTCTTATGCATGTATGCATGCATGTATGTATGTACGTACGTACGTGTGTATATATCTGACTAGTTATGCAACGCCTCTTAAGAACCGAACAACGGTCCTAGACATAGCTGTTTAACAAATATAAATAGGCGCGCCTTAGGATAGCCAGTGTTGTAGGCCTACAGTAGCGAAGTAAAAGTTAAGTTAAGGTTATAATACTTTTACTAGTAACGAAGTATCACAAAAATTTTTAAAGTGCGCAAGAAATGCGAATCGGAGGCGCGGAAATAAATACATCCATTTCAATTACAACTGTTATTACATGTAATTGGTGGTTTCACAATTACAATTACCTGACCAAATTGTTATTAATTACAGTTGAATTAGGGCCTACGATTACAATTGCATTTAACCCAAGTCCACAACAAAGATGGCCAGCGTGAATGAGTTTCTACGGAAACACAGGTATACTCATCGTGATGCTAGTATTCTTACCCGAAACAAACTGGCAGGTGCAGCAGAAGAGAAACAGCACAACAGGCACCAGCAGCATTCCGTCCCTGTCATAAAATTAATATATGTTTTCGATTACGCTCGATCTGTTATTCTTAGGTATAATGCCATATTGCGACAAATAAATGCAATATGTGCTGCAACTTTAAGCGAAAGTTCCAACCGACAGACCAATTAGCCTACCGATCTACCTATAAAAGCCGCCAAGCGGTCAAATCGTCAAACGTCAAATCGTCAAACCATCAAGCGGTCAAACCATCAAGTGGTCAAACCATCAAGCGGCCAAACCATCAAACAATCAAACGTTAACCGGTCAAACCATCATCAAGCGGTCAAACCATCAAAGTAGTCAAAAAGCGGTCTCACCGTGTTGCAACACATTTTATTATAGATTACTTTACCACGTTAATATAATTAATTGAAACAGTCAGTTTACAGCTACGAAAACCGGCTTATATGCGCGTGACCAACACGGTATAATCCTTCTGTTTGAGATTTAAAAAACCACCAGAAAAACCATCAGAGACGAAGACTTGAGATGCCTAGAGATGTCATGGGACGAGGCAGAGGAGCTGGGAGTGGACAGAGACGAGTGGAGGAGATGGGTTGCCCGATGTGCAGAGTTGCACGAGATAGACAAGTGCTAAGTAAGTTTGAGATCCATGGTTCCCCAAGAGAAATGCCAAGAGTTAATACATGGTAAATGAAAAAATAATTTCCTTGACATGTCTACACTACTAGGAGGAGGCCACTAGAAGAAAGTATTATGCTAGGTAACTGCTGATGGCATTTGGGCATTGTGGAAAGTAAGTGGCACAGGTAAATAAGTACTGTCGTGATTCACTATAATGCTGAAAGTGCAAACACACATATACATGAAGCAAAAGCTGTGGGCTACCAAATTTACTAAACAAATAAATAAATAAGCAACTGTGATTGTTGAATCGTGATCGCTGGAACAGAAGGATCTAACGGTTCTCAAGACTGCTTTTGAAACAAAATAACAAACTACAAGACTGTTGCAAAAATCGGTTCAGCTCTAAGACAGACTAGTATAGTTCTATTACCTCTTTCCTGCTATAGTTCTATTACCTCTTTCCTGCTGCCATTATATTCAGCTGACGTTCGTTGAGCAGATGATGTCTACGAAAATGCTTGCGTTTGAGATGTAATGAAACTGGTGACAAGTGAAGAAATCGTGTATGTGCATCTGATAGCGAGCCTTTTATTGCCTGGTTCCGAGTCTCGCACTCGAAACAGCTGGTGTGAAGTGTCACGTAAACAGTCACAGTGGCCATTAGAAACAGTGCGAATCAAATGGAAAATTAACGCGAAATCGCTGAGACAAGAGGATCGAACAATTCTCATGATTGCGTTTGTACCGGTGAAGTGGAGGCTTTGCGTAGAACAAACTCGTGAAGTTCAACACGATTTTTTTTTATTTCTGGCTGATCGCTTTCAAACTTAATTCTCTTTATGCTTGAATCGTCAAAACTATTGCAGCTGTCGTTTATGCTACATCTGGCCTGCATATTAAGACATCGATTTATTAGCCCAATGCGATCATCAAGTATAGGCCTATGGAAATTGTATGGAAATTGTATGTGTGCATGACTGCGCAAATATTCATATTGATACGACTGCTACAGCCTGGCGTGTCTGTTGCTCACATCAGGCAGAATTAGCGATCTAAGTAGGTTTAACTGAGGCACTATAGAAATAAATATTTTCATCACACTTTTCGGAAGTTACATTACGAGTTTATTAATAACTTACGCCAGCGAACAGGTGCCATCCCCGGGCCTCTGGTATTGATATGTTTGCATGTTTTTGTGTATGTGTGTAGGGCCTATGTATGTATGTATGTATGTGTGTATGACTGTATGCATGTATGTATATATGTATGCCTGTCGTCGCTGTTTATATAATCTGAACCAGCATGTATGTATGTTTGTATGTATGTATGTATGTATGTATGTATGTATGTATGTATGTATGTATGTATGTATATATGGATGTATGTGTATATGTATGTATATATATGTATGTATGTATGTATGCATGTATGTATACGTGTATAGATGAAGCTGACAGGATCATGATCGATGAGTGGTTGGGTTCGTGGACAAATTCTGTTACCTCGGTGGCTTGGTAATAGCAATTGTTACAAGGAGGTAATTATAAGCACTGGGAAGGCAAATGCTGCATTTAAGGAAACTCGAAAGGATATGGAAGAGCAACGGATGCAGTATACGAAGACTAAGAAGATTCGTCTTTATGATGTCACGGTGTTGAGTACGTTGCTGTACAGAACTGGAACCTTTCCGATGACGGTGGCGAACAAAAGAAGACTGGAGGCGGCACATCATAGAATAAATGGCTGAGAAGAATTCTGCATGTTTCATGGCGTGGCAAAATACCGAATAAAACCCCAAGAGAGCGGACGGGAGAAGACAATATAGAGAACATCATCAGAAATTGAAGATTAAAACGGATACGGGACACGTGATTCCTATAAACAAGGATAGAACGAGGCTGAAAGACTGGCAGTAGACAGAGACGAATGGAGAAGATGCGCCCGATGTGCAGACTGCACGAGAAGGACTAAGTACTAAGTAAGCAAGTAAGAATGTATGTATGTTTGAATGTATGTAGGCTATGTATGTATGTATGTGGCTATGTATGTATGAATGTATGTCCATATGTATGCATACATGTATATATAATATATGCATGTATGTATGTATTTAAATGCATGTATGTATACATGTATGTATGTGTGTGTGTGTGTATATATGTATGTATGTATGTATGTGTGTATGTATGCATGCACGTATGCTAACGCTACCCTTTGGTTCCCTTGTTTTCAAATATGCGCTTTATTTGAAAATTCCTTAAAACTTCTAGACCACCTTTCCATGGATTGTGGTTTATAGTAGCTCTAATAGTCTATCGTAATCCCAATTGCACGTTTATTTAGCACCTCAACAAGAAACTATTCAAAGGCGCAATTTAATCTGACCTTTTAAAATAGCCTATCCTAATCTGTAATTGGTCTATAAGATGCTATGTGAGATTTTACAGTCAAGGTTAGTATCGAATAACTTTTCCTCGGATGACCTTTCCACCTAAAAATCAACCGTTTGTTTAGTCTGCACCAACCAAAACTTCTACATGACATTATTTTCAGCTTCATCTAACGGTCCCCTGAAAAAAACAATGCGCTTTAGACATTTTGTCCCAAATGAAACTTTATTGGCCTTAACACAAGTTAAAACTATAGTGTACATGCAGATTACGCCTTCTAAGCTAGTCGTCCCTCTTTTCCTCTGCTGCTCTAGCAAACTGTAGCCTTATCACCAATCTTAGCCTGTAGTTCTATTTCCATAATTTAAAATATGAGAATCGACTGAATTGTCCAGCATTTCTCTTTGTCAATGCCATTCAACTAAAACTGTGCTACCTCTCCTTCAAAATCAAACGTACAGACCATTTTTCCTCTGAGTTTTATATATATTCATAAAACGCTATTATAAACAAATGCTTCTATTAGCATCATTTATTTTAAAATTCATTTTGTTCCGCCTGTGCATAAAAATATAGATAGGCCTATTCACTGCGCTAGACTGGAGCTGACAGTGTAATGAATCTATAGGCCTAGGGAGTGCTCAGTGCTGTGCTTTGCTGTACAACCCTACACCACCCTAAAGTCCATGTAGGCCTACACCAATTGCAGCTGATGCAGTGCTGATAATGCCCCAGATTTGGTATATGCCAATGACATCACCATAGGCCTACTATTATACGTAGCGAAACAGGCCTATAGTTATATTTCAAATGTTTCGCTTTATGCCCCTTTGAACTTGGATACCACAATATAGTGCTAACTGTTAGCTCGAGGTGGACCTAGTCTAAAACGTCAGATAAGTAACTAATGCTTGTCATCTGACTGTTGCCGCCTAGCTCTCCAAGCAAATCCGGTGCACAGTTGTCACGTGGTACACAGCATAGCATTAGGCCTGCCTGGCGTGTAGGCCAGTAGCCCTGTCACTCTTCTGACCGCCGTGCATGCATACGAGCGACCTATTCTAAACGAAGTAGGCGTCAAAATAGACCTAAACTTCACTGAGCATATTATTAGCCCTCATGGATCGCTACAGATACTCACCTGAACCTTTGAATAGTTTGCCGCATACTCATTAGAAAAATAGTCGAGTTGCAAGATTATTTTCTTAATTATGAACTCGGAAGCAACACCAAAGCAAGCGGTGAGTATTCTTACATATCTTGCGTAGTTTTTGGACAGTAAACGTTTGTCCATTTTAGAATTTCAGTTAGGTTTGTGCAGGATGGTATGCCTACTAACTGACTGATTTAGGTCAGCTGAGAAGCAGAGAAACGGAGGTAGGCCTACAACGAGGCTGAAATAATTTTGACACGGTGAAACTCTTCGATAATAATTTTCCAAATTTGTAGCCTCTGCTTTTCAACCTATAGGCTATATGCAGATATTTTTTAGTAGCGCCCAAGTAGCCTAATTACGCCTGCTTTGAAGTTCCAAGAGTAGAGTCGGTCTCGGACGATTATTCAAGATCTGTCTAATGTCTGTCACCCATTGCAAGATAGTACTTGATTATAGACCTCAGGTGTACATACATGAAATCTTGAAAATAAGGCGTTGTTTTGGTAGATATACAGCATGCAGAAGGTGGTTGAGACCACCATCATACACAGGGGCGTCTACACCATAGAAACCTTGGAGCATATGCTCCATCCAAGAAATAGGGGGGGAAGATATGTCAGTGTGTGTGCCACCATTTTAGGGGGGAGGAACGGGGAGGGGGGAAAGAGGGGAAAAGGGACGTTGCTCCAATGACTTAGGGGGGGGATAGACGCCTCTGATCATACAAAAAACATATATAGTGTAGTGGGGTTGTGGACACAAAGAAAGCAGAGGACCTAGAAAAGACCACAGAGGGACCTCTGCCGGCATTTTCATGTGAATATGGGTCCTTTTATAGGCTCCATGTGGGCATGCTTGGTAGGGTTGATTATGTGTAGGGGGCCTACGCATAGGCTTAGGTGAGTAGTTGGCTACTCGGTTCGACATTGCTAAACCGATGAAAACAGCTTGAGTGCGGAGTCTAAGCTCGGATTTACACCATGGAAAACCAGAGACGATACTCAGAATATTCGAGGCGATGCCGCGATGGGGTAAAATACCAAGATTGACTCTGTGTTGAATGCAGCAGACCACTGAGTGCGTTTGCTTCGCTGTTGTCCTTAAAGTGGATGATATCATTGTGGACAGAACTAGAACTTATCTAAGTAAGTAAGTACAGTATTCCATATTAGTCCCAGCCTCCCAGGTATATCCTTAAATTTATTGAACCAACTACTAACCGCACTTTGGTGTACATGAAAGTTTTATCGTGAATAAATCATCCTTATAATATAACTTTTACGGGCTAGACTGTCAGCAGATGGGATGTTTATGTTATGTGCGCGAGGTAGCAAAGTGTAACCGGTCGCTTTTATACGAGGTAACAGCTCGTGCAGAACATATTAAGCTGGGTCGCGATGACGCCAGCTAGCAGTCGGGAGTCGATGCCTGACAGAGCCGCTCCTAGCTTTGCTGGGAGTCCGGAAGGTATGGCGCTCTTAACAGTCTCCTCGTTACAGCCTGGAGTCCTTTGCGTCCTTCTCGACCAACAAATCCCCCACAAAGCAGCATCCTTTGCATCGTTGTGGCGTAGACAACGTCGGGTAATGATGGGCCTCTTAGTCCGTGGGCGACCAGCACCCGAATGGCATACATCGACCGCCTAGCCCTTGTGCAAACATCGTTCACATGTGTGTCGAAACTGATGGGCTCAGTTATTGTTGTTCCCAGGATTTTCATGTTTTTTTACTCTTGCCAAGCCCGGTGTTGCAGGGGGTAGGCCGCCCCGGCAGCACGCCCTGGGTCGGCGCACTACCATTTCGTGGACTTTGCCGTTATTCAGTGTAAGGTTGCATGCCTCAGCCCATGCCGCCATATGCTCGATCTCAGAACTGACCGTACAGCCGTTTGTAGCGGGTATCAGGAGATAACTATCGTCCGCATACTTGATCATCGATTCATCGTGTTGACCGGGTGTCGCGGCCAAAGGCCCAAAGCTTAGAGATTGTGATGATAAAGTCTACGGTCTAAAGTCTAATCTCCTAATCTTTGAACTTCTATGGCGCCACCGTCAGTATGATTGGGACATCAGTCGATGGGGACTTTCTTAGCGGAGTAAATTTCGCGATGTGCTGTTTTGAAAGCAGACTGGAAACTATCGTAATTGTAATCTCCAAACTTCTCAAGCGCCACTCGAAGGCCAAGCTCAAGGCACCAGTCTATTCACGAGCGCTACGTCAAGTCAGAGGGGTTTCCAGAAAGTGATCCAAAAGAGGTCCGAGTCCGGTTTCCAGGGGTCCAGATCAAGAGCAGCTGTTAAGGCGGGTGTCGTTTAAGGCGAGAATAATTGAAAGGTGGAGGATCAGATGAGTCAGGGTAGGAGTACTTGAAAAGGCGAGACCAGTTTTGAGTGGAAAGCTTGGGGGATGGTAGATAGAGGAACATAAGGAGGAGGATGAAGGATGGGTTGCAATGATGATGGAGGAACTGAGAATCTGCGGAATTCAGGAGAAGATCGCTCCAGAGGCGTGGTGCTGTGTTGGACATGGCTCGGTTGGAGAACTTGAGATGAAACTATACCTGGAATCTGAAAATTGTATGGAAAGGAGGAAGTAAGGAATTCGAGGACAGAAGAGCCTGCAATCAAGAAGTTTTGAAATAAAGTTTAAGTTAGAAGTTGACCGGTATTTTGACCTAATTTTGACAAAGAGATGGTTTTATCAACCTTATCTGACGTGACCTTTACCTAACAAAAATAATACATATTTTCGTCTGAAGATTAGACAACATTGTCGTGAGCTTCACTCATGTAGTGTAAAATGTATGGAACTGTTGACCGCTACGGGTCAAAATATCACCATCGATCCCGGATATGTAAGAACCAAGCCCCTATAAAGGAGGCGGGTGCTTTGAGAAGCCTCCTCTTTCTCTTTATCTGTTGCTAGTGCAGTCTGACCAGCCCACAGTCGGACATGCCGTGACCCTGAAACCCGGATGCGTCAGAAGCCAATTAAAAACGATCTCGTTATCACAAACTGTTCTTGCACATTCAATTGATGTGTGCAATGCATTAGAGCTGTAAGTAAAGTCTGCCTAGAATAGGTCTAAGCTCAAACGAACACAGAAGTGAATTCTGTTGATCGTACCCTTAAATCTAATAGGCTTCTGTTGCTGTCAAAGTATTTATATATTTAATTTAGACAATTACTGTTATATGTCGTATAATATGATAATTAGACTGGTGTCCGTGTTATTTGCCTGGCGCGACTTTTACTAGCGCCATTTCTACCCCCATTAGACTATAATATTACACGCCAGCACAATTGTAATCAACCTTCTTTCGACATGAAAAACGATGGCATATGGGTCTGGGTGGGCTATTAGGCCAAGCATGACGGCATACACACCCACGATTGACCGCATGAAATACTTAGGCCTACCTTCTACTTGTACTATAGGCCTATTGTTCATTTAACAATTTTAGTCCTAAGCGTCGTATGAGCGTTGCAAACCATGAATCATCGCGGTCTATTTCGATGCTACATAAATGACTATAGCACACAGAAGAAATTTCCATTTAATGACATGTGACCCGGACTCAGCTCAGGCCAGATTGTCAGGCCCTAAACACGCATCCCCGCCGAAACAACATATTAGACATGCGAGTGAGCATATCAGACAAAATACGGTCAATCTGGAGCCTCTGCAAACAGTCGTCGGCTGTCAAGCACGCTAACTTAAATAAAGAAAATGGGTCCGTATTAATAATAAGCTAGCTTGTTATCAAGTTTGCTAAGTATTTATGTACCTGGTGAAAACAGGCTGAATTATTAGATATAGCCTATGTATTGTTATCTAGCTAGGTAACTATAGGCCTAGCTAGCTCGATCGTCTGCTATGTAGGCACTTTCTAAATCGCTAGCTTGTAAACTTACTAGCTAGCCAGCGCCTGGTTAGTTGCTGACAATAGGTAGCTAAGTAGCTAATTAATTAGTTAACTTGCTTTGTAGCTGCATAGCTAACTTGTTAATTGATTACCAGCTTGATGAGTGTCCAGTATTTCTTTATCTTCTGTCTTCGCTTTTATTCCTCCAAATTCTCACAACCAATCATGTAAGCCCTACAAGCAACAAATCAATGTCGCACGTGCTATGATGTAAATAAGGAAACTCACGCGATCAGGCCTAAACCATGCATTACTGAGTTTCCTTAAAATCACCTGAAGTCATAAAATCGCAGTATTCAGCAGAAATCACATGAAATCAGAAAAAGTGAATGAGATTGCATGACATTGCACCACATTATAATAGGCCTGACTAAGAAAACGACGATCACATTCTCGTAAAACTACAGCCTAGTTTCGTACTTTTCAATCTGTAATTCAGTGATGTTGTGATTTGATTTGAATTTCAGGTCCAAAAGAAGCTGGTGGTCGTAGGAGATGGCGAGTGTGGCAAGACCTGCCTTTTAGTTGTCTTCAGCACGAAAGAGTTTCCGCGGATCTACGTACCGACCGTGTTTGAGACGTACTTCGCCGTAGTGGAGGTCGACGGCAAAGATGTTGAATTAGCATTATGGGACACAGCTGGTCAAGAGGATTACGACAGACTTAGGTGCCTATCTCTCCCATCATAAAGTTCTATGTGTACACGCCTCTCCTGTGTATTTTCTAATGGGCTTTGTTGGAAATCAAATTAAATTCAGGCAGGATTGGCGGTAAGAACTAGGTTTCAATAGGCTAGTGAATGTCAAACACGAAGATTAGAAACCTCGGAAGTTCATATTAAATGAGTTCACTGAAGAGTGCTCTTCTATCTTGGCCCCGCCTACATTGCCTATATTGTGAATGATATTGAACCCATAATTCTAACACGCTTATAGGCTCTCATGTGTCGTTCTATACGTCAGCTGCAGGCTAGCGTTAGTTTATACGTGCGTTTCCGTATGTAGCCTATAATATTTTATACCAATGCATTATCGGGACACGTAATTAACACGTTTTGAAAGGCTCTAGAAGTCACTTAAACATGTCTATCCGAGACATGGAACTGGTGATTAGCCAAGAAGCATTCCCGAAGTATTCCCTGACGAAGAGATCGAAGTTTCAGGATTGCAGGACTGTTCCAGAAGAACGATCCGCTACAGGAGCCAGCACAGTGTGTGTGCGTGTGTGTGTGTGTGTGTGTGTGTGTGTGTGTGTGTGTGTGTGTGTGTGTGTGTGTGTGTGTGTGTGTGTGTGCTGGTGTGTGTGCTGGTGTGTGTGCTGGTGTGTGTGCTGGTGTGTGTGTGTGTGTAGGTGTGCATGTGTGTGTGTGTGTGTGTGTGTGTGTGTGTGTGTGTGTGTGTGTGTGTGTGTGTGTGTGTGTGTGTGTGTGTGTGTGTGTGTGTGTGTGTGTGTGTGTGTGTGTGTGTGTGTGTGTGTGTGTGTGTGTGTGTGTGTGTGTGTGTGTGTGTGTGTGTGTGTGTGTGTGTGTGTGTGTGTGTGTGTGTGTGTGTGTGTGTGTGTGTGTGTGTGTGTGTGTGTGTGTGTGTGTGTGTGTGTGTGTGTGTGTGTGTGTGTGTGTGTGTGTGTGTGTGTGTGTGTGTGTGTGTGTGTGTGTGTGTGTGTGTGTGTGTGTGTGTGTGTGTGTGTTTGTGAATACCTGTCCGAAGGCGTTGAATTACCGGCGTTGAATTACCGGTCTCTTTACGAATTGCCGAGTCCAGTGTTCGTCAACGCAGCTGGCTCAAAGCATGTAAACAAGAAACCTCCATGACGCATATATATCTTGTCTAGGGCTGCAACAGACGATCGAGGCCAGCTGAAGAATAAAGGACAGAGACACGTGTAACTCTGTTCGCCAGCGACAGCCATCGCAATGTCATTGTCCTGCACATATTTCTAAGCATGCAAGGGTGTTCTGGCATGTGGCCAGATGTAGAGCTGCTTAGGCCTAGTTGAGAACGGACTGCAGCTGGTATATCAGGGCATTTCTTTGTGAGAGAGTAGTTATTTAGTCTCATTTGTAGCCTAATAACATGTGGGTTGTGTAATTACCTTTGTATTTGCGTTTTTGTGTCTGTAGGTGCTTGTGTGTTTCTTTGTGGTTGTGTTATCCACATGCTGCCTGCTTAATTGCCTTCATGTATTTACTTTGTAGGTCTAATTATCGTCGGTTTAGCTAAGCAATAACTTAGAGGACACAGATAAATTTCGAAAATAGGCCTACTAGTCAGTCAATCATTTTTCGTTCCTCTACCTCCATTGTCATCTGTGTGCATGTACATGTCATGCATATCGGTTTGTCTGTTAGTATGTATATCTGTATCTGTGTGTGTGTATGTATGTATGTATGTATGTATGTATGTATGTATGTATGTATGTATGTATGTATGTATGTATGTATGTATGTATGTATGTATGTATGTGTGTGTGTGTATGTATGTATGTATGTATGTATGTATGTATGTATGTATGTATGTATGTATGTATGTATGTATGTATGTATGGTATGTAGTTCTGTCTGTATGCATGTATATGTACATTTGTATGTGACTGTGTTGCATAACAGGATGTATGTTGTTTTTATCGAGGCCTTTGTCATACACCGATGCCGACGTCGTTCTCATCTGCTTCAGCATCAGCAATCCCATCAGTCTTCAAAACGTCAAGGAAAAATGGAAGCCGGAAGTGAGCCATTTCTGTCCGAGGGTCCCCGTCGTCCTCGTCGGTCTCAAGAAGGACTTGCGAACGGAAAAAGCGATCCTTCTGGACCTTGAGAAGCGGAACATCACTCCCGTGTCGAACACAGACGGTGAGCAGATGGCAGAAGCAATAGAGGCGAAGAGCTACGTCGAATGCTCGGCTAAAACGGGTGAGGCCATCCAAGAGGTCTTCGAAATAGCGGCCAGGGCTAGTCTTACGAGGAAACGCCGAAGGACATTGGCGAATGGAGGATGGAAGTGCAAACTCATTTAGGCATAATTATTATTTGGATCGAATAAGTTAAACTGGACTCCGTTCGTCTTCCCGAACACAGAGCAATGAGCTTGAAGTATCTGAAAAGTACAAGCTCTGCGATGTTTGGATTCGTTTATATAAGAATTCGCTTAGGGCCGTAAGCGCTTATATTTGTGGGCCAGCGGTGGCGCCACCTGGAATTTTTTATAGAACTCGGCCGGCTGAATGGTTGAACAAAGTAGGGAGCTCTGGCGAATATTATGAAACTAACACACATAATATCATATATATATATAAATATATATATATATATATATATCATATAGAAAGAGGAAAAGGGAAGGAGGAAAGAAAGGGGAGTGGGAGGGATCGACGAAAGGGTGAAAGGAGACGTACAGTGCAGACGCAAGAGTAAGGACGAAGAGGAGATGGGAATAGAATTGGAAAGCTGGGCAGAGTCATGAGCCATGGATCATGAGGAAAAGGGAGAGGGGAAGAGGTTGAAAACGAATAAGATTCTCTCCAGAAGGAACATTTGCCGAACTAGCGCGCAGAAACTCTGCTTGTGATAGTCTATATATAGTTGCATCGTCAGTCGGAAATTCTGGCTGTCGAATAAACTTTAGTTAAACTGAGAACCAGATAAACTTATAGGCTTAGACGTAATATAGTAATCGCAAACTCAAAATTTCTAAAGCGCCACTTGAAAATTTAAGCACAGGGCACCAGCTTATTCACGAGCGTTGAACTGAATACTACGTTTTGTATTCGAAGTTAAGTATACACGGTTTAATTATATAATCCTAGCCTTTACTAGTTGCCTACATTCCACGGCCTCGTTCTCAATACACAAAAGAACGAAGAACAGCTATGATGTGTTTGTCAAATTTTTAGGAGTTTACAAAAATTGATTAGCACTTTATATATATATATATATATATATATATATATATATATATATATATATATATATATATATATATATATATATATATATATATATATATATATATATATATATATATATATATATATATATATATATATATATATATATATATATATATATATATAATATCGTTTATTATGAATCAAAGTTGACAAACCGCAGCTTCCTACAGAAAGAGTTTGCTACAGTAAAACACATTAGTCTAGATTAGTCTACGAAAGGTAGAATATTATTTAGTATTTAGTTCCTGGAACATGTCTGAACAAATCTCTAGGTATAATTGTATAAAGTGGTGATTGTCCTTGCTTGGAAGATCAAAATCATGAGGTCTTGGGCGTAGGCCATGGGTCCTCAGGGACGTAACTAGCGTTGGGCTGGGGGGAGGGGTTCAGGGGGTAAACGAAGCTGAAGCCCCCCCCCCCTAATAATCAAGCCGTTGTATGCTTACGGCTAAAAATTCGTATGAACACTGTATTCATGTTGTCATGTTCAAGACTTAAGCCCCCCACCCCAAAAATGAAAAGCCCTAGTTACGTTGCTGTGGATCCTAGGTACAATATCTGGAAATAGAGAGCGAAGAACGTGGCTGGGGTTACGTATAACCGCCTGTAAGAGTCTGCCGTCGGCCTCATCCATCATTTGGTCCAAGTCGGGTTGTTGCATCGAGATAAAGTCCATTCTCTGCATTTTACGTAGGAACCGCCGTAATCTGTCGTAATCACTCAACAAGGCAAGGCCACGCCATGCTGGAGAGGCATAGAGTAGTTTCCCAATTATTGTAACACGGGACACCTCGTGAATTGTATTAATGGGGAGTCCATGGGCACGTAAGATTCTTATATGAGGAAAGAACACGTACATGGCGTTTCTGTAAAATGTCTAGACTCACTGGCGTAGGTTAATCTCGCGAGATTATGTGCTCTACCATTTTCTTCAGCTTTGCCATTAACTGTAGCCTACTTGTTAATCTCCATCAAGCATTTATAATATCCTTACTTATCTTACTACAACATTGTAAGGGCCAGTAGGCTAATTATCGAATTTATCGCTCTCGTAGTTTAAATCGCATAGGCCTATATCATTCATATAATTTATTATTATTTATTCGTCTAAATCACGTAGTAATTCTACAGAAACGAGCTGTTCGCGCAAATCATAAACTGCAGTGCTGAGGGCTTCTACTAATGAGCCCTTTTACTATAGGCCCATAGGCCTAGGTAGGCCCTGTAATAAAGATAGACTTATAACAAAGCTTCGAGTTAGTTTGTTCATACACCGCTATATATGAATAGGCCCCTATAGTTTGTTACAATCAACATTCCTTAGTTATTTCAGAACTGCTTAAGAAATTCATGACCATTACACTACAGATGCTCTTTGAATTAAGGTCATGAAGTCGTTCAGACATCTGCACAAAATAATGTAAGAACATTTCCTGTTGTGGTTGGACGATCTACCTCGTCATCTTATTTACCTACACACTCTTGACCTGTTAAATTAAGGCACCCTTTAAAAAGCATTTAACTGAAGTCAACATTTACTTATAATATTATACTTAATATCAATTTAGCTCGCAAAAACCTTTGTCATTCGAATGTTATATGCTTAAATTAATATATGAACTATGTACACTAAAATGCGGTTAGCAGTTGGTTTTGAATAAAGGATATACTTACTTTACTTACTTACTTATTGTTAATGAATAAGAAATTGGCTTGTATAGAAATTGCTAAAATAAGCCTACATCTGATAGAAGTAGACCTGTATGGAAAATATGCAATCACATATCAGAGTTGTTCCCTTGACTTCTTTATATTCGACTTATGCGATTGCTTAACGTACAGTATTACCTCCATAGGCGTAGACTCTGAGGGGAGCCGGGGCACGTGCCCCTCCCCAATAATTGAGATGGACTGAACAATGTACACCTAATGCAACAAGTGTAGAATGAATAGCCAAATGCCCCCTCCCCCAATATTTTAAACAAGTTTACGCCAGTGAATACCTCTAACTATATATTTGTTGCTTAATAAAAGTTTAGTTCCATTCGGTTCAATTGTAGGCCTACGGCACATCTGAACAAATCTGGTCAACACCAAACCCGAACAATGTGTCCTGGTTTCATTGGTTACCTGTTCAGTGTTCAATGGCACATTGTGTTATAAGAAAGATGATTGACGCCGCCCTCATTTATCCAGGCCAAGGACTGGCACTACCATATTACGGGCAGAGGCGACATTGGTTTCGTGTTTAATCCCTTTCGCTTCAAATTTCTGTCTGTCCGTATGTGAGTTAACTGAGTATGGTAGTAGCACCAGATCTCGAGGTGCAAAAAACCAAGTTTTTTCTAGATGAAAAGTTGCCTTTATGGTTTTTTGTTGTTTTTTAGATTTTCTGATTTCGGATCATAACAATCATAACAAAATGGCATGAATATTGAGGGGTCCAACTCATTCATTCATTGTGAAAAATTAATAGGCCAGTAGCGCCCCCTCAGAAGCGCTCCCAGCCCAACCACGGCAATATAAAAACTGGACGTACGTAACTTATAAAACATAAGCGAACTATTCTTAGGCAACAGGCGACGCTGCCTAGTTGCGGTGGTAGAACGAGGAACTAAGAGCTCGCCCGCAGAAGAAGAGCGAATGACTCGGCGGCCAGCCACATGAGAGACAGGACAGCAGACTGAGCAGATCGAGCTCTCGTAAGTAAACCGGGGAACAGCCAAGAAAGCATCGCGAGATCAATGCAGCTAATATTATATAGTTGATGCGTTGCGACTTGCGAGTTGGGAAGCCAGTGTAGTGTGTCACGCATAGGCTGAGACAGGGGCACGTTTAGGAAGGTGACCAAAGAGACGCGCAGCAGATCGAAGAACCCGATCAAGACGAGCAGTCAGAGAAAGTGGCAGGCCCACCAGGATCGAGCAGCAATGGTCAAGTCGACTGGTGACAAATGCATGGATAAGGGTAGCTGCAGCATCATGAGATAAAGAGCGAGAGATGACGGACGCGCAGCTGGCGCAGCTCATAATAGGCCTAGCAGCTACGAGTAAGCTGATTTAGCCTATATGAGGCTAGAAACAGAGTTCCTTATCAAGAATAATTCCCAAGTCTCGGACTGATTCTAAGAAGGTAACGTGGAAAAGTATCAGCCACCAAGGGCAGATCAACGCCATCCAGACGTCTGCGACCGCCAAGCCAGATAAACTGGGTCTTAGGCGAATTGAGACGAACAAGACGGTTAGCCTATAGGCCTAGGCTATAGCCAGTTAGAAAGGGCGTTCATTTAATTCAGTTGCGATTTCCGACTGATAAAAACAAAATCATTGATGTTAGTTAATTTAATCAAAATAACTTCTACAAGAATAAGAAATTTATTTAAAAAATACAAGTTTTGTGGTTTCCTGTTTTTTTCTTTTTTTTCAATTCAATTCAATTCAACTTTATTGATCCGAATTCAATACAAAAGTAGCCTACAGTAGGCACCAATCGGAATGTAACACTTTCCGGATACAATAGGGAAAGCCCAAAAGGGACATAGGCCCTAGGTCCCGCTTAATTAGGGCTGCCTATTGTTACATAGTAATAAGATGGCACCAAAAGCGAAAAGAAAATGAAAATGATGCGGACAAAACTAGGCCCCGAAAACAATGTCCTTGAGGTCTAGTATGAATGAAAAGTAAAGGACAAGTTGAAAATACAAGAAAATGCACACAAACAAACAAAACATAAACCGAACAGAAAATGCTTTAAAAAACCAAACAATCAAAAACGGAAAAATCAACTTTTTCTTCTGTGAGTAGCACCTGGTTAACTACATGTATTGGTTAGAGCGTAGGCTGCGTCCCATTGTGTAAGAGAGCATACGGATCGCTGTTCGCTTCCCGAAGGTGGCTTCTTTCAGAGGCTTAAATCTCGAGCTAGCTCGGTCCGTACACGGGGACCTTAAATGGCGTGGCGCCTATTCAAACGGGCAGCAGTGGTGAAGGAACTCACCCGATCAATTAATTGCAAAATGAGCAGGGTCGAGGCCATACAATCGCTACATAAAATCGTGTACATTTACGGTAATTTGCCTAAAATATGTCTAGCCAGCGGTTGCAACTGATCGTATATAGGCTACGACTGAGATGAGAGCCTCAAATTTTGATGGTGTCCAAGCTGTGAAATGTGGTTTGCGGTTTATGGACGTGGCAAAATATATGTGGAAATGTTGGCCTATCTTTTATGGCAGATTGTATGAAATATTGCATTGTATTTCTTCGCTTGGAAACCGGTACTCCATGTTGTTTTTTACCTAGAAAGTGGTCGTCTTTCTTTACCTAGAAATTGGTCGTCTAACCTATAAATCGGACATGGACCTCTTTTGGACCTCTTTTGTAGGCCTACTACTCTCTGGAAACCCCCTGATTTGGTTTGGCCTTCTGGGAAATCGGACTTGGACCTCTTTTGGACTACTCCCTGGAAACCCCCTCTGATCTGACGTAGCGCTCGTGAATAAGCTGGTGTCCCGCGCTTGGCCTTCGAGTGGCGCTTTAGAAGTTTGGAGATTACGATTACGCTTATGTATTCGTCATTTGTGATACGTTTGGCGGGCAACCTGGGCAAGATGACATTGATAACGTTTTCTAGTTTTTATCACGCATTTAACAGTATACACCCTTCCTGTTAAAGCAAATAAATGTAAATCGTAACAATTCTCAGAGCTCCATTTCACGTCTGGAGTAAAAAAAAATGTTCCAAGGAGTCAATGTTGTCATGCACGCTATTTTGGAATTCGGAGCGATCCGATATATTTAAAGAAAGCGACTACCAGAAGTCCTCTGATTGGCTGTGAATAGCATTTAAAAACCACGAGCGGCCATTTTGAAATCTCTCGGGCATTGGCCGTGTGACAGGTGACCAACTTGGTCACCGACTAACCCTGACGAATTTTTATTTCCTTCGTGTGCACTTGAGTCCTCTGTTTTCACAGCTTGCTTTCAGCGGACGACGAAGGAAAATGTCTGTGTGAAAAAAGCAAGCCCACGGCCAAAAGCCGTCTATTACGACTTCGTGTCGGGTGTTGCATTTGCAGAGACCGGTAAAATGCAACTGACCCAACAGCTCCGTCGACCAGTGACCGACTTTGAGACGACATCGCAGTTTGTCTTCGGGTCGACTCGTTGGAAATTGGTAGACGGAATTCGACCGTATATATGGTACGCGAATATAAAAAATTTCAGTGCACTGACGTTTTAAGGGTTGCACAAGTTGTGTATTCCCTTGCAGTAAGTGCATACATTCATTGGTTTAAAATTCCACAAACGATATTTTCAGAAGTAGTAACGCGGCAGATGTTTATGGTTTGGTGGAATGAAGAAAGTAAATACTGTTTGCCTTAGGATGTTAAAATTTAGTAGGCAGGTGTCTTCTCTTTGTTTAAAAGTATGTGAATTGGCACTATTTTCATTTTGTGAAGGAAATGTTCAGTGAATACATGTTTGTACAGTATAGCTGTACCGATATCACTTTTGGAATACCATGTAGGCTTACAGCCGATTATTAAAATAGCCGATACTGATTATGAGACCAATTATTTCATTATTTGTTTAGTCAAAATGTTCAGTTCCGAAACATAAACCTACTATTGCAATGCAAGCACGTGTTTTGTTGCTTACGCTCTCCATGATAAAAATGGTGAGTGTGGTTGTCAAATACTACAAACAAAACTTGGCTAAGTGGTGCAGTGCTAAATATATATATCAATAATAACAAACAAAGCATAGATATTTGTGCTAATTTTTCTTCCAATGATTATTGTGCAAAAGAACAAATTATTTGTTTTAGCATTTTTGCCAGCAGTGATTATTTTTGCCAGTACCGATTACGAGTATGGCCGATTAATCGGTACAGCTCTAGTGTACAGTGTATAGATCAGCACATTGTATAATCTTTTGAGAATCTGTTGAAGGTGCTTAAGCGTGGCCAACCTGCAGATCGAAAAAGTGCAACAAACCTGAAAATGAGTTTGCAAATTTTCTTGAGCTTTTTGTAGTGTCACAGTGTAAACTGTCACTAGAGGTTTGAGGTGTAAGCAACTTGTTCAGAAACATAACAAGCTATAATTGCGCTCTGAGCCAAGTGTATATAGCACCCCTCACCCCCCCCCCCCAATTTCAACTTAACCAATAACAACCAAATTTGTTATCTTGAATATAATATTTACTATACATATGTTCAAAAGAATTTTAAATAAGGTATCTTAATACAAGGTATCTTTATATATATATATATATATATATTTATATTTATACACTTTTATGTGTTGTTACATTAATTTTATTCCATTTATTCCATTTTATAAGGTAGATAAAGTAATTAGTTTAATAATTAAATCATTCCCCCTTTCAAATTTGCACTTCTGTCTTGAGTTGCACCCTGTTCCATGGCTGGAACACCCCTTGCTATGGACTGATAATGTCACTAATTATATTTAAAGAAACTTCACACTCACTTTTCCATCTCTATATTTTTTTATATTCGAAAGTTTGACAACTTGAGCAGCACTAAATGCAAATATGCTGTAAATTGGCAATGATATTACATTGAAGACAGCACAATACTGCAATTACCTTTGCCGGTACTTTACCATAAAAATTGGATTGACTACTGCCATCTGTACAGTGTTGAGGCTTGTACGGATTGAACAGGTGTTGTGCACAGTTACTAATTAAACATGGTGAATTTCAAAATTTAGCCATGTCTTGCGTTATATGCATAATATAGTTTATTGACTACTTATGTTGCTGCACATTGAATTTCAGATTTTGGTGTGTATCTGGCAAAGCCAGTTGAGAAACGCGCTTTGGTACTTGCAGTAGTTTTGTTGACCTTTTTCAGGTTTTGCAGGCTACAGCAATCTTCACTCCATGATGGGGCAAGGGGTGAATTTGTTGTTACTTTTAATTGTACTCAGAAAATGCAGTGTTATGCATCTTCAGTGATTAGGCCATCTGCCTGGATCAGTCGTCATATTACTGCATGTCATGGCCTGGGACACTGCATGTTAGGGTGTCCCCCCAATTTTTTTTTTATTTGTATATGCAGTCCCTCTAAAAAGTTTCTTTATGGTCCCATAATAACACCTGTAAAATTTTATGACATTTTAAAAATATTTAGGGGTCCCCCAAGACTCTCACATTTTCCTCATATTGGCATAATTTGCACCCGACGTGTCCAATTTCTAAACGCTTTTAGACATCAATCTTGGATCCCAAGATAACATGTTAAACACCATTGAAAAGCTCTTAAATAGTAGATCTACAAGTATGTAACTTTATTAGATATTATACTTATGGTTTTACGATCAAATAATACAAAAATTAAACAAAACTTAAGATTTTTGGACTTTTGCAATATCAGTTATTTCCACTAATCGTTAGGAGCTATCATCAGCACAAATCTTTGATATTGCAACAAGATATGGTTTCAGCTCCTCCATACCGCCATACCGTCATCTGCTTATTCTTCATCATTGATTACACCTTCAGATGCTTAATTCTTCAGTTCTACAATCTACATTCTACATATCTACAAGATTGTCATGATTGCACTTAGAAAGGTCTTGCCTATGTTTTTCAACAACTTGTAAAAGAAACTGTTTCTGTTCTTTGTTATTGTTGAACATACAGTATACATTCTGTTACATACTGTATTCATACTCTAAAAGAGCAACACAACGTTCAGCCAGTGCATATTTTAAGGAATTTTGACTACTGGGACAAAATCAGTCGAAGAACTTTTTGTAGGAATTCATCTCTGCAAAACTTTAAGACTTTTTTTTAGGAATTCATCTCCCAAAAAAAGTTGATGACCTTTTTTTATTTTTTAGTCATCGCCTTTTTTTAACAACTTTTCTCGGGTCTCCCAACCAATAATAACGGGTCATTGAACAATAATGTCACACCTTTCTCCTTTTACTACTGAGACAAATCTTAAAATTCTTCCAACATTTGTCCCACTAGTTATACTTTTTACATACATTGCCTGAGACAAATCAGCCTGACTACTGGGACAAATCCTAAGACTACTGGGACATTTGTCCCACTAGTTATACAGTTAAAATATGCCCTGCGTTCAGCACTCTCATTCACACATGCCAAGTTATTAACAAACTCACAAACGATCTTATATGCTTGGCTTTTGAGCCACTCTGCAACTGGAATATCGAGAAAACTGCTGTCGATGGCGTTAGCTCGGAAGAAGCTTCGAGAAATAGATAATTCCGTTATTGTGCGGGGAAGAGACTGAACAACATGCAATCCTCGATCATCTTTCATTGGTCGAGATAAGCTGTGCTTTCTCTTCAGAAGACAGATGATGAGAGAAGACCGAGAGGTTCACTAGCTCTTGGCTTAGGTACCAAGAATGACGCTGTATCATCTTCAAACCTCTTGTCTGCAGAGCAGCAGCATCAAGCATCAGCAGCGACTCGACACCAGAACCACGAGTGGATGTAGATGTTGACTACAAATCTGTTGAATCATTAGATGCCCTGTAATTCACAGGCCATCAACTTGATAACAGATTCGTTTTCATCAAAAAGGCTTGGGTTTATGGTGGAACAGGTCGGACCATTTATCTCTAAATCAGTTGAAGAACAGAATGTCACGACCAGTTGATGGACAAACTTTATCAAGGCACAATACGAATGCATCAGATAACAGGACTTGTTGTGGACAAGCCATCCACAGCAGATTTTGACCGATGGCTGTCTCTAGAAGAGTGCAGGCTCCATTGCCGGTGTTTAAGGCCGTTGTGTCACAGCACATGCTGATAGCAAATCGCACTGCCATGACTTCAAAAGGTCTAGAACTGCTATCACTGCTGCACGTGCTGACCCAGAGGCCAACTTTGGCACACCCAGAAGTATTAGTACTTCCATCAACTAGAGAAGAAATCAGGACTGGCATTCTGTCCACTTTGTCCGCGTCTACTGCAGTGGTGTCATAGATAGCAGCTTGTCTCCCAGTGCACGACAGATTTACAGGCTTGAAAGTCATCTCTGGTTTGCTTGGCAGCTTCACTAAGAAAATGCTTTGTTGACGGTGAATGGTACTCTTAGAAAGCACTGCTGAAGATGTTGAGCAGCCTATTTCATTGACTAGAGAAATTCTAAGAGTCTTGGGGGACCTCTAAATATTTTTAAAATGTCATAAAATTTTGCAGGTGTTCTTATGGGATCATAAAGAAACCTTTTAGAGGGCTGCGTCATAAGTTTCCAAAAATTTTTTTCCTTGTTTGTCTTGGGACACCCTACAGCATGTGTATTTGATTAGAACTTGAAAGCTGTTCTAGTTGCTCTAGTTAGTGTCTAGATACATACATACTTTGCTCTATTCGGAGTGCCTGTGATAGACTTCTTAAAAGGTGCTATATAAATGGCCTGAACTTGAATAATTGTACAGCTGAAAGCTAAAATATAAGCACTGGTATAACTTGTTTTTCTTAGGCCAAGTTATTAATTGAATATTTATCTTAAATAATCTGAAACTGCAGCAAACATACTGTAACGAAAAACTAGTGTGGACTCGTTTACACACTCGTGGCTTACACACCATTCTTAATGCAAATTGGTATGGTTCCCCAAAAGCTATTAATAATTTATGCCATACTCTTCAATGTATCATACAAGAACTGATGTATACATAGTTCTAAATATTGACTTTCAGAATTGTTCCTTGGAACAGGCTGCTTGGTTTACATGTATAGGCATTAACATGTTCACCCTGGAATAACGATTTCAGTGCCATATAAGAATTTACTTGTGCAAACACAACAGTACTGCAGAAGAACAACCTGTTTTTGTTGGTTGCATAGTAATTGTACAGTAATTGTAAATTTAAATGACTGTAGCAAACATTTGAGTGTTATTATTTGGATGTTCATTGTTCATGGACAACAGTACAAAGATCATTGTCTAACAAATAGGTTTAATTTGTAAAGCAGGCAGACATTGTGTAAAGCCAAGTAAATCATCAACATAAACAACTAGAACAGTAAATTTAACATGATCTGAAGACAACATTAAGAAATAATAATATAAAGCACAGAGTCGACCATGCTGTAACACTAAAAAAACATGTAATCTGCAAAAGTTCATTCAAATATTTTAAGTACAAAATCATTGTGAAATAGTACAAAATTATTGAGCAAGAGTAGTCAGCATAATGCAGTTCAAACATTATAATTAAATTGAAATTGACTAGGTTATACCAAGTTTGTGGCTCTGAGCATTAAGTGTTTAGCAGTACAAAAATAATACATACATACCTACATATTTGCATACATACAAACAGGCATGTATCGTGCATGCATACATACATAATACACATACATAATACACATACATAATTACATACATGCATATATAGAAAATTTTTAGACATGTATGATTTTTTGTGCACCCAAAAAGTATAAAAAATTTTGACCTCTTTTGGACCAAATCAGTTCAAGTGTCCCCCCACCAGTCAAACAAGATCGCCGCATCTGCATACATACATACACACTTACATATATATTTACATGCACACTGTCGCACAAATTCCGACCTTTGTCGTTTCTCCCGACCACCGATTTCTACCAGGACGCCGACTGTTGGTCGGGAGTGGCGAATAAGCCTTAACTCTGTGCACTAGAAAACGCTGTTCACGTAATTGCATTGCGAACGTATACATGATAATTAAAATTTCTCTACAATACATAGCCTACATACATAATTACATACTAATAATTGAAATTGTCCGGTTTTATTTTATCATTTTCTTTATAGTCATTTTATTTTCCTCTTGAAAGATCAAGTAGTGATCATCGTCTAGGCTACTTCGTGAATCGGGTGGGCACGTCCTATGTAAATATAAAATGGGGGGAGGGGATGGCCGGATTGGGCCCCTTGGATCCGCCTCTGCGGACTGATCTACTTGATATTGACCTGATTATGGCTTGGTTTTGGTGCGCTTTCGGTTGGTTGATACCTTGGTCATTAGACACCGGTTCGATAGAAGTTAGGCCTATAAATTGCAACTGTTGTGTTATATAGGCCTAAAAATTCACAACATTACATGTATGCATGTCGAATATATTAGAAATTGCAGAGATTTCATTCCATTCATTTGAACCATTTCAGATTTATATATTTTTTATAATTACATAATTATGCCTCATTATTTTCATTTTCTATCACTAGACTAAACGTACATAACCTGAACGCGACAAAATTTCATGACCTTTTTTGTGTTTCTTCAAAATTTATGAGTCCGATGTATGGCGTGCCCCCCCTGTTAAAGGTGGGGGTCTTGTCCCCCTCGACCCCCCGGGATCGCCGCCAATGTGTAGAACCGATGTATAGTATAGAAATCAAACACTAAGCGCAAGACGCTAGTTCTATAGTCTACATTCCTGCCACCGTATAAACACTACTTTCTGCCGCCATGACGTCAATGGTAGATGCTGTCTCAGATATTCGTGAGCGTATTACCACAGGCTGGACAACTCATCCAGTGCCACGAGGGAAAAGCCTGCAGTAGGGTGTGTTATCCATGAGCTCAACTGGCGCCAAACAGAGCAGCGTTAGCCTATTGTTAGAACCAGACGCACAATAGCACAGTAGGCCTATAGGCTAGATAATTACAGGCACTTGGCCACTGCGATTCGTATAATTTAGCTAGACTCAAATCATGGCACAAATCTATGCCTCCTTTATTAAGGACGAAAGCGATGCTATAGAGCTTTTGCAGATGGGCGTGGCCTTAAGTGCGGGACTGTGATTTGCCATTTTGGTTCAGTCGTCGAATAAACAAAAAGTTGTTGTCAAAGTACGCGAAGTCTTTCGTTGATGGAAGAAGGCGTTGTCTCATGAATAAAAGGTAAAATTTTTAAGTAACATGTGCATTGTAAAGAAATTATTGTTTTGAATTTTGAGATGTAGTGTAATGTAGTTAGACATCCCTCGCCGCTTCAACCCTAAACACTACCCACCTTAGCCGTCTGACCAAGGCCGTGGTGTGCCTGTCTGCCTGATTGACCCATTTGGATCTCGATCTGGAACCGATTTCACCCCGCCTATTAATTATGATTTGACTGAGCGCCTGTGAATAAGCTGGTTCCCGCGACTTCGCTTTTTTGGGCGCTGTAGAAATCTCGAGATTACGATTACCTGCTGAAGAACAGATGGTAAGGACTTGGGATTGGATTCATAGTCCGACTGCACTTGTTGTAATGGCTTTGAATTTCCGGATTACAGTATGGTGTAGTTCGTATACAAAGATACAGTAGAATCCTCTTTCCAAAACTGACGAAAAACATGACTATGCTTATGTTGGTGTTGTTATGTTAGTCCCAGATCTTAGCGTTAATTTAGTAACATTTAAATTTTAATTTCTGAATCGTAGCGACATTATACTGTGACATAATTTTTCTATATTTTTCACTGCATCAGTTTATAATTAGCAAGTGTGTTTTATGTTGTTTTCAGTACCTTAACGGACTCTTCACCATCCAGCCACCTCGGTCTACCCGTTCATCCTCCTATCTTACTCTCTCCCATCCTCAGTCAGTACTCGCCTCAAGTTCTCTGACCGATCCATATCCCACACTGCATCTCAACTCTGGAATGAACTTGCAAATTCCGCATTTTCTCAGTTCCTCCACCAATACCGCCACTCACTCAATGTCATCTACCTCGGGCTCCTCTACTGATCACCCCACAGGCTTTCCACTCCAAATTGAAGACTTGCCTCTTCAAGAATTCCTATCCTAATCCATCTGATCCTCTGCCTTACAAGCCTTCCCATCCTCAACAAAACCTGCAGTAACAGCTGCTCTGCCTCTCCCTGGTCTCTCTGGCAATCTGACTCGGACCACCAATAAATATTGATCTCTGGACAACCCCTCTGATACGTCGCAGCGCTCATGAATAAGCTGGTGCTTTGCGCTCAGCTTTACAGTGGTGCTTTAGAAAATTGGAGATTACAATTACAAACTTCCTGTACACAGTCTACTGTAAATGGCTGCTCCGTCGCATGTCACCAACTTGACTTATCGTCCTTTGGCTCACATGGACTTCTCTTTGATGGCAAAGAAACTGAAGAAGACTTTTGACACCCACATCTCCTTCACTGTGCCTGGTCTTGTCAACTACAGTATCATATGCAGCACCGTGTCATCATCTTCCTTAGTTTCTAGATGTAAGCCGTCTGCCTCGCCAGCTTCTTCAAAGTCGTCAGCAATGGCCTATCCTACTGAATTTGAAATAGATGACTTTTACTTTAGATTAAGTCAGTGTGGTCATAAACCTGCAGTGCTGTCACTGGTGTCACCAGATTCTGACAGTTATGTCACAGACATGTCTCTTAATGTGAGACCACTGGCATATTTGTTTAATGAAGGACAATCACTTTGGCTGAACTTCAGACCTTGGCAGAATCAGTCGATGTAACTATCTCTGAAAATGAGTTGATTGAAATTAAACACTTGGTCAGAGCAGAAATAAAACTGGTTTCTTTTTCAAGCAGGCAAGACAACAGCGTTTAAACTGAAAGATGTCTGTTGCACAGATGTATCAAAACCTTCACTGTCTTTGTTTCAAGCTATTTGTTATCCCCATTGAATCCTCTTTTAAATTGGCTGTAACAGAGTGGGGTGTTGCTCATGATGTAATGGAATATGTATTCAGCGGTGACAGCTGTTTCACTGAAGGTCATGAGATTCAACTTCACAAGGAACATCAGTTCTTTCTGAGTCTTTCTGGTCTTTTCTAGTCTTTCTGAGGAAAGCCCACAGTTAAGTCTTCATTCCACACCCAGGAGGGTCGTTTCCAACCCCCCAGTATGTCGTAAAGATAAGTGTTAACTAGTATTTCTAGTTTTCATATCAACTGTTTATATTGTGCATATATTTTAGCATTTTCTTTCACAATTCACTTTGTGGGTTACTAATAAAGTAATCGTCTGGTTTATTGTGAGATTTGTGACCATGCAAATTGTATGCTAATAAATTTGGCAATGTCGTCACTTTATGGAGTTTAAGCTTTCTCCTGCATTTTTGAATCGTCTCCGTTTGTAAAATACGGATGAAACACTCAACTCTACATGAATCAAACTCATCAAAAAGAACCCCCTCCCGTATTTTTTCTACAATTCTCACACTAGTTTTGGCTGAGCTTTTAGGAAAGGCTTACACCTGTCCCATATCAGTTTAATCACTGGCAATTACAATGGGTCCAATGCCTTTTAACATTTTGAATGGTACACAGAAGTGTACAAATATCTTCAATATTTACTATAAAAAATCATTTATGATGTTTTGCAGGTTGTTGTTGTGAAGTTTAGCAATTACATGTTTACAATAATTATTTATTTACAATATCTAAAGGAAAGATAGTCGTGTGGATAGTTATGTGTCACTGGAACGAGATCATTTTTCACGTTGCCTTTTCCCAAACCACAGGATGGCAGTTCATGGTTCTCTTTTTATTAATTGTTCTCACCTTCTCTCACTTTCCACCATTATTATGTCCATCTCTGTTGTTCTTTTATTTCCTCTCAGGTGTCATTGAATTCCTTTTGTCCTCACCTACCCTAATTCCTATTTTCAAATATAATTTCCTCATAATGTCTCGTTCATAGTTTATACACACCAATGTCGTTTTAACTGCCATCATACAGATAAACCCGGGTTAGCCGCTTCTCCCAAATTCTCGTTCATTGCCAAAGATCCTGAGTAAGCACTTTACAGTAAATGATTACAGGCAGCAAACATACTGTTGATAATAGACTACTGTTAATATACAGAATCTAGTTTATCAAAATTCATTCATTCATTACGGAGATTTATATAGTATCACTTCAAGCAACTACTTTTCTCAGACGCAATCCCAGCACGCCTGAAGAGAGCAGTCCTAAGATGGAAATAGGACACGTTGTAAGAATGGACCCTGGAGAGCAGGTAGAGCGCCAGAGGAAGGCCATTCCAGACCGAGGAGCTAACAACAGAGAGTACTGCCAAAACAGCAGTTAAACCATTAGTACATTGTGAGTACCGTATGTACCTATCACGAAATGTTTCCAGCAGATCGTTCAGCTTTCAGTTTCGCTTCCGCTAGATCATCTTTGGCTATAGCTCAAATTAGCCAAAGTCGCCGGCGTTCTTCGCTCCGGGCACGTTCTTCTGGGCCTTCACGCTGACATATTTTTGAAACTACAAAATGGCCCTTTATCCCTCTCCGAATAGTTGCTGCAGCCAACTATTACACAGAAAACCATTTCCACCCTTTATAATAAGCGCCGTTCACTTACGTATCCAACGTCAACAAGCATTTGTTACTGAACCAATATGGTTGATTACCTTATATGGCATATGCAAATGAGGCTGGTACGTCACTATGCAAACACCCTATAGTCGTGTTTTAAGATGCAGTTTATAGTTAACGAACCAACCTTGTTACGTCGTTAAACAGCAACTAATCAATCCTTGTTTTGTACTGGAAGCCGAACATACCAACGGGTGCTGGTGACGTTACTTTATCCCCAGCCGTTTCGTATACGTGTAGTGTGAAACAAAGGTGTCAAATCGAGTACAGTATTTGACTTCGGAAACATTTTAGGAACCTGATTTGGAAAGACCAAGGAAATGGACCAGAGAAATGCTTACCGGTACTCGGACAAGCGTACGAGACCATCGGTTAGTGAAATCATCCTATTAACCACTTGTCATTTGGTGAACATATTAACTCTGTATATGCAGGTCTTTCCACTACCACATCTGCAGGATCATACATAACATTTCCTTTTCCCCACCAGCATTTCCATTTAGATGAGACCCATATGGGTTCTGAATGGGTCCCATATGGGCTGCACATGTTGGCAGGGTCTGCCCTGATTTGTCAGGGTAATACCTTGATCTCCATCTGCCTCAACTTCTGCAACTCGCTTCTAAGTTCTTACTGGCGTTTTGAAAGCTAACTTAATGAAGTCAGAGTCCAAAATACCTTGACCATCTGGAACTATCACCAAAACTTCACAATACGAACATATAACACCACTACTTAAATAACTGCATTGGCTACCTAGTGGAAAGCAAATAACTTTCAAGACTACGTTTCAGCCAGCCAGAGGCGTAACTTTAGTCTAAAAAGTGGGGGGTACCAATACTTTGGTCTAAAAAGTGGGGGGTACCAATTTCTTCTCCACTTTCGCTTTTCGCATGGTGGCCATTTTGAACATATTCCCTGTCAGTATTCTCATTAATTTTGGCTCTCGATTTACCTGTGTATCTAACAACTTTCGCACCTTGGCGGAGACTGCATTCTCTGGGAAGGCACAATAAAAAAATATTGATTGACATTGTTTAAAAAGTGGGGGGTAGAGTACCCCCCAGTCCAAAAAGTGGGGGGTACGGGTACCCCTCGTACCCCCCACAAATTACGCCTATGCAGCCAGCCTTCTTATCTTCAGTCTCCTGACTCCAGAGACCTCTCTGTACTCAACTAGGTCTTTGACTTTCCCAATCTGACTGTTCTGTGGACAAGGGCGGCTTTCAGTAGGCACAACTTTTCTTCTGTTGGAGGCCCTAGTCTCTGGAACTCTCTTCCAAAAAAATTGCTCTGCAAAGTCGTTTCTGGCATTCAGATCTCAACTAAAAACTCATCTTTTCCTGGACTCATTTCCTATGTGTTCTTTAGACTCCCTTCTTGGCTTTTGACTGGACTTACCCTAGAATTTGGCTTTCTTAAGTTTGCATATATAGCAACCATCGACCGATGCCTTGATCATTATGATGATGTTATAGAAGTTCTTAATTGATCTGTATACCTTAGTTGGAATCCATGTGTACTGGTAGTTAAGTTCTTTAGTTAAGAGTTCTATCATTGTTTCTTTTACTTGCTGATCATATAACTTGATCGATGTTACCGTTAAAAGTATTGATTGTGCTGACATTTACTTGTATTACGATAAATGTTAACTAGGTGGCCCTGTTAAGCGGGATCAAGATCCCTTTTGGGTCTCCTCTTGTTGCCAAAGTTCAAACTTTTATGTTGTATTTTCCTTGTACTTCAAATGGCTTCAATAAAAGGATTGATTGATTGATTGATAAATTAGATTATTATATTATTTTATGTCTTGCTACAGCAAACATACTCCTAAACAGAGTACATGTATTTAAATTGGCTGTTTTCAGTTAACTGAACCCATAAACCAAAATTATTTTTTTAACCCTAGGTAAGTGTAATTCCTCAGGAATAAAAAATTATGCTAGGAGCTGTAACAGGTATCTGGAAAATCAGGCCTCGTCTCCCACGACATCGGTGAACATGCCTTGAGCCGTGGCTTTATTTGAAAAACCGTAAACTTAGCTCCATCGAGAATCTTACAACCCACTTCCAAATTCTCTTGGATCCATATTCTTAATTACCGAGTTCTTTCTTTTCTGACAAATTGTTACCCTCCATCTTTCTCTTTAAACTTCAATCACATCTTTCCAAAACTACCACTAATGACTAACCATCTGCACCTCGATCCTCATTATCTGTCTTCTAACATACATTAGGGATGGAACTATTCCATCTGTTGAAATCTCGTCCAAACAAGCAGTGTGAACTTTATACTATATCTACCTCATTGCTGAAAGACTGCATCTATTCTTGTTCCCATCATTACCAAAATACATGTAACTGTCTACTGGAAATTTCCCTCTTCCATTCACACTCACTCTAGAGTTATCTTGTCAAGAAAGTAAGGACCCATCACTTGATAAAGAATCCTCTGCAACTATGACTGTGTTTCATCTCCAAATAAACTGATCCTGTCTCGGATCAGTGATTATCTGATGTTCAACTCCTATTGCCAAATGACACTCAGCTGAAACCCTACTCCCCTCTACGATAAGCTTGTTTTTTACTATCTCCGATCAACAGGTCTCCATGATATTTTAGCAGCCTTTGATACCATTCTACACAACATCTTGCTCCAAAGACTTTCAACCTGGTTCAGCTTAATGACGGTGCTCTCCTCTCGATTCAATCCTGTTTCCCCTTCTGCCCTTTCTCTGTTAAAACATCATAAGTCTCATCCCAATCATGTTCTCTCACTTGTGGTGTTCCACGAGGCTCTGTTCTTGGACCTCTGTGTTCATCCTTTAGACCACCCCACCTCACTGATTAAAGCAAATTTTGGACATCACCGAAATGCTGACAACACCCAAGTATTCACCTCTTTCTCTCAAATCTCCTCCTGAATGACATCTTATCTCTTGTGCTTGAACCTGTCTAAACCCGAATTCATACTTATAGGCCTGGGTGACCAGCTCAAGAAGATTCCTGATCCTTCTATTTCCCTTAACTTGGACTCGGCATCCACCCACACATTCACTACTTATTCTCCTGTCCAAAACTTAGGTGTTATTTCAGCCAAAACCGCAGCTTTGCTGATCGTATCACACATCTTTCCTGCTCGTGCTTTGTGCATATTCGTGAACTTTGCAAGTCCTCTTTGTGCTTAACGTCCAGACCACTTCTACTACCACTACATCCATAGTCCATGCTAAACTTGCAACTTTCCTGGATACAGACATCTTTCAAGTAAGGTGCCTTCAAGCTATGTTTAGAAAATGCTCTTGCTCATACTGTCACTATAACCCCAAATGACACATCACTCCTGCCTTAAATCACTCCACTGGCTTAAAACACCTGAATGAATAGACTACCGTCCGATCACTTGCCTACAAGACACTCCAATCCTCCCTCCTATTAGTGTCAGTTATTCACAATCCAATCACTCTGTTCAGCATGCTCCTTTTCCACCCTAACCTAGATCCGTCCTTCTGTCACCTGGTCACTAGACATCTGGAGATTACAATAGCTGTTGTTTTGCTTATTTCTAGATACGCAAAAAGTTGGTAATCATGGGTGACAGCGAACGTGCACAACTGTTGGTTTTATATAGCAAAGGTAAATGCCCTAAGGTCCAGTACTGCTGTCATGTCTACACTGCTGACATTGAAGTTTCTGGAACACTGGTTGAGCTGGCTTTGTGGAACGCTGTAGGTGGAGAAGACTACGAAAGGATAAGGTAATCATTCAGCGTACCTCAATACAATGCTAATTCAGTTATGTAAATCATGAAATTCTCAGCAATGCACGGAAGCTTTGTCAGGCAAACCAGCTTACATGCAGGTGTTTGTTTGGAAACTTTACATCATTAAGGTTAACAGGTGGTATAAGAAATCGTCAGAAAAAGTTGCCCTATATGTTATACTAGCTGGTTTACCCGGCGTTGCCCGGGGTTATAAGTTTCAATCCCTGTACCGAATAAGCAACAAAAGTTAATGTGAAGTGAAATCCCTACGGCGGCGCCATCTGGCGAATGTTTAGAAATGCATGGCGGTTAAATTTAGGTAGAAGTTTCAATCCCTGTAGCGAATAAGTAACAAAAGTTAATGCATTTCTACAGCTTTGGACCTCTTCACTCCAAACCTTCACTACTGTCTCGGGGTGGGCATTACACACCCAGTGGTCGGCTTCGCGTCCCCCGTTTTCACCGCTTCCATGGTGTCCCGGGCCAAAAATTTAAGTAACAAAAGTTAATGTTAAGTGAAATCCCTACTGCGGCGCCATCTGGCGAATCTTTAGAAATGCATGCCGGTGAAAGAGAATTGGCGGTGAAAGACACAGAATCTTCGTTTAGGTATAAGTTGCGAACCTTTAGAAATGCATGCCGGTGAAATTTAGGTATAAGTTTCAATCCCTGTAGCGAATAAGCAACAAAAGTTAATGTGAAGTGAAATCCCTACGGCTGCGCCATCTGGCGAATCTTTAGAAATGCGTGCCGGTGACAGAGAATTGGCGGTCAAACACACAGAATCTTCTCGGGCGGCGCCATCTGGCGAATGAAAATAGGTCGACTCGAATTTGTTTCGACCAGGTAAAAAGTGGGGGTTTGGGAGAGGTTTTGAAAACGGGGGATGCGAAGCCGACCACTGGGTGTGTAATGCCCACCCCGAGACAGTAGTGAAGGGTTGGAGTGACAAGGTCCAAAGCTGTAGAAATGCATCGCGGTCAAAGATCGCTGTGACAGACAGACAGAGTCTTCTCTTTATTTATATAGATGTACCAGCACAAGCAGCTTTTCTTTCCAAACTCATTGCACATATTTTATCGGTTTTACATCTTAGTTTACATTGGGTCTAAATCAGGGCTGTAGTGGTAAAATTAGAGGTGAGTATACGCTAGTGGTTAGCAGTCTTGTTGTCCTCGAGACCAAGGTCTTGGTCTCGAGTGCGCTCGAGTTCGTTTTTAAAAGTCTTGGTCTTGGTCTTGGTCTTGACGTTCAAAGTCTTGGTCTTGGTCTTGAGGTTCAAGGTCTTGGTCTTGGTTTTGGTCTTGAGGTTCAAAGTCTTGGTCTTGGTTTTTCAAGACCAAGACCAAGACCGACCTAAAATTTTAAATTTTTCCGCGCCATTGCGGTCCATAACGGTCGCACCTCTGGCCCATAGCCAATAATAGATAGCTCTTGTCTGGTCAACCGAGAGCCAGACGAACTGAGTCAAAGGCAGTTAGACTTTCAGCCACACAGGTAACCCCGGCAGACTGATCCCCGCGATCAGTGCGCAGGCCAGGCGCCAAAGATCTGGGCCACAGTTACACTCTTCTTGGAGATATCTTACATCATGCACCCCCTCGCTCTCCGTCTTATGGTTGACATCTTAGTCATATCGGGATGTTGAGTTGTAGGTCAAGTCCGTATATGGACCTACTCTGATACTGGTGGCCTTGATATGACTCCTCACCCTCGTTGCCCTCACAATCTCAGAATGTGTGTGTGTGTGTGTGTGTGTGTGTGTGTGTGTGTGTGTGTGTGTGTGTGTGTGTACACACACGGTTTGGCTACGTTTGACCAGGTTAATACCAAGGTTAATCGTGTCTGATATATATATATATATATATATATATATATATATATATATATATATACAGGGGCGTCTACACCATAGAAACCTTGGAGCAAATGCTCCATACAAGAAATGGGGGGATCTGTCAGTGTGTGTGCCACCATTTTAGGGGAGGAAGGAACGGGGAGGGGAGAAGAAGAGGGGAAAAGGGACGTTGCTCCAATGACTTAGGGGGATAGATGCCCCTGTGTGTGTGTGTGTATATATATATATATATATATATATATATATATATATATATATACGCGTCTCAGGAATAGTGTGGATATGATTGTGATTTTTGGGTCGTGGTCTTGGTCTTGGTCTTGAGGTTCAAGGTCTTGGTCTTGGTCTTGAGGTTCAAAGTCTTGGTCTTGGTCTTGGTCTTGATGTTCAAGGTCTTGGTCTTGGTCTTGGTCTTGAGGTTCAAGGTCTTGGTCTTGGTCTTGGTCTTGAGGTTTAAGGTCTTGACAACAAGACTGGTGGTTAGTTTTCCGAAACAAATTAGAGGTGAGTATACGCTACAGTATTTTGTGAGTATACACTACAGTATTTTAATATAAATAAATATAAATATTTTATGAGGAGAGTATACGGTCTCTAGAGGTGAGTATACGGTGTATTCCCGCGTATACCCTCGACTACAGCCCTGGTCTAAATCTGAAATTACCACAAGTGCCTAATGAAGACCAGTAAATTAGCTCTGGCCACATTGCTTAAACCTTTTTGTTTGACAATACAGTGTATACAACAGTGTACGAAAAAAGACTCGGAGGGGGTTTGAACATCTTATCCGTATTTTGCAAACTGATGTCAACAAAATTTGAAAGCAGCTGATTTCAACGCCAGTAGTTTTGCAATTCAGACTCGAATCAAAATCAATTCCTTTGTTGAAAAAATTCAAAAATACATACATGATACACCATGGAAATGTATTCTCTTTGTCAGAGACTCCGAGTCAAATAATGCTAAATCACAACACAACTGAGGAGGGTTGGAAACAATCCCCTTGGGTGTGCAATGAAGACTTAACTGGTGGGGGGTCCAAAGAAAGACTAGGGGGTTGAACCCCCAACATTTCCCACCCTGGTATACGATACAAAAGTTGGTTTAAAATTAAGTCAAATTCTGTTTCTAAAACTCTATGTTATATATATACTTATATTTTGTCATTTCCTTTTACCACGTGACCAGCAGTTCTAATTTTGCATCAAGCAGATCACAAATATTATGCTTGATATCCTGAGACAAAACCAAACTCAGTGCTGCTTACAAATTTTCATGATACAGCCTTTACTGTTAACAGTCTGCCATTTGAATTTATTGTTTGCACATTATAATGCTAAATCTGTAACCCTTCTGGCACTGTGTTGGCAGACCAGCTCCAGTTATGGGCACTAGTTAACTAAAAGTTCCTAACTTTTAGTTAAACTTAAATTTTTAGTTAAGTATGAAGTTTAACTAGAAAAAATAGTTTAGTTAAAACCATAGTTTAACTAATATTTGTTAGCTGCTAACTACAAAGTTTAACAAAAATCGGCAACTACGCAACTATTTTCCGCAATGAACACTGTCACTGTCAACAATTCAACGTGACGTTTACTTACTTTCTAACACTGGTGTTGCCTCTGCATAGAATACAGTATGTAGTAAGGCGCAGTGTAAATAACGACATTGGTCTTTATCTTTATCTATTCTTTATATGAGTTGACTAGCAGATTTGAATTAAAGGCTACATCAGTAAAATGAATAGTTTATTAGTCACTACTTGCTTCACTGAGGTAAAACTGAAAGAAGACAAAAGCAAGTGTAAGAACTTCAGTGCAAAATGTCTATTTTGTGTGAATAAAAAGATCTCTGGAAATATTCAGTCTAAACCAACTTTCTGAACCACATCAAGGTTTGACGAAACACTTGATCACCTTCTTTTCTTATGATCCAGATACAAATTTGACAGTGGTCTTGCTGTTGCTGATCATTATTGTCATGAGTAAGACACTGATCAGCTCATGGCTTCAGAAACCGTTTTCTATCAGAAAATTTCACTTGCCTGCACAAAACTATCATTTATGAGTTTGCCTTCTGTATAGGAGTTTGCTATGATTTCCTTTATTACAAACTGCATCTTACCGACTTTTTAGACTTATTCATATTAAAAATAAGTTTATCTGCTTGTCAAATCCGGCAAGGAGTTGCTTCTGAACTTCTGCTTCTTGGCCCTTGCCACTGTTGCTTCATATTTCTCACGATGTATTGTACAGTGTGGTGCCAAATACCAATGCATGTTATACTCTTGAGATCCAATCGTTTATTAACAAAATAAGGCACTGGATTGTATCTCTGAACTCTGTGAAGAAATATGAAATCTCACATTTTTACGTTACTGCCAGAAATTTTTTTTTTACCTTCTGAAGTCAATTTTGACATGTGATTACAAATGCATTTGCCATTTCCAATCAAAATTGAAGCAAACTTTATTATTAGAAATTCAGAGTAAGTAAGTAAAAGCAGCGTTTTATTATTAGAAGAAAAAATAAGCAAGTAAAAATTTGCATTTTCAAATATCTTTAGAACTTCTGTGAAATGTCACGGACTGCAAGCATTGACTTGGTGGGCCACATGTTCCTAGCCCTTCACTTCTTTACTGCTGGTATTTCTATAGCCACTGTTTACAACACTTTAATGATGAGCAAGCGTGTACTAAAAGTGACTGGGAAACCAATTCAGCTCATCATTTAAGTGTTAATCAGTATGTGCATATCTGTATGGTATATTTACTATAATATGTCCAATGTGTTTATACAGAGCAAGTGTTACACAGTGATGTCTGCAGATGTTAATACGAATTCTGTTGTTTCACTTTTAGGCCTTTGTCCTATCCTGGTACAGATGTTGTCCTGATCTGCTATAGTATCATAAATCCCGTTAGTCTTCTCAACGTTAGTGAGCAATGGCATCCAGAAGTCAATCATTTCTGTCCACGCGTTCCCGTTATCCTTGTCGGAACAAAAAAAGACTTGCGAAACGACAATCAAAGTATACTTGAACTCGAAAAAGACAAACAGAAACCAGTCAGTACCGAAGAGGGCCAACAAATCGCCCAATCAATTAACGCCTATGCTTATATTGAGTGCTCGGCTAAAACAGGCGAAGGCGTTCAAGACGTTTTTGAAATGGCTGCTAAAGCAAGCCTTGCAAAGAAACAAAGTCATTCTTGGAAATGTACACTTCTGTAACACTGAAGTGGAATGCAATTTTGTATGAGACCCACTAATGCAGTTTATAATAAGTATTGTGTTATTAACATTTAGAACACTGATGAAAAAGAAACAAAATGACTAATTACAGACTCACCTCTCTGCTATTTCTCTATTTTATGAAAAGTTAATGTATGCTGGTCTTACAGAATATTATCTAATCAACATGATTTCATAGAGAGCATTCTACTTTCATGGCATTACTTGATTTGCAATGCAACATTTCCAAAGCAATGAATAAGTTTTCTAGGTATGTTTACAAATTTCTCAATGGCTTTCTACACTGTGACCTCAGCAAATCTCGTAACAAAAACAGGAACAATAAAGGAGCCAGAGGTTTTCTGACTAAGCAGTAGAATGCAACATATTTAAGTACTAAAAGCGACTGGGAAAACGATGCAGCTCGTTGTTAAAGTGTTAAAAGTTGCACTTCCACACTCCACACACGTGATTATAATATTCAATTCAGTGTGCACCAAGGATTAATATTGGGCCTGTAATATTCTTCCTTTGTAATAAATATAAAAGATTTATCAGAAACCTTTAAAGAATTTAAATCTTAATTTTAAATCTTGCTATCAGTGGCAAATAACAAAAACAGGAACAATAAAGGAGCCAGAGGTTTTCTGACTAAGCAGTAGAATGCAACATATTTAAGTACTAAAAGCGACTGGGAAAACGATGCAGCTCGTTGTTGAAGCGTTAAAAGTTGCACTTCCACACACGTGAATAATATTCAATTCAGTGTGCACCAAGGATTAATATTGGGCCTGGACTATTCTTCCTTTGTAATAAATATAAAAGATTTATCAGAAACCTTTAAAGAATTTAAATCTTAATTTTAAATCTTGCTATCAGTGGCAAATAATATAAATGCAGACTAGCTGATAAATCATTATATAAACTAAAGTTAAATGGCAAATAAATGGTAATTTATACAAACTAAGGCAAAGAATGAAACAATGTTAAATCATATATATAAACTAAGAACATTAATGATCCTAGCTTTAATGCACAACACAAAGAAATACATGAAGTTTTACAGCTATCTAATGACCTGTAACAAAGACACACTACTCTTGCTTAAATAAGTGATGACCACCTATATGTTATTCCTCTAATACCCAGCAATGGACACTTTTTACTACTGTAGTTACTAACTACTAGTTGTAACTACGTTCAAGTAGTTAACAGGTAGTTACGATTACATTACATTTAGAAGTAGTTTGCAATAGTTATAATTACAGTAAACTACTTTTCCTAGCTACTTTCATTATATTATTGCAACATTTTAAGATTTCATAAGAAATGATTATGGTGTTTTAAGATGTAGATCAAGATTGGAAATAATGAACACGTTTGGCTAACTTTTGCACAGTAACAACTGATTATATGTTTTAGTCCATGTGAACTTTACTACAAATAATGTACGTTACAGGCTGCAGTACTTTGTGATTTGATAGAAATAACTTCAATATGTTTGCCTCGTTTAACATTGTTTTTTTATGCATGTGTAGTTCAGAAAGTACATCATGTAGTTAACTATATTACTGGTAGTTAAAGAAGTAGTTGTAACTATTTATCCAATGAAGTAGTTAAAAACTAGTTATAACTGCTTTCTTGACTAGCAGTTAGGAAAGTAGTTTAAATACCACTGAAGTAGGTAGTGCCCATATCTGCTAATGCCACCCAGTCTGCAGTGCATTATTAATTTGTGAATGGCAAAATGCTGAATCGGTCCAGACTTTTTATGTAGTTACTTTCAATATTCTTCAATATGTGATTGTGAAAGGTTTGCATGTGTCAGGCAGCCATGATTTACTTTGAGAGGTTCTAAAATTGTCCTATATAAATGTCCATGTAACATACACCCTTAGGGAAAATTATTTAGGTTCTATCTAGGTTCTATGAATTAAAACCAGTCTTGTTGTCAAGACCTTAAACCTCAAGACCAAGACCTTGAACCTCAAGACCAACACCAAGACCAAGACCTTGAACCTCAAGACCAAGACCTTGAACCTCGAGACCAAGACCAAGACCTTGAACCTCAAGACCGAGACCAAGACCCCAAAAAATCACAGTCGTATCCAGACTTCTATTCCTTACTAAAAATTGTCCAGTCGGACTACTCGTTATTTAATGAAAACATGAGTTTTTCTTTTATTGAAGCAAAACAACTCTAAATGGAGACTGCAGAGAATTCCGAATTCGTATTTACAAAAGTCCTTCATGCGAAATGTTATTCCAAATGCCTGTTGAATTTTATAAAACCAATTTGCTCAGAATTTTCTGACCAAGACGTGACCTGTGGGGCCTCATAAAAATTCTGCCATGTGAAAAAACATGGTCTACAAGTGCTGAAATCGCTAGCACACAATGCAGCTTTTCAAGAACCGGATGTAAATGTACAAATTAATCATGAGTCTGTTTTGAAATCATTCCATGGCAAATAACCGGAAGTAAAAATAATTGTCCAAAACACAGTCTTGTTGTCAAGACCTTAAACCTCAAGACCAAGACCAAGACCAAGACCTTGAACCTCAAGACCAAGACCAAGACCTTGAACCTCGAGACCAAGACCAAGACTTTGAACCTCGAGACCAAGACCAAGACCAAGACCTTGAACCTCAAGACCAAGACCAAGACCAAGACCAAGACCCAAAAATTCGAAATCAGGTCAAGACTTCTAAAAATTGTCAAGTCGGAATATTCGCTATTTTAATTAAAACATTAGTCTTTTATTTTATTCAAGCAAATTAACTTTAAATGCAAACTGCAGAGAAATCCGAATTTGTATTCAAAAGTCCTTCATGCAAACTCTTATACCAAATGCCTTTTGTATTTTATAAAAACCAATTCGCTCAGAATTTTCTGACCAAGACGTACGTGGTGGGCCTCTTAAAAATTCCGCCATGTGAAAAAATACGTTCTACGGGTGCTGAAGTCGCTGACACACACAGCGTAGCTTTTCAAGCACTGGATGTAAATGTACAGATAGTGAGTGAGTCCTTTTGAAATCTTCCCATGGTTTATCATACCGTCTGATACAGAATAACTGTTGCTGCTGCCAATGGGTTTTCCTGACCAACATGACTTTTATCCATCCATAGATATTGGTCGTATGATGAAAGCAGGCTTGATACAGAATTCTTGAGTTCTGTTAAATGACTGTTCATATTAATAGCCGGTCTTGGTCTTGGTCTTGCGAGACCAAGACCAAGACCTTGAACCTCAAGACCAAGACCAAGACCTTGAACCTCAAGACCAAGACCAAGACCTTGAACCTCAAGACCAAGACCAAGACCAAGACTTTTAAAAACGAACTCGAGTGCACTCGAGACCAAGACCTTGGTCTCGAGGACAACAAGACTGCCAAAACAACAGTGAAGCCTCATTCACACCATGTAAATATTAAAGCAATAGCTGTATGAGTAATTAATGGATAAATTTTTAAAAGTCTTGCCGTTTGTTAAAATTAATGACTGTTCATATTGACAAAAGTCTTGGTCTTGGTCTTGCAAAACCAAGACCAAGACTTTGAACCTCAAGACCAAGACCAAGACCTTGAACCTCAAGACCAAGACCAAGACTTTGGTCTCAAGACCAAGACCAAGACTTTTTAAAACGAACTCAAGTGCACTCGAGACCAAGACCTTGGTCTCGAGGACAACAAGACTGATTAAAACCAAGTGATCATCATATAACGTAAGGACTTCAGTGCTTCAGGTTACCACAAATTTAGAAGAAGTGCATGACTTTGATCATCAGATTCCTAAAACACTCGAGTGCTCACTTGACTAATTAGCGCAACCGGTCTCCTTTTAGTGTGATATTCATGAGATCGAATTTTTCGGAAGATCTGGGGCATGTCACACACACACACACACACACACACACACACACACACACACACACACACACACACACACACACACACACACACACACACACACACACACACACACACACACACACACACACACACACACACACACACACACACACACACACACACACACACACACACACACACACACACACACACACACACACACACACACACACACACACACACACACACACACACACACACACACACACACACACACACACACACACACACACACACACACACACACACACACACACACACACACACACACACACACACACACACACACACACAATTGCCTCTGTCACTTGGAAGTCATGAAGTAAATGGAAAGAACATTGGCCCTACTTTTTGATTGTACTTTCATGTTTCAATGTAATCTTACTAGTACTGCGTCTGTCAGTTTGAAAAATAAAGAATATTATTATTATTATTACTTCCAAGCAGGCCCTTAGCCAGAAATAAAGAGTCGAGCGTCCAAAAGCATTCAAAGTCGTGACCATATCATGAATTCGCAACCGCCCGATGCCGCGACCGTACAAGCCGAACTGCAAAAGTCTGCAATGCGGCAATGCCCCTACACTGAATGACTTTTGGGTTTTGATCACAATTGTAACAGTTTTGTTATACATACAATGATTGACTGATGCAAACAACAATCTGTTAACTTCAGACTGTAACTTTTAATTCCCTTATTTGATTATTATAGCCTAGGGAACAGAATATTGATCACATGACTCGTTACTTGTTATCAATCCAAGCCCCTATAATTATTCATAAGGTAAATGGTATATTTATAATATATTATAGTCAAATCAGTTACCAATTACTATGAAACAACCTCATCTAATTGGCACTAAATTACACCTATCCTAGGTCATATATAGCTGCTACAGAAGTGTCTCTTATGTGGGAAAAGGAACATCGTTACACAGATGAAGGGGAATGGATTATGAGTCATTTTCCGGTAACATGTCACATTCACTAATTGAAGGCTGTATGTGTAGAAATAAGGTGGTGTCTGGATATAGACACCACCAGGATGTATCGATAGCAGAAGTGGTCTTGATGTCAAGCACAAAGAGGATTTGCAAAGGCCACACGAATATGCACAAAGCAAGACCAGGAAAGATATGCGATACGATTTTTTTGCAAATTACTTGGATTTTTGTTTGGAGCAAATCTTGAATAGGCCTATATTTTCTATTTCACAAATAGGCTATATCTTTGGTTTTGCACTAATATGTAAAAATTATGAAGTTTTAGCAGAGAAAAATAGCCCTACTCTTTTTTTTGAGCAGATCAGTTCAAAACTCTTCTTCAAAAGTGTCCCCCCACCTGTCAAACAAGATCGCCGCCAGTGGTTCTATGTATGCAATCCTGCCACCGTCTAGACACTGCTTTCTGCCGCCATTACGTCAGTGTTGTCTCAGACATGTATCTGGCTGGATGCTGTTGTATCGTTATTTTATCTGGAAGCATCGTGGGCGTATTACCACAGGCTGGACAACTCATCCAGCGCCCCTAGAGAACAGCCTACAGTCGGATCATTATAAACCGAGCAGCGTTATTTTTAGAACTAGACGCAGAATAGGCAATTGGCCACTGCGATTTCGTATTTAGCTAGCCTCAAATCATGGCACAAATTTATGCATCCTGGATTAAGGACGAAAGTGACGAGTCGTTTTATAAGACACAGTTTAGTTAAACAGTAATTAACCAACCTTGTTACAACGTCGTTAAACAGCAACTAATCAATCCTTGTTTTGTACTGGAAGCCGAACGAACCAACAGATGCGGGTGAAGTTACATTGTCCCCAACCTCTTTTTATATAGGCCTACGTGTAGTCTGAAAGTAATTAGACCGAGTAAAAACTCAGTCATGCTTCAAGTGTGTCAAATCGAGTACAGTATTTGACTTCGGAAACATTTTAGGAATTGATTTAGAAAGACCATGGAAACGGACCAGAGAAATGCTTACCGGTACTCGGACAACTTGGACAAGCGTACGAGACCATCGGTTAGTGAAACCATCCTATTAACCTCTTATCATTTGGTGACATATTAACTCTGTATGCAGGTCTTTCCAGTACCATACCCGTGATATCCGCAGGATCATACATAACATTTCCTTTTCCCCACCAGCATTTCCATTTAGATTGGACCCATATGGGTTCTGAATGGGTCCCACATGCAGGGGCTTCTACACCATAGAAACCTTGGAGCAAATGCTCCATCCAAGAAATGGGGGGGGGGGAGATCTGTTAGTGTGTGTGCCATCATTTTAGAAGAGGGGGAAAAGGGACGTTGCTCCAATGACTTAAGGGGGATAGACGCCCCTGCCCATATGGGCTCAACATGGGCCTGCTGGCAGAGTCTACACTGATTTGTAAGGGTAATGCCCTGGTCTCCAGCTGCCTCAACTTACTGCAACTCGCTTCTTACTGGCATTTCGAAAGTTAACTTAATGAAGTCAGAGTGCAAAATACCTTGGCCATCTGGAACTATCACTAAAATTCCAAAATATGGACATATAACTCCACTACTTAAATAACTGCATTGGCTACCTAGAGAAAAGCAAATAACTTTCAAGACTGGGCTATCTGTAAATTCTGTATACAAGGCTACATTTCAGCCAGCCTTCTTCAGTCTGCTGACTCCAGAGGCCTCTCTGTACTCAACTAGGTCTTTGGCTTTCCCAGTCTGACTGTTCTGTGGAGAAGGACGGCTTTCAGTAGGCACACCTTTTCTTCTGTTGCAGGATCTAGACTCTGGAACTCTCTTCCAACAACTTGCTCTGCAAAGTCGTTTCTGACATTCAGATCTCAACTAAAAACTCATATTTTCCTGGACTCATTTCCTGTGTGTTCTTCCTGCCTCTGCCTCCTTGATATTTCAGCAGCCTTTGATACCATTCTACACAACATCTTGCTTTAGACTTTCAACCTAGTTTAGTTTTACTGACATTGCTCTCCTCTGGATTCAATCCGTCTCGCCTCCTGCCCTTTCTCTGTTCAAACATCAGAAGTCTCATCCCAATCATGCCCTCTCACTTGTGGTGTCCACAAGGCTCTGTTCTTTGACCTTTGTGTTCATCCTTTTTACCCAGCTTACTCATTAAAGCAACTTTTGGACATCACCTAAATGCTGACGGCACCCAAGTATTCACCTCTTTCTCTCAGAACAGGTCACAAACATCATAGGTCATCGTCTTTGTATGTTTACTCAAATCTCCTCCTGTATAACATCTTATTCTTATCTCTTATGCTTGAACCCATCTAAAACCGAATTCATACTCAAAGGTCTGGGTCAGTGCCATATAAAAAGCATTGGAGGCCCTGGGCAAAGCTATGCACTGCTGTACGTGGAGGTCACGCACACATTAATTTTGGGGACTTTTAAAAATTGGGGTCCCTAGAATCGTGGGGCCCCTGGTGACTGCCCAGTGCGCCCATGCCTTAAGATGGTACTGGTCTCAGTGACCAGCTCAAGATTCCTGATCCTTCTATTTCCCTTAACTTAGACTCGGCATCCACCCACACATTCACTACTTTTTCTCTTGTCCGAAACTTAGGCGTTATTTTTGGCCAAAACATCACCTTTTCTGATCGTATCGCACATCTTTCCTGGTCTTGCTTTGTGCATATTCGTGTGGCCTTTGCAAATCCTCTTTGTGCTTGACATCAAGACCACTTCTGCTATCACTACATCCTGGTGGTGTCTATATCCAGACACCACCTTATTTCTACACAGACAGCCTTCAAGCCATATGTGTAGAAAATGCTCTTGCTCATGCTGTTACTATAACCCCAAACACCATCACATCACTCCTGTCCTTAAATCACTCCACTGGATAAAATACCTAAAAAATAGGCTACGGTCCTATCACTTGCCTACAACACACTCTAATCCTCTCTCCTTACTCTCCTATCAGTGTCAGTTATTCACAATCCAACCACTCTGTTCAACATGCTGCTTTTCCACCCTAACCTCTCCATCCTTCTGTCACCTCGTCGCTAGACATCTGACTACAATAGCTGTTGTTTTGCTTATTTCTAGATACGCAAAAAGTTGGTAATCATTGGTGACAGTGAATGTGGAAAGAAGTGTCTGTTGGTTGCATATAGTCAAGATAAATTCCCCGAGGTTCATGTGCCAACGGTATTTGACATTTACGTTGCTGACATTGAAGTTTCTGGAACACTGGTTGAGCTGGCTTTGTGGGACACTGCAGGTCAAGAAGACTACGAAAGACTAAGGTAATCATTCAGTGTACCTCAATACACTGTTAATTTGCTTATGGACCGGTAAATCATGAAATTCTCAGCACCACACAGAAGCTTTGTCAGGGAAACCAGCTTACATGCAGGTTATTGATTGGAAACTTTACCTCGTTAAGGTTAACAGGTGGCACAAGAAATCGTCTGGAAAAGTTGTTCTGTATGTTATAAGTACCAGCACAAGCAGTTTCTCTTTCCAAATTCATTGCACATGTTTTATCTGTTTTACATCTTGCTTTACATTGGGTCTAAATCTCAAATTACCCCAAGTGCCAAATGAAGACCAATACACTGGTCCATGGCCATAGTGCTTTATCTTTTTCATGTGTTTACCACTTGACTGGCAGAATTTTGCATTACCCATATCACAAATATTAGGCTTGATATCCTGAGACAAAACCAAACTCTATGCTGCTTACACATTTTCATCAGACAGCCTTTACTATTAACAGTCTGCCATTTGAATTTATTGTTTGCACATTATAATGCTAAATCTGTAACCCTGCTGGCACTGTGTTGGCAGACCAGCTCATGCTTTCAGAAACTGTCTTCAATCAGCAAGTTTCACTTGCCTGCACAAAACTATCCTTTATGAATTTGCCTGCTGTAAAGGAGCTTGCCAAGATTTCCTGCATCTTACCGACTCTTTTTTTAAGACTTATTCATATTAAAAATAAGTTTATCTGCTTGTCAAATCCGGCCATGAGTTGCTTCTGAATTCCGAACTCCTGCTTCTTGGTCCTTGCCACTGTTGCTTCCTATTTTTCATGATGTACAGTGTGGTGCCAAATGCCAATGCACGTTATACTCTTGAGAACCAATCGTTTGTTGACAAAATAAGGCAGTGGAGTGGATTGTATCTCTGAACTCTGTGGAGAAATATTAATTCTCACGTTTTTACATTTACTGCTACAAATTTTGCTTTTTTTACCTTCGGAGGTCAATTTTGATGAGGTTCAATTTACCAGCATGTCATTACAAATGCATTTGCTATTTCTAATCAAAATTGCAGCAATCTTTTTTATTAGAAAGACAGAGTAAACAAGTAAAAGCAGCGTTTTATTATTAGAAGAAAAAAATAAGCAAGTAACAATTTGCATTTTCAAATATCTTTAGAACTTTTGATAAATGTCACAGACTGCAATCACTGACTTGGTGGGCCACATATTCCTAGACCTTCACTTCTATACTGCTGGTATTTTTATAGCCACTCTTTAACACATTAATGATGAGCAAGGTGTGCTTGGGAAACCAATGCAGCTCATCATGTAAGTGTTAATCAGTATGTGGATATCTGTATGGTATATTACTATGTATGTCCAATGTTTACTTTAGATACAGAGCAAATGTTACACAGTGATGTCTGCAGATGTTAATACGAATTCTGTTGTTTCACGTTTAGACCTTTGTCTTATCCTGGTACAGATGTTATCCTGATCTGCTATAGCATCATAAATCCCGTTAGTCTTCTCAACGTCAGTGAGAAATGGCATCCGGAAGTCGGTCATTTCTGTCCAGATATTCCCGTTATCCTTGTTGGAACAAAAAAAGACTTGCGAAACGACAATCAAATTATACTTGAACTCGAAAAAGACAAACAGAAACCAGTCAGTACAGAAGAGGGCCAACAAATCGCCCAATCAATTAACGCCTATGCTTATATTGAGTGCTCAGCCAAGACTGGTGAAGACGTTCGAGACGTTTTTGAAATGGCTGCTAAAGCAAGCCTTGCAAAGAAGCAAAGTCATTCTTCTTGGAAATGTAAACTTCTGTAACATTAAAGTGGAATGCAATTTTGTACAAGACCCATTACTGCAGTTTATAATGTTTATAGGTATTGTGTTATTAACATTTAGAACACTGATGAAAAAGAAACAAAATTACAGCTCGTCATTAAAATGTTAAAAGTTGCACTTCCACACACGTGAATAATATTCAATTCAGTGTGCACCAAGGATCTATACTGGGCCTGTACTATTCTTCCTTTATAATAAATATAAATGATTTATCAGAAACCTTTGCTTATATTGAGAATTTAAATCTTAATTTTAAACCTTGCTATATTTGCAAATAACATAAATTCAGACTAGATGATAAATCATTATATAAACTAAGGTCAACAATGGCAAATAAATGGTAATTTATATAAACTAAGGCAAACAATGAAACAACGTTAAATCGTTTATATAAACTAAGAACATTAATGATCCTAGCTTTGATGCACAACACATGGAATACATGAAGTTTTGCAGCTATCTAATGACCTGTAACAAAGACACACTACCTTGCTTAAATACGTGACCACCTATATGCGATTCCTCTAATACGCAGCGATGGGCACTTTTTACTACTGTAGTTACTAATTACTAATTGCAACTACGTTCAATTTGTTATGACTACAGTTAGAAATGATTACAAAGTAGTTAAACTAAAATTGCAATAGTTATAATTACAGTAAAAGGACTTTCATATTATATTGTTGCAACATTTTAAGAAATTATAAGATGGTGTTTTTAAGATGTAGATCTAGACTGGAAATAGTGAATATGTTTGGCTAACTTTTGCACAGTAAGACCTGATTATTTGTTTTAGTCCATATGAACTTTGCTACAAATAATGTACTTTGTGATTTGATATAAATATCTTCAATATGTTTGCCTTGTTTAACATTGTTGTTTATGCATATGTAGTTCAGAAAGAACATTTAGTTAACTATATTACTGGTAGTTAAAGAAATAGTTGTAACTATTTATCTACTGAAGTAGTTAAAACCTAGTTATAACTACTTTCTTGACAGTGGTTAGGAAAGTAGTTTTAATACCACTGAAGTAGTTAGTGCCCATATCAGCTAATGACACCCAATTTACAGTGAATTCTTCCTTCTGGGTGACATATTAAGCAGCGACATCAACTGTTAAAATTTTATAATGTGGTATGTACTATTGTTGTTTGGCAATTCGATTTTTAATTTGGGTTTGACTGCCTCGGGCTTTGAATTTGGATTTGACTATTTCACAGTAATGTCGACACAAATGGTCCAAGTCAGTCACAATGAAACAAAGCAACTGCAGTAATTTCATTGCTCACATATATTTACATAAAAACTTGGAGAATAATCCCACGTTAATAAGAAACAGTTTTTCAGAGTACTTTTCAAAACTAATTCATTCACAATTCACCATTGTTTGCTCTAAACAGCTTAAGTTTTAACTGTTGATGAATTTTCGTTCCTCTCCACGTAGTAGCAACTCCTCTGTTGGTAACTTTGGTCCAGTCTTTGCCTAAAATGAAAATCAGGGTATCGGATAAGTTAAATCACTAGTATAAATCCATACACTGCATAGACTTTGGATTGGTATTGAAAAATAGTCCTAGCTTTGAAGATTTGTAACACATACATTTTAATTTGTGAATGGTAAAATGTTGAATCGGTCCAGACTTTTTATGTAGTTACTTTCAATATTCTTCAATATATGACTGTGAAAAGTTTGCATGTGTCAGATAGTCATGATTTACTTTGAGGTTCTAAAATTGTGCTATATAAATGACCAGGTAACATACACCCTTAGTGAAAATCATTTGGTCTCTATATGACTTAAAACCAAGTGATCCTATAATGTAAGGACTTCAGTGCTTCCAGTTATCACAAATTTAGAAGTGTATGACTTTGATCTTCAGACTTTAAAATTCTTAAAACACTTGAGTACTCACTTGCCTAATTAGCACAAATGGTCTGCCTTTTAAAGTGACATTCATGGGATCAAGCTTCTTGGGCAGATTCGAGCATGTCACATACACACAATTGCCTCCGTCACTTGGAAGTCACGAGGTAAATGGAAAGAACATTGGCCCTACTTCCAGGACACATAGACTTACCAGGTAACTGGCTTAGAGCATAGAAATGAAAGTTAATGATTCCCCAATGGACACTACCTGTATCTTTAGTCCATTAACTGTTCTCACTGTACAGCGCAGTGCGTTTGCAGGCGCTTAATTAAACAACAGATTATTATTATTATTATTCCATAATCGAATAAGGCGTAACAAATTTGTGCTTAGCTTATTAATCAGAAAAATTGAAAGCCTTACTGCCATCATTGAAGTTCTTTCAAAATTACTTCCACCGCATTGTCTGTAAAAACACATTTTTATTGAAAACATATTCAACAGATACAAAAGACTGGAACTGCATACACATAGACGAAAAAGAACAGTAGTTTCTTAAGCTAAACCCCAGAAGCAGCCATGGGTATGAAGTATCAGCAGCCTCATGTTTCTTAGCCTTGGCATACGAGGGGTGGTCAGCCCTCTCCCTCGTAGCTTGATCTTCCCACTCAGTTTATAGCCCAGTTCATTAGGGATGCAGATGGAGCAGAATCTTAAAACATGTTTCTGCCCATGGGTTTTCAACCCTCAAACTCTGGGTTCATAATCATGTATGCTAAACCAAGAAACAACTGCACATCAACAAAGTAATCAACAAAGAAACCTCTCTAAGTTAAACAATCTGAAGATGGGCTATAATGCCCTCAAATAATGCTCTCAATACTAACTATTCACTGGCTTCTTTAGCCTTCGCGCAATTCTGTCCTGGCCCCTAGCAAACATGCATCTGCACCCCAGGTGCACATTTACTCACTGCACATGTAACAAATACTTTAAATAAATAAATAAATAAATATTCATCCACACTTTTTATCATGGAGTACAGAAAGTATGCAATGGCTTATTTATCACATGTACTGGTATGCTTCTGTCAACATCAATACGCAGAGACAAAAGTGGTGTGGGTTGAAGGATTAACTGGTAGTAACCGAATAAAACACATGCAATACAACAATGGGACAACCTTAAGTTGCAAGTAACATGGCTTGGCAATGATTTGCTAATTTCACATGGGACACAGGCCCACATATAGCACCACCCATCAAAGAAACAACGTGTGGACACTGAACCACGTTTACAGCTCATTCACTTAAAGGTCTCAACAACACTGAATATTGAAACCTTCTGCGACAGATTATCTTTATATCAGCTTGTAGCCATTCATGGAATTTTTAATAAGCCAAAGAAGAAGACGCATATGAACTCACTTGCAGGACGAAGTTGGCAATTTGTCAAAAGAAGCACAACGCCTGTTGCAGTCTTTGCAGCGAAAAAATCTTTTTGTTGCCTGGTGTGTTTTTAGCTTGTGAGATTCATCACGACATCGCTGTGCTGCACTATGTGCTGTATATTTGCACTGTCATAGAAAGAAAATGTTCATCAGAAATGACAGCAAAAGTTGCAATCGGCACAAGTGAAGTTTAAATACTTAATCTTTTTCTGAAGCCTTCTGCATCCTACAGAAACAGATATTCTGTTTTATTGCATTCTTTTAACTGTTTAGATTTTTTCACATTGACTTTTAATAATTATGCAGCACTTTCACTATTACAGATTTACATTACAATTATTATTTCTGTGCTTAAAACCTTTTTCTTCGCTTGGAGCCATTGCGCTGGAGGCGCTGATGAGTGGCCTCAGCTGTGAGCAGCGCTATACAAATCTCCAAATACGATACAATACAAACATTTTTAATGCACGCAAAGTCACACAGAAATGCAAATCTGGTAGTTGATTCCATTCCTTGGGGGCAGCGACATGAAATGCACGAGAGCCTATGACAGTGTTACATCAAGGATCAAACAACAGGCCTATAAGCAAAGATCACAGACTATGGGATGGGATGTATGCAGAAACTAGTGGTTGAAGGTAGAGTGGAGGGCTCATTGTGAGGGTTTTATAGGTCAGACAGGCCAGTTTAAATCTTATTCTAAATTCAATAGGAAGCCGATGCAGCTGACCACGCCGGATTAAAGCATTCAAACAAGAAGATGCATGCAGCACCACACGAGCCACAGAATTTTGAATGCATTAAAGCCTGTTGACCTGAATTCCATGAAGGGTAATCCATCAAAGTACTAATACTGCTCAGTTTCTCTTAAGTTCTCTTATTGCACTGCACCAGCATCACATCAACAAACCACTATGCAAACTAAAATATTGTGTTTAAAAAAATTAATAAATGCACATGATTCAGGACTTGTATGTTTATTACCTGAAGACATGAGACAGCTGTACACTTCACTTCCATTGTTCCCATCATCTTCTCTTCCAATCTTTCCGTTTTTTCCAGCACGTCAAAATAAACATCCTGTTTTTCTTGCTCCAACTGCAACAAATATGTATAAAACTACTTAATATTCATCAGTACAAGTAGTACCATTGTACATGCCATTTGGTAGGTGCTGAGAATCTAATTCTGGTGCAGTAATTTGTAAGGAAAGATGCCCAGTTCATAAGTTGCTCATTGTTCCTGCAATGTTAGCAGTTCATATTAAACTTTCCTAACCTAAATATAAGCATTAATTTGTAAGGAAAGATGCCCAGCTCATAAGTTGCTCATTGTTCCTGCAATGTTAGCAGTTCATATTAAACTTTCCTAACCTAAATACAAGCATCTATTAACTATTTTAACTGCGTTACCGTGCACTATTATTAGTATTTATTATTATTATTAGTATCATCATGATTATTATTACATTGTTATTTATTATATTACTTCAAATCACAACGCAAGAATGAGCTATGGGTGAAAATGCCGAGTGTACAGGCACAGGAGATGCGAGTAAAGAGTAAGTGATCCAGTTCTCCTGCATTACATTTATTGTATGCCAGCTTCATGGTGAAGAAATAAACCTCTTCTTTGTAATTTATACAATTAAAATTAAACAGACAAGCTTTGAAGGTAATTACCTCAGTGAGAAGTTCAGCATGAGCAGACTTGGCCTTTAGGAGTTTCTGAACTGCAGGTGAGTCCAAATCCAAACTGCCAAGAAGCTTTGACCTTTTGGCACTTGGCTGCCCTTCTGCTGAGCCACTTCCCTCAGTGTCTGATACAACATAACATCAATCTTATTACATTCAAACAAGCATACTTTCCACAAAGACATACAGATTTATGCATATTATAGGTTAAGGGTTATTTTCCCATCAAATTAATTGAGTTGGCTGCTGTATTGATTTCATTTAACAACTTGCATCAGTACACTAAGAAAATAGTCAGAAAGTACACATTCAAGAACACCACTCTACCAGTACACATGAAAAGTACTACTTGATAGCTTTTATCAGATGTTTTGTCTTCTTTGCTATGGCTATAACATGCATACATGACTTCAGTGTAGATGCATATCACAAAACAACCATCACACAATAGTGATAGGGTTACCATCAAGTAGGCACAATTTTTCACGGCATTTGAATAACTATAAACTGACGTTTCTGTCAAGTCGCATAAGATGCTGTAAATGCATTATAACATTAGTCATAAGAATGACAAGTTCACAAATTGTCACAGTTATGGCTGTAGCCAGTTACATCACTAAATCAGCGTAAAACATATTACACTGGTTTACAGCAAGTAGAACAAAAAGACGTATACTTTCAATTAGACGTTTCTTAATTCGTTCTTGAGTTTTGGGCAATAGTTTTTCTTTCCTCACAGCATTAGGATCTTCTCGAGTTATTCCCCCTTTGGCCTTAATAAGTGCAATCGCAGCTTCCTGTATGATCAAAATTACTCACAGTATAAATAACAGTTCATTGCCTTGTGGTCAGAAATATAACTCTGTAAAAGTGTTAACATATAAAATTGCTGCAAAATGTTTACAAAATAGTAAGTTGACACACCGTGTATCTAAAAGTATGCTAGACAGAGCTAAATATTTTACATTTTTATATGTTATTTTGAATATGGTAGTTTTAAAACAAATAACATGAAACAAATTGACACAATAAATTATTTTCACTAGATGCAGTTAACATTGACTTTGTGGAGCAACATTTGTATAGTTATTTGGCCTTGGTTTAGAGGAACAACTTCTTCTGAACAACTGTGTGCAAGTAATGCCTGTGAAATTGTTTAGCCAATAGATCAGTGGTTTTCAACCGGGGTTCCGCGGAACCCAAGGGTTCCGCGGGCGTCGGCCAGGGGTTCCGCGGCAGTTCAAAATAAAATTTTAAAAATTAACTGAATAATTCACCAAAGGATTAGCAATGAGCAGAGTTCTTCATAGATTTCAGTCATGCTTGCTTGACACAATTCTTAACACAAAATAATTAACATTATTACGTCAATGTTACAATTTAGGCCTATGTGTCGTTAGGCCCTTTATTACACACACATGCCCATATATACACGAATCTACTCATGACTTTTAATTTGGAAGAGGCATATGCGTCAAATGGGAATTCTGTAGATAGTTTCCAACTGGCATTCAGACAGACTACCAGGACATTTTACCATTTATTTTGAACCATTTGGACGCTCTGTCCAACAGTCTCAATAGCTTTTTTCCATCAGTAGGCCTACCTGTTGAGCAGTAGGCCTACAACTAGGTTAGAAATCCATTTGTATGAATTAATTCTTCTTTGGATCAGTTCACTTTGAAGAAGAACTCGCTGAAATCGCGACTGTTGGAATGCTCAGCATGCAGAGCTAGGCTTGGATTCGTGTTGGATACTGGTCGAACAGAAATATTTGCGAATTCTTATGCAGTTTTCGACTAGGCCTACAGTTACCTATGCGAGTTTTGATTTTCTGCCATGACTACCACAGAAAACAAAAAGTGAGAACGACTCTTGTCTGTACAGCTGAGGACTAATTATCACGTGTGTGCCTGTGATTCATCCGAGAACTAAACTGTTACGCTGAAGCCATCAGGCACAAATTTTACAATAAACTTGATGAAAGCTCCTTGCAGCACTGCAGCGATTCTATAACACTGTTGCAGAATATTTTAATATTCTATCCAACTGTCGGAAATAGTTGTTGGTGAAATAGAATAAAAATGCTGTTGTTCAGGAGTATTGTTTTTGTGCACTACGCTAGGTGAAACGCGCCGGGTTCCGTGAGCCGATAAGCGCTTGTGTAGGGTTCCGTCGCCCCAAAAAGGTTGAAAACCACTGCAATAGATAGACAATTCTACAGCTCAATCAAAAAATAACACATTAAAAATGTCAAGATGATCAGTATGAAAACTAAGTGAATAACTATGTCAAATTTTGTTACAGAAATTAGAAGTGGGTCAGTCTATTTGTCCATGTCAACTCAACCAGTCTGGAAAGTCTCCACCTCATCATCTCAGATTTTGATAAGTCTTGGCCAGTACGTAGAAAAATACTCATAGATCAGGAAGGACTGCAAAGTTTCAGAGCTTAATACACACTATTTCTTCAGATGTGAGGTTTACAACAGATCTAGGGTAGCCCAATTTTCAGTGTTATGCAAATTACATGTTTTTGATTATGCTTTTCAGTCACTGCATTTCAGTCGCTATTCCATCACATTCAAAGCATGAAACATTCCCAATAGCTTCATTTATTTATCTAGTTTTTGGATATGTAAAATACTTAATCTAAACATGCTACTTCTTATATATTCAGCAAAATGCGATAGCTACATCTACATGAAGTAGAGCCATTTACCACCAGTCAAACTTTTGCAGCAATTACCTCCCTATTATTACACTATGTAGAGTACTAAGATTCAACTGGCACTTATCTACAATATTATCTGCTTCAAGGATAATGTTCAAAGCTGCAACAGATAAAGCCTGAGGTGATTTTATATCACCTGGAAAGGTACAAGGGCAGTTTTGTAGTCTCAAATTCTTACCATTCATAGGAAAGTCTAAGAAATTCATATGGATGAATATGTTCAACATGTCTCAGATCTCCTTCATCAATACTTGCAAGTCTAGTAAGATGCCTATTATATACTGTCACAAGTTAAGCATATAGTAAAACAAAGACCTCAGGACTGAGTCCTGCACATACAGAGTGACCATTGCTAGGAATTTATAATTTAAATGCTTACTTTTAAATTGAATGAATATAATATTGACATAAGTCTTGTTTATACTGAATATTGTCTTAACATGTTTGTTGTCATCTGATGTCACTTGGTAATATTATGCAGCATGGCTATCGTGATTTGAAGCTCTGTAACACAATAGTATGTACTGAAGTGGAATTAAGAATTTGTCTTGTTTCATAGCAGGTCATGAAAGAAACTAGGACATCCATGTTTTCATCAGTTAGTTCAACAACATATGTGATGCGATCTGACAAAACCAGGCTTATATCATGCAAATATGAAATATGACTTTTTCATACCATATTAATCAAAAGAGTTTCCCCTTTAAAATCAGCCCTTATTTGGTCCAATATCTTAATATTTGACAGAGTTATGACTATTTTAAACTCAGAAACTGCGATTTTAAAGTTTTCGGGAAACGCGATGCAAAGATGTGACATAAATTGTCCATAGCAACGGGCAGATACATTTACTGCAATGATATGTATTTGATATCAGTTTAAATAGCACACATTTATGTGACCGCCGTTGAATAGCACAGTCCCAGCTTTCCGACGATACCAAGTTCAATTGGGGTGGAACTTTTTTGAGAGACGGCAATGATTTGAAAATGCACTAACAAGTCAGATTTTGACGCTTTGTAAACAACCAGTATTCACAAATAAAATCAAAAAAATATTTCTAGACTGATTTTAGCTATAATACTTGGCGAATAAGTAGATCATACCATGTTCTACACGAAAATGGAAAAAAATAAAAATCGACCTCTGACACCCCTTTCACTAAAATCGACCATTATCTCGATAATGCAGTCTTCCGACATAAGCCTGATTCTGTCAGATCGAATCACATATACTATACCAGCTGTTTTATCTGTTATATTGAAAAATGTTTAATTTACGGGTCATGGTCGATACCAAGACATCTCTGTTTCATCGGATAGATAGTTCTTAGGCTTTCTTTTGTGTGGTAACATTTTTAAGACCCTACACAACTGCCTACGACACTTTCATAGGTCAATGAAAATCACCTACAATTTTGTATGACGTTATGGATTTATGACTTTGAACACACTCTGTTAAACAGACAACTATAATTGTAGATAGACACAAATTGAATTCTGTATACTCCACCTACTGTAGTATTAAGGACAAATTGCTGCCAGTGTTTGATTGAAGGTCAATGGTTCTACATCATGCAGAACTAGCTTTCACATTTTGCAAAATTTTTACAAAGTAGTAAGTTGACACACCGTGTATCTAAAAGAATGCTAGACATAGCAAAATATTTTAGCATTTCCTAAAACTATACCACAAACTGAAGTCATGCTGAAAGTTTTATGCTTGCATGTAGAATAACTGCTTAAATAAAATGACTGGAATGCCTTAGAAAAAAAATGTAATTTGCAGTGGCATCAAACTGGGCTACCCTAGATGTGTCGAAAGCCCCATAGCTTGGGAATTACTAAGTATTGTGGTCTGAAACTTTGCAGAAATTCATGATATATATTTTTCTACATTCTGGCAAGAAATTATCAAAATCTGAGATAGCGAGATGGGAACCACTACTTGAGTTGGCACAGAATGACACAAATTAAAGATCAAAATGCAATGAAAATTCACACCTTATCACGATCTGCTCGAGTAAAAATGGGTTTTCGTGGTAACGGTTCATCATCCAGATCAAGTAAAACACATTCACCCTCCTTTAATCCTCGTCCCAGCTGAGGAGTCAGATTTAGAACAGAGCCAGCAGCAGATGAAGAGGTTAATGTTTCACTTGATTCCGGTTTCCTCTTTCGAGCCATCAGAGCCTTTGTTTCATTCTTATATTGTTTCAGCAAATCAGCGGCAGAGATGGACTTAAGCTCACCCTTCCCTTGTGATGCTGAACAAGTACATGAAGATAATAGCACTGCTTGCTAAGTCAATTCTTTATTTAAGAAAAACTAACAAATCTTAATACTAAACATTGCAGCCAACTGCTGGGAAATCACGTTTCTCTAGATACTTATTAAACAGAGATACAGCAAAAGTGTATAGGTGTAATATTATTTATTTATTTATTTTTATTTATTCCGGATATTTCTATAGCGCCTCTCGAAGTCATCTACTACTCAGAGGCGCTCCCGACTACAGCATTTGATACTGTGCCAGAATTTTCACGCCGAAGCGCCACGAGCAATTCCAAGGTCCGTACACAGCGGCTAGAGTAGGATTCGAACCTGCAACCCTCCGGTCACAAGGCGCTGAACTAACCACTGAGCCACCATGCCCCACAATATTAATACCTGTTACAGCAATCTACCATAATGTTTAGCAATAAAGCACTCAAAACCCAAAATATGGGTAACAGTCACTGATAAGTAAGTCACATTCAGAATAATGAATGTTCAGCATAGCAGCAAAATGTACTTAACAACTGTGTTGAGGTTCAGGGTCTAGATCAAAGTAAAAACGAACAACATATTTTATCTTAAACATACAAGCTTAGGAATTTCACGGCTTTGTGGCAGAATTTGATCCCACTATTTATATCTCAAACTTATGTGCACTGGTCAAATACCGAAAATTTATCATTTAACATTAAATAAATTACTTGGATTTAAGAAGTGGCAATGACCTTTTACATAGAGTAAGCCACATACTTGTCTGTGATTTGTCTACTTTTTGAAGATGCTTCACAAAATTCATTGATCCAGCTGAAGGAACTGTTAACAGGTCATGGCTGAAAAATGCAGAAGAAACTTTCTAAAAGAAGCAATGGCATTTGTCACGAAAGTTGGGGCCTTGTCAAGTTATTTGTATCATATAACAATTATGATGCAATTTGACAGCTTTGCATCCATCTTTAAACTAAACATCCTTTTATATTACAATATAGTCTTTCTAAAATAATTAAAATATATGTTCCTCACTGTGAGAAACTAGCTACACATCACATAATCATGACAAAAGACATGCCACTCTTGTCTTCAGAGTTACAGTGTGGATGCATCTACGCACTACTAGTTTACACATGATATAGCATAATGTGAAGTGGCATAATGTCCCCAATGCAATTAACATGCTGGATTAAATCGAAAAATACAGAGCAAGTTTATTTAAATCACATAAACATGCTTTGCAAGGCTTTTTCCTTTTACTGTCATATTTGTAAGACATATCGCACTGAGTCACAGTACTTATGAATAGTTACATATTTTTTGAAAAGTTTCATTTCATCATGACAGAGTCTAGTGTCAGCATTCATACTACTGTAGCTGCTCTAAATCAGTTACACAGTGGTGAAATGCAAAGCAAACTAGTGTTGGAGATCAGTCTATTGCAGAATCAATGCTACAAGGTTTGGGACAATAAGAAACAAAGCTGTGTGGCTTAATCAAGAATGTAGTTTGAAATCTTGCAGTGGAGACCTGAAGTGAAATTGTGCCATTTGTGGAGCACACATTTTCTTATCTTTCTTCATTTAACAAAAACTGTTCCCTTGACACCATGCCTATGTATCTTCTGAAAGAGTGCTTTGATGTCCCTTGGTACAATCATTATCAATTTTCATTGAATGAGTGATTCTTCCCACGTGCATTAGCTCAAGCCATAGTTCATCGTCTGCTTAAGAAACTTTCTCTTCACCCTGGCAACCTGTCTAATTGCACAACTATCTCACTTTGAATTTCATATTAAAATTCCTGAGCAGGTAGTTATAAATCGTATGCAAACTCCCCTGTCTTCCATCTCACTCATTTCCCCATTTCAGTCTTCATACCATAAGTTTAACTCAACAAAGCGCACACTCTTGCTGTTCAGAAGGACATCATGTGCTCAGTGGGTAAGGGTAAAGTGACACTACTTTTATTTCTGGACTTGTCTGTTACTTTTGAAATTGTGGACCATTCTCTTTCAGCCTCGTCTCCAGCACTGGTTTGTGGTCCTGCACTGAATTGGTTTGCCCCTCATCTTAGTCCATGCTGTCACTAAGCTTATTTGAATGGCAATTATTTGTACAGTGCCTTGTTCAAATGTGAAGTTCTGCAGCATACCTTTCTTGGTCATCATTTGTTTACATTAGACACCATACCATTTGGAATACTGCTTGACAATCAATCACTAGAATATCAGTTTTTTGCCAATACTACATTTCATTTGACAGTTTCTCTGCAGCTGTTGTCCACCACCTTTGAGGAAATGCAGTTTTTGCCCCCAATGGGTCCACGCTGTATATTTACTAAGCCATATTCAGATGGCCTACTGCTGAGCAGATTAGCAAGTTGGAAACACACAGAAATTAAACATTAAAATAACCTGAAAAATTATTTTGATAACTGTATAATTGTAAGAGTGATAAAAAAACATACAAAGCTTTGCTTTTGTCCTCTGTTGACGTCTCCTTTGAGGCATCCAACAATTCTCTGTCTTCAGGTAAGATGTCGTGCAGCACTAGGGTGTTCACTTTCGCTTTACCTGTATCGGCTGTTGACAAAAGGTGATGTCTCTGTAGACTTTTGATTGAAACTCCTTCCTTTTTGTTACGAACCGGTCTATAAAATAATGTAGGCTAAAGTGGATACAGATTTATAAACTGTATACATGTATATGATCACCAAGAAAAGATTATCAAGAAGTTGCCTTTTCACATAACAATTTAAAACATAATTATGATCTCTCTGAACATAACTTGCAGGTCATTGGCAAGACCTTGACTGGCAGTCACTGGTGGCACTCCAATCAACCGATCGACATGCGAAGAATGCCTGTTATACGTAACTGCCACCCGAAATGCATCACCTTCTATCAAAGAGGGGCAGCTCGGTGGCAGAGTCATTGTTTGCTGCGAGCGCTGTCACCTGTTGTCGTTCCACCATATTTATAAATGCAACTTGGCCCAGAGACTCTCAACGTGATGCCATCTTTCAACTGCTAAGAAGAATCCGTTTGTTTGGTTCCACGTGTGCATGTGGGCTTGCCACTTGTGACCCTTCTGGTTTACTGTGCATTGTTTTGCTAATTGAAGTAATCATGGTTCTTAACAACATTTAACATCATATAGGCTAGTACAGAGAGTGCCTCTGAAGTCTTGTTCTTTGAGTGACACTATATAAATGCTTGATTACAGTAACTTTCAGTAATGAGTACAAATATGGTTTTGTCTAATGACAATTAAAGACAAAGTTTGGATTACAAGCTCTGGGAATTAACTGATAAATCAGACATTAAACATTTTAAAAATATTTATGCATAGTTTTTAAACTCACATTTAAAACTTTAAAATATTTTAGCATATCCAACTTTCATACATGGCATTAAGTTATTCATAAGTTTTGGCTGAACAGTAAAAAAATTCTATTCTGTACAACTCTAATACAATTTACTCGATGACCATGAGTTTGGTGTACTGCTAACATCTGCTAATGGTTGCTACAAATTCTGCAGTCTCAATGCAATTCACAGAAGCAAACTCTTCAATTAGAAACTCACGCTGTAGAGAAATACTCGTTCCCGCCATAAATCACACAACCAGATTTCGCAAGTACTTGACGAAACGATTTTGGTTCAACTCCACTGTGACTAGAAAGCAATACAACACATTCATATTACTAGACTTGCATATACTTCCTAGCTCATCTCATTAATATGTCCAATTCAACAATGTCTTTTTGGAATCCTTTATCTTTAAGCATGCAACACTTTGTTGATCCACAGTACAGTTTAATTGTTAACCCACATCACAGCTTTCAGATTCAAAAGTAATCACTCGATAGCTTTCAGAATCTCAGCGGAATAATTAGAAATTTAAAACTCACCCTGACTGAAGTTCGGAACGTTTTGCTGACATTTTTTTGTAAGCCGCCTGAACATGGTATGTGCAGTATTCACCTTGTTGTCTGCAAATGTAAAAACCCAGCACAGTTACAGTGTATCCATGGTCCTGTACCCTCTAGGATGTAAGTATGAACAGGATGCATGTATGTAGCTTATTTTCCAAACTACAAGTCATAGATTTTTACAGAAATTTCTATGGATATGTAACAGAGTAGTTATAATGCAGATTGGGTCCACTTACTTACTTAATTACAATACAGATGTTGATCTGGTGGCCATGATGGCTGCCCTGTTTTGGCACGACCAGGTGGTCGGCAGGGCGGTATAGAAGCAGTAGACAGAAGACTTCTGGAGTTAAATTAGCTTCTATTTGTCGATGTACATCACAAAAATCACCAGAGTTCCTCTACTGAACTCTTAAGATTTCATGCAGCATTCACAAACAGTTGATAAATTACAGGCAGAAGGTCACACACAACATTGCTATGTAAATAATTTGGCCATTCAAGTGTCAGAACAGGTGTGGTCTGCATGGCAGCCTATTCAGCAGAAAGGGGTTAATTACACTGAAACAACCATTCTGCATTGTGGAAGCACAAGACGGAGGAACAACTAAATCACCCTATGCTGCAGAGCACAGATCTGTAGCCACAAAAAAACATCACTGAAAGACAGCTCCATAAAAGAATGGAGACGGAGTAAAACCAGCCAGGCAGTTATGCATCACCAAAAGGATCTTAAATTCAGTTTGTCTTCAAATGGGCAACAATTGCAGTTTGTCCTGCATGTAGTTAGATAATTAGCAAACTTCAGAAATCCCACCAGTTAACTGAGCTGTATTTAATACTAAAATGACGGAGGTCTGCAAAAAGGTGTTATTACAGTAAACTCTAGTGCATCTGAATGCATGCATTATGATAGATGCAGCTTTGGCATAAAGCAAGCAGTGCAGTGTGTGGCTCAGATGCAGAAGATAACAGCATGTCTCTATGTATGTATGTACATATTTATTATATATTCAAGTATGAGATCGTAAATACAGCATCTTGATTCTTGAAGGTCCTACTCAACAGAAGCGACTTCATGAAGCTCAGACCATCAAATTATTAGAATAGATTACAAGATTCTATTATACAGATAAGACAAAATAAATTAACATAAACCAAAGATGAAGAAATGCAAAGCACACACTTACGTGTTGACGACGTTGGTGCAACTTTTGCCAGTTTTTGTTCGGCCACGGCACGTACCCATGTCTTTGCTTTGTCCCATAATTAAGACCTTCTGTGGATTATCAACTGTTATTGACACCTCAGATGTTTTTGACCCCTGAATTGAAATGTTGACAGCAGAATGAATAATCAGCATATGCTGGAGTCTCATTGTAATATTGCCTTTGGGTGCCTTATTCAACAACTGAAGACCAGCTATCATAGACTTTTTATCTGTGATATATTTTGTTCTAACTCTGAATTTTGGTTCAAGCCCCTTGCCAAGTTACCGCATATCAGAATTTGTATTGAAATGAGGCCATATGCTGTATAAGCAGGCTATGCAAAAAGACTTTACAGTATCAGTGGAATATTGGAATAAATCACATTCTTCTGCACGCGTATAAATTATTCACACATAAGAATTATATGACATCTGGTCTTCATATCACTTATCGATTATTTGAAGACTTTCTTTTTGTTATATAAGTGGTTTCCTCCTTACTAGAAAGTTTAATAACAAATTAAAAGAACAACGTAGTGTTCATTCATTTTGAGCTACAGGTAAATGACATCCATCTCACAAAATACCCAAGGAGCTTAGCTCAGGAGACGCACTATTCAGAAAATATAATTATAAAAAGTGACTGAATTTTCTATATGAGTTAGCATAAAAATTTACAAATCCAATATAAAACAAAGACATCTTGCCTTTTCTGTATTCGGCATAATTGATGCGTTAAGGATACCAACAACAGAGCCAACCGCCGTCTTCCAAAGTTCCTTGTTTACATTACCAAACAGAAAAAATGTCACCGTCCGTCCACAGTCAGCAAGGTCACTCAGCTTCCAGAAGCTGAAGTTGGTGCCCTGGAAAATATGCCAAATCTCAGAGTATTTCCAAACCATCATCAGTCAATACAAAACCCATTAATAGGTAACAAATATTTTTACACGACTGTACCAAATTAGATCTCATGCACAAGTTGACAACAGTTTGCGGGAAAAGAACAGGAAAAACTTTCTTCCTATGGAGAAGGAAGATTGATAGATGCCACAACACACTGATGAAAGTGTGAATCTACTTACTAACCTGCAGGTCCTTCTGCCTATCAGTCCATTCACAAATTGCTTCATACATTGCCTAGTCTATCTATCCAACATACTATATGACAACATCAATTTTAGGTTGGAAGAGCCACCAAACAATTTTCTAAGTCGTCCTACTACGCCATATGAAGGCTGTGTAATTACTACAAACTAGCTTTAGACATTAGCATTTAATTATGCAATATGGAAAATATTATTCCTTCATTTTTGCAAAGTAAGAAACAACAAACCTTAGCAGATACTTTTGGCTCACTTTTGTGAACAATGACACCAATGGTTACCCAATCTCCATCAATATCATTGCCTCGAATTTTGTTGTGCAGAACAGAAAGTTTTATCATTCGCCTGTTTTCCATCATTGACTGTAACGTGTTTGACGACACCTTGGGATTTCTACAATCAAATTTAGGCCTTTTAGGAATGAATGTAAAATTAATCGAACTTAATCTAACAATCTAAGTTTCTGTAAATATACCTGCTATGTAGTTTGGCTTTGATCTGCATGTATAACACCACAGCATCAAAGTATAAAAATTTGGTTTTGATGAACTAACCTGGACCAAGGTTATTAAGGTTCCAATTACTCAACATATTTGTCAATAAATACTAAGGATCCTAGACAATATATCCAGATAGAGCTTTTACTTTTGTATAACATCATCTCTCTAGGTGCTATAGAACTTTGACATATAGCAGTTTGATCTCAGTGAGGTTGATGCATTTTGGTCAAGGTTCCAAGAACACATACCTTGAATATACGGCAAGGATTCTATATTTAGAGGATTGGTTACTCGTGAAAAAAACGTTGTACTTCCGCCAGTGGGGAGATCGTGGCGACATCTGTCGTCGCGGGTGTAAGGGTCTCGCGAGAGGTAAGCAAGTCTACAGACGCGATGTGGTGTTCAGCTATTAATTGCACGAATTCTAGGAAGAAGAATCCCGGATTATCTTTCTTTCGGTTTCCAAAGAACCAAGAAAGGTAAATGATAATAAGTGTATAGATATTGTTTTTAATTACTGTAGTTTAAGTAATCTAAATTGTAGAAACATGCGTTGGGCATTACGAAGCTGTAGACCCATGTATACCTTGTTACTCCATGGTTTCTCTTTCAGTCTGTTGAAACTTATTCTTTTACATGTAGTGAAATCTCAAGGGCTTTTGGATTTCATCATCATCATCATCATCATCATCATCATCATCATCATCATCATCATCATCATCATCATCATCATCATCATCATCATCATCATCATCATCATCATCATCATCATCATCATCATCATCATCATCATCATCATCATCATTGTCATTATCGTTGGTGACTAAATACTTAGTGCAGAATATTTATAAACATTTAAAAATCAGTGCAAGATTCAAATTTATTACATGTTTGTTACATCTGTCTGCACAGGTAGGCCTACACTTTAGCATTGGCTCTGAACAGTATTCTGTACAAATTTATAACTCAGTTAGTGAAAGCTTTAATTATTAAAAACTTTTGTTCCTAATGATTTGTGTGTTTTGCAATGATCTGAAATGGTAATAAGTATTGTGTAGGCCTATATAATTATTGTATTAAATGTTCTTAGTTAAATAAAGAAACTAAGCAAAAAAGGCCCATATAGTTATGTGTTGCAAAGGATTTAACAATTTAATCAAGAATTGCAAAAAAGTCGCACATGTAACTTTATATTAAGTAGCAGAATTCTAAAATAATGGTGTAAAGTAATGCAAATCTTCCAGAACACTATAAAAACCAACATTTCAGTCGATGGTAGGGGGCCTACACGCTGTTGACTTGCAACGAGGACTGCAGCTGGTTTGGTTATATGCAAAGCCTTTAGATCAGACTGACAGCAGAGTTAATAACTGACTAGGCCTAGCAGCCCTGGCTAACACGTTGGGACACTTACTATCAGATTGTGTAACCGTAATCAACATTCGACACACACACGCACGTCTAAAGAATTGATAGAGTATGGGTCCAATCACAGTATAAATAATTACACAGTACGTCGACTCTCATTGCTGGCTGTTGACTAGTTTTTGTGGTCACGTGATTGCGACGCCATCTTGAATCTGAGCTCCTGAATTATAGATTTAAGCTGAAATTAACGTTAAAAATAATATTGTTAATTCTAATGAAGTTCTCGATGTTGTTTAAACGTTTAAAAAATATTTTATTTGATGGATTCCGATATATCGGCGTGTAGTCCTCAATGTTGTTGTAACGTTTAAAAAATATTTGATGTGATTGTTTCCGGTGTATCGGCATGGAAACGTTCTCTTTCAAGATGTTTTTGGTCACACATTCTGACTGCTGCAGAGGCCGGGAGTCGACGTACTGTGTAATTATTTATACTGTGGTCCAATTGTGGCATGTTTGCGTACTGCAAAAGTTCTGCAAAATTAGCTTTAAAATTGAATAAAATGTCATATAAGTTGTAATAGACAATACAGCACATATTAAATATAATTCCTCTGTACAGGCAATTGTTTATTAATTAAAAAATAATTATTCGTCGATTTTCTTCGCAGAAAGCGCATTGCATTTGCTATCTAAACACGAAGTTCTACGCCTTTGTCGCTGGAGGCGCCACGCTCCATGGACCAATAACTTGTCCAACGGCCTTACATAAGGAGATTCCGGTCCTTTGCATAAAGAGTCCTTGATATACGGTGACCCAAATATCTAAAATTATGGTTCTGACAATTTCTTATTACTGTAAATAACTATGCCAATTTTCAGTACAATTTAAGATGGTCACATCAGCACTGTGTTGATTTACCAGAGAATGACTCCAGCGTAATCAGTGTGACACATGTAGATGACTCAACAACTTTCAAAGCGTTAAACTAGAGAGATGTGAAGATAGCATGATACAAATTAAAAATAAGTCACATTCTTATTTATGCAACTTTAGAAAGAATATTAAAAGAAATAAATGATAGAAATTATTTACTTACATAATTCTTATTCCTGAATAACAATCTTTGAGAATTTTTTCATCTGGATTGGACTTTTTTGTTGCACTACTAGATGCTGATGTCATAGGTTTGGATGACACCAAATTATCTGGAATGCCAAGAAGTGATGAGACATAGGACGTTGAAGCTTTCTCTTTCCCTGTTTACAAAGTTTATAAAAGTAAAATGAGATTCAACTTATTCTCAGTCTATCAACTTTAGCTTAACAAAGATAATGACTATGTAGACAGTCACATTTCAATGCCTTTGACAGTCATTGCACATCCATACAATGGCTCATTTTAACACAATTTAACTGGTAAACGAATTTACAAAATTCAATCCAGTACACTAGACTTTCACCATAACACAGGGTTTGGGATCCATATCAGGCACTGCATTGTGGTGAGGGTTGTGTTAACTGAAATGGCAATTTGTGACTTGTGCCAGCGTGGCGAACGACGAGAAGAGATAAAGTCTGTTTAGATGTATCGTATGCTGAGAGTTTGAACAACATGGCTGAATAATCTGACTCAAAGGAAGCGTTCCCATAAATATTGGAGGTTCAGGGATTCAGCACTAATTAGGGGTCCCCGGAAATCGCCTCGGCCGGAAATCCCGTTTCTGGAAGTATTCGCCTCGGCAAATACTGTTGACATAAATAGTTGCAAAAATTTTTTCTTTAAAAAAAATTTTTTTCTTTAAAAACTTATTCAATAAACTTACGTATATAAAATAATAAATGTTCAGCCTTAAAACAATTACACATCCATTGAATTCAATTCCATTTTCTTGAAATTATGTCAATTTATTGAATTTAATGCAATTTTAGAAAACTTCACAACTGCACAGAAATGACTCAAATTCAAAATGTATCAGTCACTTATTACAAGTACACAAATTTATTTCAATAATTTTTTATTACATGAAAATATGAAGCTTTGCATATGGAATAAATGGTACCCGGTTCGTATCCAGATCCGGCAAATAGTACATCCAAATACTCGGATTCGGTACTCGGTGGAAAATGTCTTTCCGGTGGACCCCTAGCACTAATGCTATTGTTTGGTGAGCTGAGACGTCACTCATCTTCTCTGAGTTTACTTACATGGGTCCAGAGCTTCCTTGATCCACGTTTGATATTATCAAACTCCCGCATGTTGCTTCTTGTGATAAGTTTGTCAATCTTGATCGACAGAGCTTTGCAGCTCATCGATATGCCATGCTGACCCAGTCCGTGCCTCTTCATCATAAGGTGTTTGATTATAGGGGTCATGAAGGCTGGTGCATTACCTCAAATTACTTTAATGGTAGAACTTGTCTCCAGTAAGAATAACAATAGAAATATTTAGCAGTAGAAAGAATCACAATATTTACTATACTATGAAGACATTTGTACTGAAAAGCAATGCTGTCTAACTAACAGGATTTGAATTTCTATCTTTAGTACAATAGTATAAACACGTATCTGCCTCTATAGTCACACAGTGCTTTTCTCTCAAAAGGACTTCGAAAATTGTCCCAACATCATCACTAAACTTGCAAGGACAACCATATGTAAAACTCACAAGATTTTGTGCTGCTGTTTGAAGTGTTGGCTGATGTTTGTTGGTTTTTGACCAAGTTTTGATGGTTATCTGCAGCTGGATGTGCTAGCCTCTGACGAGCACCAGACTTTAACAGCTGCTTCAGCTCCTGTCCAGCTTTACTCAGCTCAGACTTTTCATTACCTAAGCATAAGAAAACAAACAAATCCTACAAGTTCAAAGAAAGCAATATTTAAAGAATTTATTACATGCACAGTTAGTAAAATTTGAATCCTAAGTGACAGAATTATTTCTAAGCTTTTATTCACCCACAAGTGCTCAATATTAACTCATTAATTTCAGATAAGCAATTATATAAACAGCTTTAACTTGATTTGTTGAAAATCAGAATATTTAACAAGCCTTTAAAAATTGATCTCAATGCAAATTAGTGATGCTTAGAAGGCACCTGCTTTTGTACAGCTGATTATGACTTGTAAGTTTCCTACAGAAATTCATGCTTAAAGATATCTATGGTTAAAAGAACTTGCATAGTGAAGAATTACATTCAATTTCAATATTGAACAGAACATTTAATAATATAAATATTAGCACACTGTCCAATTCTGTTTGCTTTAACATTGTAAGTATGTGTTACTCTAATACCTAGAGAATAGTTAGCCATACCATCCAAGTCTTCCCAGTCGCTGTCATTGTCTCTTGCTTCATCCTTATGTTTGCTGGATTTAAACTTTTTGCTCTGTTCGCCTTTCTTTGTGGGAGGAGTTTCACCAAAGAAAATATCACGATCAACTTCTTTAACTAAAAATGAATTTTTTTTAATTTTAATCATTTTCTGATATATACTTTAATTGAGTGTAAAGATTACAGAGCGGGCTCAATCTACCATAACCCTACTCCAGCACAAAAATTTCTTTAGTTAGTTTCTTAAATTCTGTAATAAAAAAAATAACAAACTTTACAGTACAAATAGAGAAAACTGTTAGAAATACCTTTCTTAGTATCTTGCTTTGGAGTTTTAGGCTCAGGTCCATTTGCAAGTTTCACTGTAGCAATGTCCTGTCCTTGCTTAGTGTTGAGTGATGACGAAGTTTTATCTGATAACGGTTTGTGTAAAGAATTTGACTGACTCAAGGTGCTTGTCAGATTATGTGATGCAGGACTAAATGCCACAGTTGATGAAGAAGCTGCCTGTGGCGCCTCATCTGCTTTCTGCTGCTTAGACAACTTGGCTTCAAGCAAGCATATTTTTTCCTGCATTCTTCTCAGTTCTTCCAGTACTACAAAATAGTATAAAAATTGCAGTAAATTAAAATAAGAGTTGTCATCATTTATTAATCCTCTGGAGTAGTTAATTAAAAAACTGCAAGACAGCAAATACGACAAAACCATTCATTCGTTCAAGTATATATATAGCACCTCCTCAAGGAGACTACTCAGAGGTGCTCCCGACTCCAGCATGGCCAAAATATGGCCACAAACACCAGAAAACCTTAAAACTCCCACAGACCTTCCAGTTACTTCCACAGCGCTTACTGAAACAACATCTACAGATCTACTTATTGGTAGGCATACAAACAAGACAACAACATAAATGACCTCAACTTACTCGCTGAATTTGCTCCTGTACCAACTGAAGACATTACAATTTCATTGGGAATGTTCTGGCAACTCTGTGGCTGGGCTTGTATGGCTCTACTGTCACCTGATCCTGCATTCTGCTCTTGCTCCATAAGTGCAGCCAAACGATCCAGTTCACCATCACTCAGATCCTCTGTTCAAAAATACACAAAATGGTATTCAGTCATACAATGTAGATACTCATTCTTATTTACTTTTGATAAATATCATCAGTAACAAATATCAGAATGCCAGTATATTTAGTGATAGAACTCTAGAGGTTGGGTTGCTGAGATTCCACTGGTTGGGTTGAGCATTACTAGACTCCAAGACTGAGCATATATCGAAAAATAGAAGTAGTTGAAAAGCAGGGTTAGATGTTGAACTATGAATAATTGGGTATCACCTGCATACAAGTGATTGTCAAGGAAACTATCGGTAAGTAGTGAACTGAGTGGAGTGGTATGTAATGTTAACAGGAGCGGGCTCAATACACAATCCAAGACATTGGTACACAAGTGTGTTGATTTATCTGAATGGACTGAGTATTGTACTTGTAACCGAAAACTTATATAGCGCCACCCAGATCAGCGGCCAGCACCGGCAAAAAGGAAAGTTTTCAGGCGTCTACGGAACTCGAAATATGGGGTGCAGATAAGATGCAAACCAACTGTAGTGGGAACAGAGCAAGCGAACCAGTGTTTGCGGGTGGTGAAGAAGCATTAAATTATGATCAATGGTATCAAAAACAGCAAGATCAAGGAGAACGAGAGCACTTATTTTCTTCCCTTTATCCAAGTGAATTTGATTGGTAAGCAATGCAGTTTCAGAGGAATGGTAAATGCATTAGGCAGATTGGAAGACGTGGGTTGTGAGATGACAGGTAGGCTCAGGCAATTCCATTACAAAACTGTTATAAAACTGTACAAACATCCTGGCCAAAATTATCCTTGAAAAGTCAATTGTATTTGCCATACCAGGATCATCATCTTGAGCAGAATCCAACATGGCAGACAAACCATTAAAGTCACACTGATCGTCTGAAAAAACACATGCAACCTAAAGTGATGTATGACAAAGCTAACAGGTATTCATTACAATAACTTAACATAATTATAATTGCTATCTGGATAAGACAAACACAGATAAAAATACACCTTTTAAAAATAAACGAAGCTTAGAATTCCATTATCAGTACACAATAAAAAATTATATAGCTTTGTTTATTTACTTGGTTCATATACATGACCCACTAAATAAAAAGTTAAACTTAACTAAATTATAAAATAAGGTACAAATAACAGTCGTTTGTAATCATTCAAGAAATTGCACAGTTGCTGTTTAAATAATTGCAGTCCGCAAATGTTGTGTGTGTACAGGCGGTGCATTCCATACTGTTGGTCCAATGCATTTAATATTGAAATATCTAGTTTGTTTGAGCATAAGTGCTATGCGATCTTGTAGAATAAGCATGAATTTAGTTAAACTAAAACTGCATTTTTTGTGTCACTTCAAGCAAAGAAAGTGCAAAGAAATGCATTATTTTTGTGAAGCTTCCCCTCGTAGCATGGTATGTAGTACCAAGTTTCCAACAGTTTCACGCTGAAAGTGATTTCTAGACACACTACAGCGTGACAGTAAGAGCATAGATTAATATACAGATAATTTGCAACTTTTTACAATGAACTTCGTCGGGCAGTAAAAATTAAGTAGTGGTCATTATTATTTCCAAAGGTAGTATAATATTTAGGGTTCGTTACCTTCCATCGGGTCCTGTAGGATTCTTAGTCTTCAAAACTGCAAAAAACATCAATTGATCGAGAAAAGTTGTACACATTCGTTATTCATTAAAGAACAACAAAACTGGCATAAAATCATTTCTAGCCTTATAGTTGTCCTGCGTATGCACTCTTCTGCGGCCCAATCCAAGAGCTTTGCCCATGTGGGTCCTTCAGCCTGGAACAGTCTTCCCAAGCCCCTCCACTAACAGCTCCTCTTCAGTTCCATAGACGTTTGAAAACCTCTCGTTTTGCCGGTTCTGGCAGTGATGTGGGTCGAGAGTGTCGCTGATTTGAGTGGTGCTATATAAATGTTTGGTTATTATTACATTTGCACTATTAGCTGAAATTTGCTTCTAAAGCAAAGCTACAGAAGACTTCAACATAGTCTGATTAATGTAGACTGAAAAAAATGTTTCTTATATATATGAAAAGTAGTATTTTAGCAAAATTTTATTAATAAATTTATAAGTGGAACCATCTTCCCTGCAGCAGAATATTAAAATAATTTAACATTGGGCAAAAGAATGTCCAGCAGGAGAGGTACATGCTATTGCATCAACTACGACTCATCAAATCAATTTGTACAGTGATGATTGAGCAAACTGGAATCACAGAAATCCAACAGAAGTCAGAGGTTTTGACAAAGACAGACAAGCGAAAATTATGGAAATAGACTAAAGTAACTTCTTTCATTGAAAGTACCATAGAGGTCAGTGATACGACAGCCATTAGGTTTTTGATGGCATTGTAAGATAGTCTGGAATATGTTCTGTGGTTTCAGTAGCTGATTCGACTGTCGCAACTGTGAAAGCCATTATATTACAATGTATTCTTCCAGGAACTCATGTTATACCCAATGGATGGAGTGGCTTTTTCAATCTGGAGGACTTAGAAGGTTGCACTTATGTGCCTTCTTCTGTGGCACATCAATGCAGCTTTGCAGGTCCAATTGATGTTGAAGTTCACACGAAAAACATGAAGTACAAATGGGATCCATGCTAAACATGTTGAGAAAACAATTTGATACATCGCGATTTGTTTCCAACATATCTGCAGGAGTTTGTCTGGTGAAGCACACATCGTGAGAACATTTTCTCAACCATTTTTTTGCATCACAGAATCCTGCCTGATTTCTTACTTAATTATTATTATTATTACAAACATTTTTAATGCAAACACGGTTAGTCAGTCGCCAGGTGAAGAGCTGTTAGTTACCCAAATGATTGAAAGCCAATAAGAGAGAGCGAGTTTTGAAACGTTTCTTAAAGGAGGAAAAAGAATTTGAGCATCTGACAAACATTGGCAGTCAGTTTGATTTCCTAGGGGCAGCAAAATGGAATACCCAAGAGCCAAACATCGAGACTCGACCAAAAGACCCATACCCGAAGATTGCACACTGTGTGACAGAATGTAAGGAGAAAGTAGTGGTTGAAGATATGCAGCGCTCATTGCGAGGGTTTTAACCCATTCCCGCCTGAATTGTTTTTACAGAAAATGAGTAAATTGACGGTACCCATGGTGAAACAACAATTGTCCAACAAGGGTTACAGCTAAGCATATTAAAGTATATATTTTCTGAATCAGCAGACTTCTGGCTCTCAAATGTATATTTTATTGTCAACAAAACTTCATTTATATAGCGGCTTTAGAATGCCAATGCGCAAAACAGTCACCGATACACAAATGGGAAGTGCATTTCTCACAACAGGTCACAAACTTAGCATAATATAGTATATATTTTCTGATTCAGCAGACTTCTGGCTCTCAAATGTATAATTTATTGTCAACAAAGCTTCATTTATATAGCGGCCATAAAATGCCAAAGAGCAATACAGTCACCCATACACAAATGGAAATTGCATCTTGCAACAAGTTACAACCTTAGCATAATAAAGTATATATTTTCTGAATCAGCAGACTTCTGGCTCTCACATGTATAATTTATTGTCAACAAAACTTCATTTATATAGCGGCCTTAGAATGCCAATGCGCAAAAGTCACCGATACACAAATGGAAATTGCATTTCTCGCAACAGGTCACAAACTTATCATAATAAGGTATATATTTTCTGAATCAGCAGCTCTCAAATGTATAATTTATTGTCAAGAAAACTTCATTTATATAGCGGCCATAGAATGCCAAAGAGCAATACAGTCACCCATACACAAATGGATATTGCATTTCTTATAATATCTTAGAATGCCAACGTACAAAACAGTCACCGATACACAGACTGTCAGACATTGCATTTCTCGCAACAGGTCTCATCATGTAATAAGGTATATATTTTCTGAATCAGCAGACTTCTGCCTCTCAAATGTACATTTTATTGTGAAAAAAACTTCATTTATATAGAGGCCCTAGAATGCCAACGTGCAAAACAGTCAACAATACATAAGTGGACATTGCACTTCTCACAACAGGTCACAGTCTTAGTATCTTTGTATTTCCCAGTCTCTGGATTTTTTTTGCTTGGCACAGACTCTGCACCTTTGCCTAACATGTGCATTGGATGGAAAATGCTTGCCAAGCAGCCTGGGAATGGGAGCAGGGTGCCTACCAGGACCTGGCACGACAGCATCATCTAGTGGGTTTGCACGCTGTGCAATCAAGTCAGCTGTTAGACTGTAAGCAAGCTGCAACCTGAACACCTTCTGAGTCATTTTTCTACTTTTGCCATGCACAAGATTGTGCAGCACATAGCTGTTGAGCACTGCTATCTCACACAGTCTCCAGAACACCCTCTTCCACCACTTCATGCCCTTCCGCCCGATGCAGTAATAGACTTGTAGCTGGTCATGCAAGTCTACACCACCCATGTGAGTGTTGTAGTCACATATCAGTCTTGGCTTCTGTCTTTCTTCACCATCACTTGACTTGGATGGTAAAACATCAATTTCACTGCCATGTAAACTTGAAAGGCAATACACGTCTCGTTTGTCTTGCCAATACACTGCAGTGACTCCATCACAGTGTCGGAACTCTGAAGCACCTCTGTCTAGTTTCAGACTCACCAATTCTTTTGGGAAGTCCTTCCTGTTGCATCTTACTGTTCCAGTAAGATAAGTATCATCTCTCAGCAGATCTTTCACTAGCTTAGGTGAGGTGTAAAAGTTGTCAGTGTACAACTTGAATCCTTTACAAAGATACGGCTGCATCAAGTCATACACAACACGATAAGACAGACCAACCTCAGCAGTACCCTTTTCCCTCCCAGTATATACCTGAAAGTTACACAAGTAACCATTTACACTGTCTGCTAAAGCCCATAGTTTTATACCAAACCTCTGTGGTTTGTTTGGCATGTACTGGATGAAGCTTACCCTGCATCGTGTACCAATCATCTGTTCATCAATTGAAATATGCTGGTCAGGAATGTTGTGTGTCAAACAACTATCAAGAACAGAAGTCAGAATAGGGCGCACTTTGTGAAGCTTGTCATAATCAGGATCAGTGCGGGGTTTAGATAATGCTTGGTCAGAGCAGTGAAAGTACCGCAAAATTTGTGTGAACCTATCGCGTGGCATCACTGACCTATACCATGGAATCTCAAGTGCGGGTTCAGTCGACCAGTAGTCGTGGATTTCTGGCAAGTTAGCAACCCCCATAGCAACTTGTAAACCTAAAAATGCAGAAATTTCCTGTCTAGTTACAGGGACCCAAGACATGCTAGATGGTGTATCCTGTCTAGATCGCAAAGCATACTTATTGGTTTCATTTACTAAGAGGTCCAGAACAGTGTTACCAAAATACAATCCAAAGAACTCGGCAGGAGCTACACAGCAGCGTGCAGCGTCTGAAGGTCCTGCTGTCCCAGTAAAAGGAATGTCCCTCTTTGAAAATCCTGTTTGCCAGTTCCATTGGTCATTTGCTGGTTGGTTTAGCGATGCTCTGCCAAATTCATCACCCGGACGTTGTCCTCCGCGAACACGACCACGACCTTGACCTTGACTTTTACCACGACCTTGACATTGACTACGACCTCGACCGCAACTGCTTCCCCCTCTGATCCTGCTGGCTGTGGAGGAATCTGGAACGGGTGCTGCAGATGTTGCCTAGAAATTGAAAATTATAAATTCTGGCTTAGATAGGATGAATGGAGAAAAGAATCATTCGTTCTCAATCAGCTGATCAACGGACACACCCATTTTTTTCGTGAAACGATTTTCATTGCATAATTTTGCTTCAATTGGTTATAGTAGGCTAACCATAAATTCGCTTTCATTCAACATATTCATAATAGTTTCACATCACAACTACCAAGAAATTACACAAAAGAAAACAAACTACAAATATTGGCTCTCTTACCTCTCCAACTTCGTCATCGTTCAGCAATGCGGAGTCCAAAAGACAAGGTTCGGTATTGGACTTAGCTCCAAATCGCAAACCAGGTCCATCCCAAATAACCTGGTCACCGGCGATCTGCAAATCTCCAATGAATTCATCGTCAGATGATGAAAATTCATCGTCAGACTCATTCATCACTCGCTTCAAAACTTCGGAAATCGGGATACCTTTAGGCATCACTTCAAAGTTGTTTTTCGAGGGCAAAATTTAACTTTAGGTCGACAAACTATACTTCAAATTACGCGCAATTTTATGGACATCAAAACAAATGCTATTTTTAGGCATGCCATGTTGATATTATAAATACTTTTGAGTCTGTTTCAATGCCTCCCATTTCGGGTCGCTAGCGACCCGAGCCGGCGGGAATGGGTTAAAGTAAGACAGGCCAGGTGCAAGGGTTGTAAAGGTAAGACAGGCCAGTCTAAATCTTATTCCTAATTGTGCAGGAATCCAACACAGTTGACCAAGCAGAGTTGGGGAGTTTGAAAGAGAAGATGCGCGCATCAACATGCGAGTCAACGAATTTTTCATGTGTTGAAGCCTGGGTAATCCTGAGTTTTAGCGTCCGAAATTATTTACATTGCATGAGCGATGAAAACATTTCTTAGTAAAACTCAAACTAGAAGTTGGAAGATTGATGAAAATATTACTGAAACTAGAAGCTGGATCATCGATGAAAATATTACACAATAAAACTCAAACTTGGAATTGCGATGAAAGTATATCGTCTAGCGCCGATATCATTGCCGTAGATGAGCGATGAAAACATTTCATAGTAAAACTTAAACTTGAAGTTGGAATATTGATGAAAATATAGCTCAAACTAGAAGCTGGATGATCGATGAAAATATAACTGAAACTAGAAGTTGAATGAACGATGATTATTTATTGTATTAATATTTATTTTATTATAACGTTTCAATGAAAATAATTTCGCACGCTAAAACCGAAGCCTGTTGATTTCAAGACCTGATATTGACACCAATAAGCGCATTTTAAACTGTCTTTGCGTGACCCTGAGATTTCTTAATTTTTTTAATTCATTCGTTCATTCTGGATATTTCAGCGCCTCTTCAAGCGACCTACTTAGCGAAGCAAAAATTTTGCTACTTGTTTACTTACTTACGAACGACAGTTCTACCGCAGAGCTTTACTTCCTCTGGCAATCTGGGTATCTATATTATTTATTAACAGGGCGACAGAAAGTTTCTTCAAAATTACCAGAGTTACCAAAACTTTTAAGAGAATACTTATTTACCAAATTACATAAACGTCCGATGGCTTGACATTCATGCCGTGGTCTTACTGCATACCGATAGAAATAAACAAATACAAATAAACAGACTTCACAGGTCAGATCAGAATTAAGTATGGATCTGATTCGCTATCACATCAACACCTAAAAATAATGTTCGCTTCAGTATTAAATTTAACTTCAGTCGAGTACACTTCAAATATAAGTACCTGCTGCACAAAATATTAATACAACGATCTACGACAAAAATCACAAAATCTGGTTTGTCATCACCATAGATATCTATGGTCATCACTTAGAAACATGAAGTTTATAAAGCCACCTAACTGCCGCCAAAGTTTAAACAACCACAACTGTTACCGGTATGTAAGTAAGGATGTACTTGAAAATTACAGAACTTCTAAGATAATGCTTATAATAACTTGTATTCATGTGCACACTTTTGTATAGCGATGTTATAGGCTAATTTTGCTCGTACTAGGAGCTCGTTGGTTATTTGTTTTTTGAGTTTTTCGTTTTTTTCCGGTTTTTATGGTTCTGTTGGTTTTTAAGATTTTCGGATTTCGGATCATAAAAATCATTTTAAAATGGCATGAATAATTTTGGCATTATGTGCGCCAGCAAAATAATTAAAATCATTCAATCAATGTTAAAATAACTTTTACAATAAGAAATTTATTTTTTATAAACAAAGAACCAAATGCTGTCGTTTTCTTGTTTCTTGTATTAAAAAACGAAAAATACCTCTGATACTAACGACTTCAGAGTCACGGGTTAGTAACTAGGCCTACGTGTAGGCTTACTGCATCACAGATCAAAATAAATTTTTTTCCAACTTTTGATTATTATGGTAATACAATAATAATAAAAATAATATCAATAATGATAATAAATATAAAGTTTCATCTAACTATTTAAACTCAGACCATATGGATAAAAAGTTACAAGATTACAAGATGGAAAATACCTTTGGCTTTCGAATGGTCGCTGTTTTTGTAGACTTGTTCTTTTACAGCAACTGGATTAGATAGCCTACCTAAGGAGCTCAATAACACATCATTTACAGACCGACTTATAATCTGTGATTCAATTAGTCAAACACAATCATGTAAAATGGTACCTTCAGTTTCAGGTTGTGTAGTCAATAAAATTGAGTCTAGGTAGAATTGACTTTGTGTGCAGACGTCCACAAAGGTGGAGGGGGTAAGGTCATATGCGGACAAGGGAGAGGGAGGGGTCCAAAGTAGGTCATATTTTGCGGACGTCCTTTATGGACGACCCCGTAGCATCCAGTCACCCATCGCTGTCTTAACCAATTACTGCTTGCTAAGCACTTCCATAAATTCAACTTACAGAAAAGGGTGCATATTATTTGAATTACCGTACTTTCATACATTGCTGCATAAAAATTTCTTTATTTCTAAGCTCACTGCACACAAATAAAAACTGTGATAATGTTAGTAATGATTGCTCTGATATGTGACCTGTTAGTTCCGATTCCAATCATAGGCCTAAGTAAAGTTGTATGCTGTTAGTTCAGAGCTGCAGATACAACTGTATATTTAGACTTTTAAAACTATAATATCACATCAGGTTTCTCCATCAGACACGGCACTTACACCAGATCACGTGTTAAACAGACTTACTTTTCAGTCATACTGTGAGCTTCCATGTCTCACAAAATACATTCTTTGCTGGTTCTTCATATGTACAACTCTGACTCTGATAATAGAGCTAGATAATGTAATGTAATTGAACATTTTGTAGTGCCTTACAAGTACCACTGTAAGACACTGTTCGCTAACTAAAAACATGGCATTTATCACAAACAGCAAGTTCAACTTTAAGGAAGAAACTCAAATAACTGGAAATCGTCACTGGCTCGCACGCACGCACGCACACACACACGCACACACACACACACACACACACACACACACACACACACACACACACACACACACACACACCCCAAAACCAGAGTTCCCATGTTATCATTATTATTAGCAGATGGCAACATGTTCAGAGGTCCTGGTCTGTACTGCATCAAGGATGAGGAATGGCAATAGCCGAATGGAGCATTCATGGGATACGGTTATGCCACCAACTGGCACTCCCAAAGTAGATGGTACAAGATGCTGCACCTACATATCCATCAGATGGCATAAGTAAGATTATGTCCAATGTTAATATTGTTGAAATGGGAATCAGACCACCTGTTATGGGTAGAGCAATTGAAATGATATAAATATTTACCTTGTCTTAACATACTGACTTACTTTTTTTTAGAACAGAGTCGCACTGGTCACTAACAGCCTTTATTGACGAGTATTTAAAATTGAGTTTTTAGAGTAGAGTAAAATATACACTGAATAGTGAATACGTACACATGTTGTATGAATATATTTCATTAATACTATATAGTCATTTAAAACAGATTTTCAGGTCTGCCAACTTAAAGACATTAGTAATAATCTAAGACAAGCATAGAAAGCATTCCTTATTCAACAACTATAACATGTAAAATCTATGAATTTTGATACTAAATATATGGACGGTTCTTAAATCATCTGTCTCCAATATATCAACACTTGATGTAAAAAGTACAGCCTAGACAAATGAGAAAAAGTCCTAAAAAGCTACAAACAGCATGCCAATAACCAACACTGAGTACATTTAGTAAACAAATCTTCGTTACAGGTTTTCAATCACTGCACCAAACACAACAGGAAGACGAAGCACTGCTAAACACTCAATTGTTATTAATGGAATGATAAGCATTACGCAACATGATTACATAGTGTGATGCAGCAGTAAAATGGCAGACATGCAAATCAGAATTTTCTCTCGTTTTTAATCTCAAAAGTTAGATGGAAAGGTATAATGGTAGACTTACCGGTAATATGTATTTTCAATAATACATATGCCTGCACTTAACACTGAACAAATGATTATTGTAACTAACATTTACATTCCAGAGCAACATTTTCAATACAGGCTGAAGTAGACTGTGCCTTTCATGATTAAAATAGTCTCCAGTACACTGAAAAGCAGCTGTTTTGCAGCGTTGTAAAGCATCAAACAGCACATTTGAATCTGGACTTTATACAGTGCCTTAACAATCTGTCTAATGGGTTGAGTGTGATTATGTACCAATGCCCCACATATGATGCGACACATTGCAAGTATAGGCTTTAGTTCAAGATACAAAATTCTAAGGAGAAGGGCATCCTACCTTCACACTGCTAATGACGGTCTGAACTTTCCATTCAGAAGAATAACTTTCGTGTGGAAAATTCATTAAATTACTTATAGAACTGTAGTATTATGTTGGACAAGAAGTAGTCATTCAATTTAACAACAGTGTTGCTTCAATAATCATCACCTGCAGCACTAGGACTTATTACACATGGTCGTTGAAATTACTACCAATAACCCATCCAAGAGATTTTTTAAATCCTACCAATTGTAATCTAAATTTGTATAGTACCTCTTCAGGAGAAACTCTTGAGATGTTCCACAACTGGCAAGCCAGGTATAAGGACAAGTCATTTAGTAAGGTATGGCACAGTTGTTACCTGTAGGTGCCCTCGTAATCTACCATCACACAATCCACCAAAATTCTCTCACATGTCAGCATAAACGAGATGCACTCCACTGGGTCCCTATTGAAGAAAGAATCAAATTCAAGATCATCCTCCTTGGTCGGGCTTCATCGGGTGGTCCTGCTCCATAATACATATGAGCGCTGTTTGTTCCAGTTTCGGCTCAGTCAGGTCGCTACATTCAGCCACTCCTGGAGATCTAGTCCCTTGCTGTTCAATCTTCCAGTTGACATCCATCCATTTAAACTCTACTCAAGTTACTTTTTCTAGCTATGTTAATAAGCAGCTGTTCAGTTCCCCATGACAGCCATGTTCACAGCACTTCATAAAAGTCCAGATACATACATACAATTACAACATGGTAAGCTAATGGTTCATTTATTACATTCTCTTCAGGAAGACTACTGAGTAGGTGCTAGTTTGGTTCTTAGAGCAGGATAGCCAGGCACTCTACAGTATGAACAATGGGTGCAGCAGTGAATGATGATGCATCTCTAAATGGCCAGTGTCACCACTAAATACAAGCCTCGCGTGCAAAGTAGTTTGCACAAAACAGACCTTAAGTACAAAAGGAACAGGAAGCATCAAATACCCTAATCCTTCCTGACACCCTGATGTCACAAAGTGTTTAAATTTGAACATTGTTTAGCTAAACTTGATTTTAAAAAATTCAATAGCTGTTCTAAAATCACCAGTGTTAAACACACATTACAGTAAAACTGGCTAAATAAAACAAATATTGATAAAACACCAAAAACACCAGATATGCTCTAAAAACCAACCATCTACACCAATTGGTTATTCTTCCTACATGACAACTGGAACTTGAAGATTAGAGACAGTTAAAGCTTGGAGATTAGAGATAATTAAAGCATTTAGGCTCCAAGATCTTACACAATCTTTGCTATCAAACACCTTAACACTGGCTAGTTTTAATATCACAAACTCCAAATTATGCAGTATGATTACTGTTTGTAACCTTCATTCATCTCAAGTGTGTTGGTTTTAGCTTGCTTCTGATTCACATAATTGGTAAAAGTTCTAAAAGCTAACACCAAAGCAATCACAGACTCTCACTATCTTTCAGTTTTTAAAAGTTAGCATCACATTCCAGGTTTATGAAGCTCATTGGAATTGTGGAATGGCACATTAAAACCACCAGATTCTTAAAAATTTATTTCCAATGACCTAACATCTGAACCCTGCTACATTTAGGCTCCAAAGCAGTGATCAAACATTCTAAAAAGCAGCAAGGCTTCTAAACATTCATTTCAAAAGGTCACATGATTAAAAATGGCAATGTTTGAATAACCACAATCTAAACAACTAAAAAATGATAATAAATATACTACATCTTCAGACTGTGAATATAAGTTTTGAAAATTTCAAGCACCTACAGTAATATCCCTAAAGGACATAACAATCAGTTCTATCCAAAATAATTCACTCTTATCTACTTCATTAAGAAATGTTGCTTATGACTTAAGATTCTATCGTTATTTCTTCCATGTCCAACTTATAGAATAACAAACCAGTTTTAGCTGTAAGATAACACAAGTCAATAACTAACTGATTAATATTTTGCTGAAACGACTAAATTTTCAGTTTAGGAATAGCAAATGCCTGGAAATATAGCATCAAGTTAAGTCACTAAAACGACACTGCAGATGAATTCATACAGTTTCCAGATAATCCACTAAACGTGATTCTTCAGAGTGTTTTCATCAGGAAACTATGCCACTGTCTTCATCTCCTTCGGACTTTTTAGCTACAGCACGCACTCTCAATCTCGTATTCATTCCGCTTTGGGTGGAGTCGGTTGAAAAAACTGAGACGAGGCTAGACAAACTTCCGATGGAGGAGTTGGCATCCTCTAGACTGAATGGCTCATCACGAAATGAGAAGCTGGCTCCTCGACCCACGCTGTTTCTTGTGGACATGGAATCATCTGCCAAGGTCGCTGGGTGATTCTGGATTGCTGACTGGAGGCACTGGAGCCAATGATGTTTATCCTGTTCATCATTCGCTTGAAGGATGTACGAGTGGTGAGCAATGATTCGCTTGTTAGTTACTTTGAATGAATGCTTAACTACAAGAGAAAACAAGATCAAGTAACACATTCATTCTTCTAGATCACTCATAAACAATGACAAGAAGGTTGGGTTTTAGCCTATGAATGAATACTGCAACCGAAATGCTGATATTACAATAACCCAAGCTACATTTTGCATGTCTTAGCAATAATGTTTTAATTTCACAATCATTTCAAATCCCCGAAACATCAGTAAAATGTATCATAGACTGTATGTATATATGTATTATATATGTATTATAGACTTAAATATGTATTATATATGTATTATAGACTTAAAAACTGCAACTAGAAGCATCAGTAACTTTTACACATTAGTTTGTGCTAATTCCTTTTCTAATATAATTTATTATAAACAGATATGCATATTTATTTATCCTATTCATTCATTCAGAGCACACATATAGAACATTTTCACACCGAGAAAGGAAATCAATTCATTACCAGGTTGATTTTGAGAGAAGGCATTTTTGAATGACCCCTTCTGCACTTCTTGACCTTCAGCAAGGTTTTGCACACAGAGTTCTGTCAGTGGAATTGGCTGACGATAAACTTGGTAGCGCAGGTCATCACCACGAGTGGATCGTCTCGTCAGGACAAGAATTTTATCAAATAGGAAGACATGAAGCTTCTACAAAAGAAAAGCAATAAAATTAAGTGATCACAACTAGGCAAGTCACAAAGTTTCAGAGCATCTTGCTACACTTACAAAGCCAATACCTGAATATTTTTCAAGAAAAGAACTTCTGTAACCCTAGTTATCTTATAACAATCCTTGAAAGAGGGCATATATATATATATTTTATATATATGTAACCAAAACAGAACTTTGTCAGAAGTGCAAAAACTAGCAACAAAAACAAGTATCAAAATAGAAAAGGCTAACTAAATTCTTCAATAAAATAAACATGTTGCAGCAATTAAAAAAAATTATTTTCTACTTACAATTCCTCGACTGCTTTTCAGCAAACCATCACACATGATAAACTGGGACTCACTAATCATTGGATGTCTCTATCAAAACAGCAAAAACACAAAGGAGTATATTAAAGTTCTTATAGGTTTAGTTATTCCAAAATAATTCAATTTTTATATAATACAAGCAAGCCTTTTATGTTATTAACAATTTTATAATTTCTTGTAAAAAAGATTCCTTCTAACTAACCACTTCACTTTCTAACAAGCTGGAATAATTCAATTACAAACATTGTTTACATAGTCTTTTCTGTCTGAAATATAAACAGTCATCCTTACATCATATTCATAAGTTAAGACTTTAACGACGAGAGTGTACTAAAAAGTGAACGGGAAACCACTGCAACTCGTCGTCGAAGTGTAAACAACATAAAATCAGCTAACATAATTTTATTTAAATTTTTCACAATGTTTTTAGCATTAAATTTGATGTCTTTCTTCAATGCTCCATAATTTTAATGAATGATTCTTAAATTTCTTGTGGCACTGGCCACACTTTGCTAACAATCCAATCCAAAGATCAGCTCAGGTGTTTCTCATCTATGACTTCTAAACATCATATTCATAATGCACAAGACATCAAACAATGGTCACTTCAAATGAAATCAAGTCAAGAATCATGATCCGTTGGAGAAGCGTGATTGAAATCCAACAGGTGGGGAAACCAGGGAATCAGGCTATGGTGGGAAAATGAATTTAAAGAGACAAGTCTTAAGTTTAGATCAGAAGACAACAAAGAACTGACAGATCGCACAGAGCAGGCCAGCAAATCCACAGCTTCAGACCAACTACTGAGAACACTTGGCAACCCAATACAGTTCTGGTGAGAGGCACACCAAGAGTCAAAGTGTCGGTGGAGCAAGTGCAACATTTCCTGGTATAATGGGTGAGCAATTGAATTATTGTGACTCATTTCTCGTTGGCATCACTAACAGTGATTTGTACAAACTACAAATGGCTTAAAATTCTCTGGCTTGAGCTATAATAACAAAGACCACTAAATAACAACACATAACACCCATCTTGCATTTAGACTACCATTTAAAATCTGTCTTATTTTCCACATGGCAGTATAATTTAATCATCTTTGCTCACACCTTATGCCAGGTGTGCAAAATTAATGGAGCAATGATTGTCCACAAAAAAGTTAACTGCTGCTGCCATCTGCCAAAAGCTAATACAATGACTTGCCTAACATTAGGTTCATGGAAGGCATCAAATTCAAAACCTATGCAGAATGACCAATTTTGCAAAGAAAACTACAGCTACACACCAGAAACAGAAGAAAATATGTAAAACCATCTAGATGAACATGACATAAATTAAGGTATGATTCTTGGAATGTAAACTCTGTTGACACCATGCTGAATCATGCACAAGACATAGTTTCTTATGTTTCTGGTGCACAGCTCTATGTTTCTTTGCAAAACTGATCATTCTGCATACTCTCTTGTTCATTGTGCTTATCATTTTCAACATTCTGCTTTCTATATTATTTTATAATTAAATTTAAATTTAATGCTAACTTTTATTTAACAGAACTACGTTTGAGTATTTTGCATCTTTTGGGGTTTTACAATTGGACCACAAACTATATGTAATTAATTTACTTATGCTGAAATGAAACTTATTGATGGTTGATAGGCATAATATACAGTGTAAGCGTTTAGGTAAATTTTTGGCTATGTTAGCATTATCCCGTTTTACATGCAGCACGGTTTACATATGGTTTCAGATGGCCTGTCTCCCAACAACTTCGTATAAATGGGTCCACAGCCTAGGAATATCTAGACAAACAAGAACAATCTTGACTAAACTTTCATGACACTGTAATGTCTCTAATACTGATGAACATCTACAACACACCTGTTTGTCATCCAGAAATTCCAGTTTCTCAATAGTGAACTGACATTTTGACTGTCCAGTTCTTAGGTCAACATCTTTAATAGCAGTCTCCACAATGTCCAGTGCCCGATCTATGAGTACATTGTCTTCATGTTCAGGACATGTCTGAAAAAAAAGAATTTCACAAATAGACCAGTTGAAGATATCTACATCACTTAAATATAGAACAATGCATCACAATACAATACATTAGTTTGTTCACATCTACATCAGCTTTATGTAGCCAAAATCACGCCACTGTCAAATGTATTTTAATTTATCAATTCCGGTCACACTATGTTTACAGTAACTACAATGACAGTGAGGTAGGTGGCAAATTGACTACAAAGTATTGTCATTTAAACGATGTCATTAAAATTATATTCATAGTAACAAATTTAAATAAAAGCGGTAAAAAATTTAAGTAAAAGAGTGGTCTTGCCAAAAAGGGCTGAGTATAAACTAAATAAACAACTACTATGGCAGTCACAATCCTGTTTTGTGGGTTTGCAGATGCCTAAGAATGAGAATATCTAGGATGAGTGCAGTTACAAAAGAATTTAAACCTCACACAATTTTTAAAAAATCGATAAAATTCCATCACCACCAGATTCAGCAAGTATTACTGTAAACCGTAGATGCTTTGCTACTTTTAAAAACAGAAATGACCGTATCATGAGTAGGGGTGGTGGGAAAACTGGAGACCTACAGCATTTTATTCTCACAAAATGGATGTAAAGCTCAAACTCAGAAGCTCCACATTACAAGAAACATTCTAAAGGCTGCATTTATCTTAATACTTGATGGAGATACTGAAAGCATAAAATTTTTCATCTTTATTACTTTTTAAAAATAAAATTGCTGATATTGGCATGGCTTGGGAATGATTAAACTAGTGATATGAATATTGTTTATTTATTTGGAACCATCAAAAGGTTAAGCCAACTAAGTTATTGAATATCACAGGTCTACTTTTACTTATCAGAAGTGAAAACTCAAGCAAGGAAAATAGCCATTAAACAGTTTCAGCATTTATCAATGTATTCATTTACTTGATCAAAACAGCTTTTGAATCTGTGAACTTACATATTTCTGAATGCTTTTAAACAGCAGTGGATATTTGACTAATCGGCTTCGAGGCACGTCTAAAATAGAGCCAAACAGTTCCATAAAAATCAAGTACTTGCAACATTACAGAACAGATTTGCCACTTTAATGCAAATTAAAGTTGTTTGTATCATGTAATCTTAAGTGAAAGCAATAGCTAATAGAATAACTAGATACAGGAAAAACTCTATTTTGGACATATCCTTCTAAGTTGGTATAAAAAATGACCAGATGAGTTTGATCATAAGTTGCTGGGTAGACACTGGGGAAAATGCATTACATGGACACTACATTCTATTCATGCTCTCTAAATGAATCTGCTTTTCTGCCTGTTAAGAGCCCCTATACAGGGATAGGAGAGAGTTAAAAAGTAGTAGCAAACATCAGGACCTTTCCACCATCATATGAGTTAAAAATGCAACCTTAATAAACCAGGTAAACCACAGCTGTATTGAACTGACCTAGAAAGCTCCAGAGGTCAAGTCTACGACTGAATGGAGAGTCTTGACAGCGTTGCAGGAAGTCTTCAACAGATGGATCACGCTTCTTGGCGTCTAGCAAAGCTTTTGCATACACTTGATTGGAACAGTAAGATGCATACGTCTTCAACTGTGGAACCTGCAAAAAATATTCAGTTGAAGAATGGTCACTTGTAATAAATAAAAACTGATTTTTTAAAGTGATCATTACAATATACAAGAATTCATGCAAACCAGTAAATAAGTGCTAAATGTCAGTGTAAAACTAAAATAATACATTAGGTGAGGCTAAAACTACACTTGAAAATCCATCTAACAAACTACTAAAATCAGATTACAACTAAAAGCCACAATAAATCCTATATAATTAAGTTTAATTATGTTCACAGTTGATGTAGTTTAGAAGGTTCAGATGGACTTGCTCATTGCTGTGCAACAATTCATGCTTCAGAACAAGACCTCAGTACAACTTACTTCTCTTGGTGAAAGAATTCATGCTCTGGAACATCCTGTACAAGAATGTCTTAAGATAGCCTCTACCCAGAAAGATAAGGCTTATTAATTACATTAATTAATTGATGCCATGTAAGTAGTTATAGTGTCATTGTATATATAATTATATATATAAATTTGAACTCATTAATTAATACGACAAATTGTATCAGAGTACTACAAGAGGAATGACTGATGGCATTCCTCTTGATGTAACAAATTGTCTTTCATTTCCTGTATTGACAAGGGACAAGCTTTGCACTACAAATAAGTATATCACTTGTCTTACCCAATTCAAAAGGACCTGACCAACATTTTCAGTTGTTCCATCAGGAAGTCGTTGATCTTGAAGTGCATTCACCAGTTCTAAAAAAATAAAATGCTCTTCTCATCTTGTTAATCACATCTGAATACATTTTTAATCTACAGCTACTTTTCACACACAATTATAAAAAGTTGCTAAAACATGGCTGATTGCATCATCGTGGATCAAATCTCAGTTTCATTGATCTTAAATTAGATATTTGAGCCACAGATCAAAAATAATTGTACGTTAATACCAGTTCAGCAAATATGAGTTCAATTCAATCAGCCAGCAAAATCAGAGGATCAAAACTCTGATTGTCAGAGCACATGAATTTGACCTTAAATTAAACAATTTGACTTAGAACTGACTACTTACCAAATTTTTATCTATGTTTGTGCAAACAACACTATAAAATGTCAAATCCTAAATCATTACAATATTCACAAAGCATTTAAACACATAATCATACAGTTTACACAATAGCTCAAGCGTCAATCATAAGCCTAGATTAGATGGACCCACATTGTTGCAAGCATTGTTTACTGTTTTGGTCATTAGCATTCATATTTGAGCTAAAAAGGAAATCGTTAATGACTGATATGGATCAAATCTTAAGCTAGACAGTGCATATCAGTTAAAAGTTAGTAAAAATCTAAACAGACACTGCAACATTTACCCAAATCTTTGTCAGAACAAGAGACAGCTGTTATGGAAATAATCAATTTCTGGTGTGTAGAAAAGGTTTAATGATGTACCTTGGTGGAGCGGAACAAGAGCATCTATCTGACCAAAGATCTGCACAAGTTCCACGTCACTCAGCAGACCAAGTTTCTTCATGGAATCACGATACGTCTAAAAACACAGTACAGGAGTTGCCAAATATTTATACTCTGCTAAGAATCTTCTACAAATGCCATTCATGGCAATCACAGTAAAATGCTTGGCTTCACTGAAAAATTTTCACAATCCAACATGACCATCTGCAAAGCAGCTAGAAATGTATTAGGGGTCTTTGTTCTGGCCCTGCAAAGAAAGTTTTGAACCATTTGTAGTTCATGCAGATTTCCCTTATTGAGATAAATGAGAGTACTTAGTCAAGTCTGCTGGAAATCAAAGCCAGTGAGATTAATGCAGCTGAAGGCAAAATTTTACAAATACCTACCGGTAGTATGTAAAATTAAGTTGATCTGCATAATGCTCAAAAATGGTTAGAAAATGACATGATATAGAACTTACAGTTTTCACCATTTGGAGATCCTCAATGAGATCAGCCTCACTCTTGTAGAGTTCAAATATCGCCTATTCAAAATTAAACACTCATCTCAATAAATTGATGAACATTTAAGTAAATTAAAAGTTCTAACCTTCAATAGCCACTACTTAATAACCAACCAGGTGTATCTCCATTAAGCCACCTGCAACTACAACACTGTGCATCATCAACAGTATGTTGCTTTATAAGAAAGGTCTGAACAAGAAACTTCTTTCTACGCAACCTTCTTCGTCTTTAATAAGCTCCATTCACAACTTTATTTTTGATTTTTGATTTTTTCTTTCTTGAAATTCTTTTTGTTTGTTTACTATACTCTACAGCAGTGGCTTTCAACCCTTTAGTAGTGACAAAACCTTACACAAAGGACTTATTTTCTCATGGAACCCAGTGTGTTTCATCTGTCTAATTTTTCAAGAAATAAATGTAATAGCAACTTGTAATGTTGCGATAATATTAGTTGTTAGAATTTTAAACTCTGAATATCAGTTATTTGCAAGTTTTTGTTGTAAGCTATTATTTACATTACCAATACATACTTTAGTATGCATTGGTAATGTAAATTGGCACTCTAGATCAGGGGTCTCCAAAGTTTTCCAGCGGAGGGCCACATTGCTGACTTTCTAAAGCTCCGCGGGCCAAAACTCCGAAAAAAAACCGCGAATGAATAATTGTTAACAGACTATTTATTCCTGAGGTCTGATGCAGTGCAGAATTTCAATGCAGATATCAATAACAATTAAGATGGTTTTTCGTTAGTCCTGATTAGTGTGAGAAGCATGAAATTGATGCATTTCTGAAATAATTCTATCCAACTGCGGTTCAAAGTGAGTGGTTCCAATCATAAGTAAGGCATTCAAATGTTCATCAGACAATTGCGATCTCTAGCAGGATTTCGTGTAGGCCCTACTTCATCTTGGAAAAAGTCTTCTCACACAAATACGCAGTGCCGAAAACTGAAATGAATTCACGAGCAAAGTTTCTTAAATGAACATATTGGTCAGATGGAAGGCATTTGTAGAATTCAATCAAATTTCCTTCCTTAAATTTGTCCCTCAGGATGTCATTGGATTGCACGAAATTGGCGATGATTGAGTCCATGAGATCGATATAGTTAACAGTGGAAACAACAGGCTCAATGACAGATGACAGGTCCAGATGTTTTCCACACAGTGCTTATCAAAGGTTTCAAACCACCAGAATTCTCAAATGACGTCACGAAATAGTAAAATACGCACAGTTCCTATTTCTACAAGCAGCGACATGGATTTTGACAATATGCATGTCAGAGTACAGCGACGTTGAAATTATCAATTTTCCCAATTTATTTTGTTTTTTCAAGGAGAGTTCCGCGGGCCAGAATAGAGACCTTAGCGGGCCGGATGTGGCCCGCGGGCCGTACTTTGGAGACCCCTGCTCTAGATAGTGTACGGCACAGAAACAATGTTAGTGAATAACAGCATTTTTATTGAACTGTGGCGGAACCCAGAACCGGCGCCTGCAGAGCCTAAGGGTTCTGCAGAACCCTGGTTGAAAATCACTGCTCCATGGTCTGTTTTTTCTTTTATATTATGTTAAAACATGATAATGCCTGAATTCATAATTATTGTTACACAGAGAGGATGCATTTACATCAAGAAATTTAACTGATCTACCTCCTGTCTCTCAATCTGATGTTTGTTGAATCTCACAACCTCGGAGTTGTCAATTGTTTCATGCCAATAAGTGCTGAGCCGACGCCTTGGCGAAGTCAAATTTGAAGTCGCTGAAGGCTGTCTGTATGGTGTTGCAGGATGATATTTTCCGGTTGTCTGGGGTGACTTTAGATTGTGTATACTGAACGATTTCTGACATAAAAATACTTCTACAGTATATTTTACAAATAGCTGAATTTTATTTTACCTTCAACATGCAAAGCTACAAAACTTAGCACACCTTCAGCAGAACTACACCCAAATGTAGAGGACATATTTCGAATGCCTCCTGCAAACACTTCACATGAAAGAGATGCTGTGTTGTCAGCTAAACTCAAGTTCTGTAATAACCACTTTAGTAGCAATAATAATAATAATCATAATAACATAATAATGTAGTAATAACAATTACAACAATACAGAAAAATTAGTGTTTCTAAATCCCATGGAGTCAGTGCTAATCTGGGTAAAAAATAATAATACAAATACAAGTAATACTAAATTAGTAATTATGATCTGCCGGTTAAAAGTTTGCACTAACGTCTAGAGACCGGTGAAAACAGCAAGGAATCATACAAAGCCCACTAATCACCGTTCTTTAACATCTGTAAACTTATGCTAATTTCATGCCTCAGAAATTTTGTGACCGAATGCTCTGATTCGCAAATGACCGACCGGGCTGTACCGCAACTAAATGCTCGAATGCATGGGTAATGCATACTTCAAACAAGATGTTGGAAGAATACAGAAGATCAACATACACAACAAAAGTAATGCAGTTTAATAATCTTAAAGACAAATGGGTGCTGAAGACAGCTGGAATGGAAAAGAGTCTGCATGGATTGATCAAATAGGAGAAGCTTTCACATTTACAGCAAGTGCAGCATATGGGTGGAGACTGTCCAGAGAAGGAGATTATACAAGGCAAAGATCCTGGATCAAGATCTCAAGGAAGCCCTAAAATGGCATGGACTAATAAAATAAAGTCCAGGACTGGATAATCATTTGATCAGTTATTGAGGGAGATAACAGACAAGCAGATGGAGCAACTGTCCATGGTGTGGCCAATGTTAGCTAGGAGAGCTGAAAACAAAAACACTTAAATGGAAGATGAGCAAAAATACTGCTGGACTGGATGACGGACCAGACTGGACAGAATAGAGATAAATGGCATCAATGCATTCTTTTAAGTAATTGAAAAAGCGGATAAAAACCAACATGCCAAGTATGAAATGAAGTCAGCATTACCTGCAGGACATCACCAACTTTCTTTACTGTACGCATGGGAGACATAAGATTTGACGTACTCAGACGTGACAGTGCCGACTTCTTTTTGCAAGGCTCCTATGAATTACAGGCCAAGTGATAATTGTGAATCAATCAAATCAATGCACTAAACAAAACAGCAAGATACACCTTAACAACCTGTTCTGTTAGAAATTTTTAAATTAGAAGTCTGTTAGCAAATGCTAAAGCTGTATCTAATCCTATCTAAGAATGTCCATAGAGCCATTATAGTAATGCACAATGCAACAATCAATGGTTGCTTCAAGTGAAATCACAGTTAGTCATAATCCATTAGGGAAGCTAAGTTGAAATTCAGTAAGTCACACCAGCAGTCAGTCTATGGAGGTTAAGCAACTATCAGATTAGCATAAGTCGAGAAAAGCTCAATGCGCTGAGTTTTCTTCTAGAGATAACTCGTGCATATAACTAAAGATAGCCCTTAGAACTAGACAGCCCAGCAAACCAGCCTGTTGAAGAGGCGTATATACCCGAAAGGTCAGTATACCGGCTTAACTGTCTACCATCTACATCCTGAGCCAGCATAATAGCCATTGTTCTATTGACGTTCACAAAATCTGATTCTGCAGAGATTCCCCGATCTAAAGTCAATGTCTTGCCTAGCTTTGGTGAAAGCGTACAATACCTACATGAGAAGCACTGACAAGAATGATCAAATGATTAAACTGCACTAATGTAGATGCCATTACAAGTGGCCTAGACGGCTCATGGTGACATTCCTTGTTTGGTGTACATACAGTTCCTATGTAATAGACGACTATTACAATCCACAACCATTCTGGCAAGCGACTTCATACATTCTGGAAGTTTTTTAAACATCGCAAGTCTGATGCAACCTCCTGAATCAACCCAACATCCCACTACACATGCCTGAAAGACACTGAATGCCGCTTTCAACAACACACGTGTGCCGAATCGCTGGGGAGCTCGAGGTTCTAAGGGTTAGGATCCTAGCTGTGACCACATTGCACCTGAATTCACATTATATAGATGTGTATTATAGCAAAAGTCCAGTGCATTATCAATTTGTTAGTGTTTTACATTCTTTGTGTCTTTTTGAGGTACTACTAGGTACCATATTATTGCTAAATTATATGTGCAAGATCAGTAAATCCTAATTATGAGGTAAGAAGCAACTGCAAGTGATGGATACACTCGAGGTCTCTACATAGTAACTGTCTCAAGCTATGTTCAAACCCGCACTCCCCACTTCACAAATTAAGCGCTGTAACCAAACAACTAACGTACCTCAAACTAGCCGAAACATACATACATTCTGCTGCCGCCAGAATCTCTTGGCAGACATGTTAGCTGCTTACATGCTGCTGCCACCAGAATGTAAGCAGCTAGCATATCTGCCTTAGAGATACATTTCCTACAAACCTACTCTATAAATCTGATACAGTCCTTCCGAGAGATTTTTAACTCCATTATACACATGTTTAGTAAGTTGCAATAAATATCTAGTAATGAGGAATAAAACCATTTTCTTACTTCCAAGTTCAAGTCGGTTCGAGATGAAGAACAATCCTCATCTTCAGTGACTCTATAGCGTTTTCTTTTCGGCTAGTTGAGACAAAAAAAACAATTAACACAAACTTACAAATTGCTCAAAGAAAGAATTTCGATAGGGCCTCAAATAAAAGTCAACTAATGCCAATTCAAGTAAAACCAAATTTGATCCAAATGGTCAAACTCCACTACTAGTGATCTTCAGCGAAAAAACAATATTAGCAGGTAAAAGCTTTCTTGTTGTGGTCAGTCATACATGGATGCATACACGTGCCAAGGGTTATTTAATTTTATAATAAATATTCTACAGTTACCAGAGAAATCCATAACAAACCCGTAAATCAAAGTGCGGACTTTTGAAGAAGTCATCAAGTTTCTGCTTTGACGTTCTGAATGAAGTTCTGAATGATGACTTACTAGTAGACCTGTTTGATAAATAAAGCAGAATTAAACTAAACAGTGAACAACATTTAACTGTTTTTAAAACTTTTATAAAGTCAACTGGACCAGAGCTGGTACAAGTATAACAGCATTTTGGTCTATTCCTGTAGCAGAGCCTGTGCAACAAAAGATGTTGAGTGCACCAAGGATATTCAGGTAAGCCTGGAAAAGTTCAAACAGTAATCACTTCCTTAGTCATGGGAATACCTGGAAAACCAGGGCATAAGTGGCAATGAACACACAGCTTCTGAAAGTGACTGAACAGATGTCCAGTGAACATTTTCTGAATGGATCATATCGTGATTTTTTATTTTACTTACCTAAATAATTTCCATCTAGAACTGCAATTGATGCAAATAACCCACAGGCACCACTGGTGAAGAAATAGAGCAGGCACCCACCCTATCATTCAAAACAATGCGACGCAAATACATGACTACAGCTACCTAAAAGCACAACACCTGTTAAAACTCCTCAACTTGCCTTAGTATACATTTACCAACCATGACAGGATATCTAGGTATTCCATACCCGGTTGAGTGGTAGTGGTACCAGCCTCACATCAGCGTGTTATTTAAGTCCCCAAAAACCGACTCCCTGAAACTTATTAAATAGCAAATAAACCCAATTCCTGAAAACATTTCTATGCCAAGCATTGGAAATCCTGAAAACTAGCATCCATTACCTGTCAGCCCTCTCCTGAATAGCATCTTTGGAAAATATTCAGAAATCCCACAAGTCAAAATTTGCAACAATAATTTCGTTTTCGTTAAGAAATTAGACTTTAGGGATCCTGCTTAAATTCAATTTAAGGACGTTGGGTTTCTCGGATTCGCTACACAACCACATCACTAATGCTAAACTTCCTGTTACCATCTTTTGGTTACATCAGCTGTATACGTTCTACGTGTAGAATTATCTTAAAAGGTAAACATAGCTCATGAAATGTAAAATTTAGCAATTTCTTGTCACCAAATACAAGCTGCATCTGGGAAATAACCACTTGCTTCGTCAGTGCTTAATCAATTAACACTTGGAATGTTAAATTTGATGCATAGCCAATCCCAAAAACCCTAATCCCTCAAACTGAATTTCCACCGGATTCCTGAAATCAATTTTCAAATGAAAATAAATTGTTGGCCCCAACTTAACTTATCAGTATATTTTCCGAATATAATAATCAGGAGATTGAAAGGCAAGTCCGTTCTAGTTTCGGGATTTCGAACGCTTCGTAGACACTTTTTTCTGGAATTGGGCCAATTTTCTATTTCATCACATTCACAGAATCGGGTTTCGGCGATTCGTGTAGACCCCGTTAAATGCGGCATTAAATTAGTGGAGTTTAAAAAACACTTAATGGGTAACTGATGTCCGATGGTTAAACGATCTCATTCCTAAGAGGTTTTAAATACCTGATTATGATACTATTACATGATATGATCCGAACAGACAAAGCGCTCCAACTTTGCAAAAACATTTATAAGCCAGTGTATGTAATAACGCATACCGCATTTGCTATTACCTCTTAAGTCCAACTTCAACAGTTTCCTGACCCTCCACATTAGCAACGTTATCAGACATATTAGTGGAGTGGTTAGTGAAAGTGAAGAACTATCGTTCCGATTACTTAAACCAATAATAAGTTAAATATCAAATATCATAACTCTCATTTTAAAAAATGGCGCCCCTTATAGGCTAAGGGCGATGCTGCCACGTGACATACACTGACCAATAAATGTAAAACTTAGCTAATCTATATTTAGACTGAGTATTTAGTTTTGAATGATCTGTATTGAGCCAGAATAATTCTTAATCAGCGATGTTGTTGTTTTTAATTAATAATTTCTATAGTGCCGGCTAATATTGCACACAACGTCAACTGATGGCGCACGAAAGCTAAGCCACAGTCAGGAAAGAACTTACTCCAATTTCCATTTCACGCTGGAGAATTTTGCAATAAATTACTGTGGTAAGCTTATTGTTTTTGGAATGGATCATACAATTTAACGTAATGTTTAAGTTTTCTGTTATATGGTTTTCTTCCAAAAGACATAGGCTAATTCCAGCTCACAGATCACGCCATGTGTACGTTGCATCGCACACATGCTGCTTTAACCGATAAAATCCTCAAGAACTGTTGCCAAAAATACCTCATTACATCTCATTAATTATAGGCCTACCCGAGGGCTATGACTTTTTAGTTGCAGGATCTAGGTTCGAGCTCACGCTAAAGGTCACCTAATTGCGCGACAGATAATTTCTCGATCATGCGCTGACTATTTTGTGAAATTCGTTCCTTTGTTAGTATTGGCCCTTCATTGTGGAATCAGATTCGTCCTTCGGTCCGGGCTGCAGTGCTATCTGGTGGTCGATTCTGCCACAGCTTTCCTTTGTCTTAAAACTTGCCTTTATTCTCGAGGACTTTCGCACTGGGAGCCCTCTGATTGGTGGGCACTGGGTAGAGGCGCTTTATAAGTTTTCAAATACAATACAATACAGTTCCGAGTTTAATTCTACTTACTTATGAAATCTGCAGCTGTTACAGCAGAGAACCAGTCTTGTAGATAATCTATGCTGCCTTCTTCTTTGGTTTTCTTCTTTGGTTCTCTGCCCTCAGGCAGGTTCATAGAAGCATTTCCGAAACATAAACATGAATCACGTGACATTGTTTACGTAAGTCAAAACGGCGTATTTGCAGTAACGGGGTCGGTTGGTATCGCTAAATGCAGACGCGTATACACTGACTATAGATGCCAAGAGATCACTTTCATATTTACCGTTTAACGATTAAAATATAACTAAAACTAGAAGCGGGATCAACGATTAAAATGTAAAATAAATTAGAAGCAGGATCAACGATTAAAATGTAACTAACAGTAGAAGCGGGATCAACGATGAAAATGTTAAATTAATTAGAAGTGTAGCATAAGAGATAACGGTTGAGAAATTGACTCCGACTTATACTCTAAGCGGCCATTTTCCTGCGATCAATTACAGCACTGCCAAAGATACTAAATATTTCCCGCTAAAACCGACCCCGTTACTGCAACTACGCCGTCAAAACAATATCAAAATGCCGTCGACTTGTTGTGTGAAAGACTGTACGAAAGGACATACAAACGTTGAAAAAAATCAAATTTTATCGGTTTCCTCTTGGACGAAATCGAGAGGAGAAGCTGAATAAATGGTGTAAGCTTACAGCAGTAAATTGCAAGGAATGGCGACCGAATCAGGGCCGTTTTAAGGTCGTCGTAGGCCCTTCGGCACTCTTGCATTCGTAGACCCCAACTGAACTGCCAACTCTTCATTAAAGCTTATCTCATTTTCAGACTTTCGTAGGCCCCCTGAAAGTTTCGTAGGCCCTAAGCACGGTGCCTACTGTGCCTAGTTCCCTAGTGGATAAAACGGCCCTGGACCGAATGAAGGCACCGGATTGCCATGCATTACAGCATTTCTGTGGTTGGTAAGTCTGTGCTAAGCAACCCTGAAAACATCTAAAATTCTTACTTCAAAAGACACTATGTTATTAATCATGATGAAATTAAAGCTCTACTTGAATCATCAGGACCTAGCAAGGCGATTTGGAATTTCTTCGGCGAAAGTTTCAAGGATTATAAACGTTGCTCCTGCTGTCAAGTGTCTTATTAGATGGCCTGACAAGACATAAGTTCTTTGTACCATGCCAATGAAATTTCAGCATTTGTATCCGAACTGTCGAGTGATTATAGACTGTACAGAAATCTTTCTTGAAGGAGCAGAAGCTCTAACTGCCTGAGCTATGTTTTATTCCAACTATAGACGTCACCCCACAATTATAATTTTAATTGGAATAACACCTTCTGTGTGCAGTTTCTTTCGTTTACAAATGTTGGGGTGGTAGAGTTTCAAAGTGATCACTTTAACGCCGTTCAGGATTGCTTGATTTCTTGGAATCTGGTGATGCAGTCATGGCTGACCAAGATTCCTCACTGATGAAGGGGCCAAAAGCAACTGCCGGTTATATCCATAAAAGATTCACGACAACAAAGCTCTCTCTCGATCCATATCGAGCCACTAAATGAACGATTGAAGAGTTTATATATTCTCAGTACGAAAATGCCATTAGTTATTGTTCCATGCGTAGATTCTGTATTGACTGTATGTGCTGCAATATAGAACAGAATAGAATATTCTTTATTGGAACCAATTGCAAACCGCATTTAGGTGTACAGCAACGTAAACATGTTTATACAGATAATATACTAATAATATGTTAATATTAGCTACTAATATTTGTCTCAATTACCCCCAATTTATATGCAGTGGCGGCACTACCATAGGTCACGGTACGTCATTTGACCTGGCTATTTTACTCTTGACCTGCCTTATGACCTGCCTATTTTACTCTTGACCTTTAAAGATTAGTAAAGTAACTAAAGTTTAACGTTTTAATTGCTGAATTGTTTCAAATTTCAATATGCTACAACATGGCTATAAGTGTTCAATAATAATTTTCTTCGTTCATATATTTAAGTTATGCTGCTTATGTTGAGTTTGTGCTGCTTGATGCGTCAAACTCAAACATTAATTTCTTCGACCTGCTGAATAACTCCCATGACCCTGACGTGACCTGCTGAAATCATATAGCTGGCGCTGCCATTGGCAATATGCAACATGTATCCTCAACTAATTAAGAAAAGTACTTAGAATGAGGATTGTCTGGATAAATAATAAACATTGTAGACTTCTTTACCTGTCAGCATTAGTTCTGAGAATTTGCATAACCTATACAACATTAAAACCTTTAGAAGTTGAATTTTATAGTTGTTTAATAGTGCAAGAGTTTATTTTTGATGTCTATCTACGGTACATATGCCTGTCACAAGAATGTTACTGGTTCTGTTCACTTAAGTACAGTTAATTACTATCATTTCTTTCAATGTTCACAATGAACAGCTCCATTCAGGTTTAGGCAAACTCAAGCTTCATGTGTGACACTCTGTGACAGGATGATCTTTGCTTTCAAAAAGCAGCAACCGGATGAATCACGTATTTCATGGAAAAAACTGTTTGCACATGGCGTGACTTGAAAAAATTATAGCCATCCAATGAGTTGAAAGCTGCCAAATGTTCATGAGTGTATATTCCTAAAACAAACAAACAAAAGATTTGTAAAAACTGAAATCATCATTAATAAGCAACTGATAAAAACTACAAGAACATCAATTTCTATTTATAAAACTGTCAACAAAAACCGAAATCATCATTACTAGATAACTGATAAAAACTACAAGAACATCAATTTCTATTTATAAAACTGTCAAACATTCAATGCAATGTGTTTCTAACAGATTATTTTTAGTTTTTATATACACACATCTGTTGGTCAAACAAATCAGCATAGTGTTAATGGGACACAAATTGAGCTAAGGAACTGAAAAGTATTAATCCAAAATATCGAAAACTAGGCACAGTTCATTGACATAGATTGTTGTTGCCACAGAAGGGTTATTTTTGTTTTTGCTTGTTAGTTCTGAACACCTTTTCTGACCGGCTCAGGTCCCTGCCATGTATGTATAATACTATACATCTCGTGTTAGACATGGCCCGTGCAGTCTAAACTTACCGTACTAAACACTGCACTGAGATGAAATTACTGACTATGTATTTTTTTACTTTTTCAATGTATATATATATATATATATCTGAAAATTGAACACGTCTCCGTATTGTAAATCTGGCCAACATGATGGGTCATTAGTCAAGCGACTGTAGGCCTATACGGATCCAGCAAAACACTACGCTGATTCGGTACAAGAACTTCTAATTTCTTAAAATAAAATTGCCTGGCCTCTTCCGGCAGACTGTCCACATACTTCACAGTTCATTTAGAGATTAAAAAAATTAATAAAGCATTATTAATCGTCAAAATGTTAATGTTTTTATTGCGTTGTTTACAATGTTATTTCCTGCAGCAGCTGACTTTTTGACTTACATAGAATGTTGCACGCAGATATCACGTGACTCTGAAATGCCCTATAGGCCTATGTCCAACGGAGCCATTCCTCACGATGTTGAGCTTCCGCCTTAATCTGTCTGTAGCGTCCCTCTTTATCATCCAGTCCAGGAACATCGTTCTCGGCCTTCCTCATGTCATTTCCCTCGCCATTCAACCCTCAATGATATTTCCCAGCAGAGAATCCCCTCTCATTATATGACCAATGATCTATAGGCCTACGTCTTGTTCATGATGTAAGAACATCATGGTCTTGTTCTGTAAAAGGCCAAGGACCTTTTACAAAGGACGGGAACTCCTTATATAACGTCGTGTACCTAGTTTTTGAGCGATAATCGGGGTCAGGAAAATTTCGCATCTTATTTACTTTAAAAATACATTAAGTTAACCAGTGGCGGCGATCTTGTCTCAGAGGTGGGGGGGGGGGACAAAGTCGGCCACGATCTCGTCGACGACCGGTTTTGGAAAATCTTGTCCCAACAAAAAATTTTTCTGCCACTTCATCTCCGAAAATTTTCGCTTTCATCTCCGAAAAAAGTTGATGACTTTTTTTAGTCCTTCACCTCTTTTTACAACTTTTTCTTACACTATCCTATTTTTCCCCACTTCTTCACTTTTTACTTTTTTCCCCACTTTCATTTTCACCAATTCATCTCCACAAATATCGATTTCTTCTCGAAAAAAGCTGATGACTTTTTTTTTAGTCATTCGCCACGTGTTACTACTTTTCCCGTCTCACAACAATAACCCTTTTCTTTTTTATGATTTCTTCGTCAAGAAAATTCCTTCTTCTTTCTCATAATTTTGGGGGGACACTTCTGCTCAAAAAATTTATTTTTACCTCGTCTGCTCAAAAACGCTGCGAAAACCCTCACGCGCAATCACATTTCTCCGCCTTTTTTCGTGTTTCTTCAAAATGTGGGGGGGGGCGGGGAACAAATGCATGGAGTGTGCCCCCCACTCTTAAAGGTGGGGGCATGTCCCCCGACGGGGGGGACATGCCTCCCACCGTCGGGGGGACATGATCGCCCCTAGATCGCCGCCCATGAAGTTAACTATATTTATGTAAGCAAATCGACGAAAACTTATGTTTGCGAAGTAAAAATTGTCTTTGGAAATTTAAAACACAATATTAATTGTTAAAAACAAAATTTAAAGTGGGCGACATCTGTGGGTGAGTTAAAACGGGTGTAGGCTACACATTATTGTCGTGAGTAACTATAATCCTCTAATATAGAATCCTTTAGGCCAGGGCTGTCCAACCTACGGCCCGCGGGCCACAATCCGGCCCGCCGAATGATCCCATCCGGCCCGCCACGCCTTTCTAAATATTCAATTTTTTATTTCAGAAGTCTCTAAACCCCATGCTTAATGTAAACTTTTTGTAAAGTATAAAAATCTGTATTGAAAAATACGACTTTTGCGTGCTAACATTCAGCCACAGCGTAGTCTAGAAATTTCCCATAAGTCTTTACTTCACATAACATGAAGTTCTCCTTATTATAATAGCTCTTGGGGGAGTCATGGGTATTGACGTTCCGATGATAATAAAATGGCAGCGTCTACAAGTGCAAGCAAAAAACGAAAAATTGATTCTGAATGCAGAGTTTTTAAGAATTCGTGGACCGAGGAATTTTTCGTTGTTGATCAGCTGGGAAGTATTATATGTCTTATTTGTCAGGACACTATAGCAGTCAATAAGGAATATAATATTAAGCGACATTATTCCTCAAAGCATGCTGCTAAGTATGACTGTTTGACTGGCCAAATTCGAAGCGACAGAGTCAGCTCTTTGAAACAAAGTCTAACGGGACAACAGAAGTTTTTTAAAGTTGCAAGTAGTACTTCGGAATCAGCGACAAAAGTGAGCTTTTTGATAGCTGAAGCTATAGCAAAGAGGGGGAAACCGTTTTCCGATGGGGAATTTGTAAAAGACTGCCTGCGGATATTTATTAACGCGACCGCTCCAGATAAAATGTCTACGGTTGAAAATACTTGTCTGTCACATCAAACTATAGCGAGACGGGTTGATGACTTAGCTTCCAACATTCAAGAAAATCTTGTTAAGAGACTTGACGAGTGCCAATTTTACAGTTTGGCACTGGATGAGAGCACAGATTTAAGTGATACCGCTCAACTAGCTATATTTGTTAGAGGCGTGACAAAGCGTTTCGTCGTTGTTGAGGAACTTCTTGACCTCTGCCCGATGAAGGGCACAACAACGGGAAAGGATGTTTTTGATGAAGTTAAACGTGTCTTGGCCAAATTCGGTCTCCCTGAGGATAAGCTTTGTGGGTTAACTACAGATGGAGCTCCTTCGATGACTGGAAAATACAATGGATTTATAGCGCTAATGCTGAAATCAGTTACTCATGACATAATTTCACATCACTGTATTCTTCATCAAGAGCAGCTGTGTGCTAAAGTTTTAGACATGAAAGATGTTATGGAGAAAGTTGTCTCAACAGTTAACTTCATCAGATCTCGAGGTCTCAATCATCGGCAGTTTCAAGCGTTTCTTCAGGAAGTTGCATCAGATCTTTCTGACATGATTTATTTCAGCCAGGTTCGCTGGTTGAGCAGGGCAGCCACGTTAAGCAGGTTCTGGTCACTGCGGGAGGAAATTAAAACTTTTCTTTCAAGCAAAGGAAAAGAGATAGACTTCTTGAATGACAATGTATGGTTGAATGATTTGGCATTTTTGGTGGATATTACTAAATTGCTGGCTGATTTGAATGTCAAACTTCAGGGAAAAGATCAGTTGGCCAACAAAATGTATGAGCAAGTCTTGGCATTTTCTCAAAAATTACAGCTTCTTCAAAAACAAATGAGCTTGAAAGAAGTGGTGCATTTTCCAACATTGTTAACCAGGCCTACACAAACAGTGAATCATGCCAAGTATTCAGAAGTACTTGCCCGCCTTTTAGATGAATTTACAAACAGGTTTAAAGATTTCCAAGCGCACTATAATGATATGAAGTTATTTGGTGAACCATTTGGAGCAGATCCTGCTAATGTTACTGAAACACTGCAGATGGAAATTATTGACATTCAAAATGACAGCCACATGAAGAGAGCTTTCAAGGAACATGACCTTCTCACATTTTATATGAACTATGTATCTCCAGAAACTTTTCCCAATTTGTCCATTCTTGCGCTTAGATATAGTGCACTCTTTGGTAGTACATACTGCTGCGAGCAGCTGTTCTCTAAAATGACCAATATTAAAACAAAATCAAGATCGGTTTTAACCGATGGACATTTAACCGGACTACTCAGAATATCTACATCAACTGTTGATGCTGATATAGACTACATGTGTAAACAAAAACAATGCCAATTATCTCACTAGCAGTGTTTAGCACGCAGCTATATGATACTGTAACTGTGTAACTGTAACTGTTGTAACAGTATTTGTATTTGTAACTAATGTATACCACTATACCAGTATACTGAGTATAGGTACTATAGGAGTATAGGGCTACCGTAGGCGAATAAGAATTCTGTGGTAGTATGCGAATATGTTGTTTTGATTCATAAATGCCAAAATGTTTACTCCGGCCCTTGGAGTCTTAGAAAAATGGTGATGTGGCCCTCCGCCTAAAAAGGTTGGACACCCCTGCTTTAGGCCTATAGATATTATAAAACCTGTGGAATCCTTGGTAAAAGGCTGGGAATCACCATTAAGGTATATAATATAAAGCTCTTGTGTGCATTATTACACTGCTTAAAGTGATTATATTATATCTCATTGGGAATCACTTATGTAGAATATAGCATTGAGCTATGAAGAAACGTTGAAGAGGCGTAAACTGACACCATTGGAGAGGAGTCCTGAGCAGATCTGAGGAGCTCAAATCGAAGCGTACAAGATTAGCCTATCACTGGAAAGGAAGCAGTCCGAAGCACAAGTGTGACAAGTAGCCTATAGCTACGTATAGTCCTACTACAGTGATATGGGAGAGGTTCTTTGAATTAGCACTAAACAAGGCAACTTGGGGGACACAGGTATAAACAATTACTTAAGAAAGCCGAAAGGAACATTAGGACAGAAATTCTTCACTGCAACAGTTATAGACTTGTGGAATGGTTTGGATGATAGTACAGACTCCTGAGTGGTCATTATCACAGCTTTTAAGAAGAAGCGATATGAACATATTGGGCTATTAGGAGTTCCAGGTTAATTTGCAGTGGTTCTAACACAGAGTATAAGCTTACACGTCTTCTAAATCACTTAAACCTCTAAACCCTTGTTATGTCATTCATTCATTCATTCATTCATTCATTCATTCATTCATTCGGGGCATTTATATAACGCCTCACTCAGAGGCGCTTAATTCCTGCCCAACACCGGCGAAATACAGCAGTTTTTCAAATGTTTGTTAGAGGTATAAATTTGCAGAGTAGGTGGTTAAAAGAATCCTCAAATCTGAAGAAGGGTTATTCTAGGTGGCCGACCCAGCCATAGACACTGTATGCCTACGACATTGCATCTTTGAAGTGCGTGAAAAGGGAACAAGAAGCTCGATCACATCGCGACGTAGAGCGATGATAGGCCTATTCGCAGTCAGTCAAAACTGAGATTAGTTTTGTGGCAGCCGAATTCCCGTAAGTAACCTGATTAGCATCACTTCAGGTAGACCTCGATCGTTATTTAGATTCGATACGCTGGGAAATACGCAGGCAATGGATTACGTCACGCATAGGCCTATAGCCCTAATGCAAGACGTGATAAAATTTTGCCGCTGCACACGGGTTCAAGCTGCCCAATGCGCCCTAGATAGAGGCCCATAGGGGCCTATAGAAAGCGCTCATACAATTTTCGCATATGGGCCCACTTTAATTTTTGTTCAATTAATGGTCGCCCGATGGACAACGTTGTGCTAATCTCAAAGAAACTCCAGGTAAATGCTTAACAGAAGGCAGAGGATTGAAACTTATAACGAAAACTGTTTACGCTGAGAAGAGCCTTAAGGCCTATGGTTACACCCCAAAGCACAACTGGAATTAGCTTGATAAACCGCAGGCTTTTGACTGGTTGCACGATACAATTATATCGTGACGATAGTGTAGTTAAAATAGGGGTCGTCCATACATTACGTAAGCAAAAAAATCATATTTTCATACTCCTCCCCTGTTGCAACTTATACATTTTGTGGACCCCCTCCCCATGCGTACGTAGAACTAAGCTTCTAACCCAATTTACAAAGTTAATTAGCTAAAGTAATCTATTATAAGACATTTATTTTACCGTAGGCTATACTAATTTTTGTTAAACATCATATTTGCTGGCAAAATTTGTTAACAGTTAGGCCTATGAAGAAATAAAATACTAACAACACTAACACTTAATTACATTAAAAAGTTTTATACTGCATAAAATTGATAAATCTATTTTGCGTACGTAAACATTTTGTCGAGACCCCTCCCCTCGCCATACGCACCCGTACGCAAAATCGCCTAATTCCAATCACCCCTCCCCTCATTGTGTACGTAATATATGGATGGCCCTTATCAACCGAGTGGCCCGGGTTTCAAATTCCCGTCAGAGAAGAGATGGATAATAACATTTTCTGTTGCACTTGCGCCTATTAGCATGGGCGGCGATCTAGGGGGTACGGGGGGACATGTCCCCCACCTTTAAGAGTGGGGGGGCACACCATACATTTGTCCCCCCACATTTTGAAGAAACACTGAAAAAAAGCGGAGAAATGTAATTGCGCGTGAGGCTTTCGCAGAGTTTCTGACCAGACGAGGTAAAAATAAAATTTTTTATCAGAAGTGTCCCCCAAATTATGAGAATTAAAGAAGAAGGAATTCGTTAAAAATTGAACAGAAGTAAAAGTTTTTAGACGAAATCATAAAAAGAAAAGGGGGTTATGAGGTTATTGTTGGGAGACGGGAAAAAGCTGTAAACGTGGTGAATGACTAAAAAAAGGTCGTCAACTTTTTTCGAGATGAAAGAGGAGAGTGTAAGAAAAAGTTGTAAAAGAGGTGAAAGACTAAAAAAAGGCGATCAACTTTTTTCGGAGATGAAAGCGAAATTTTCCGAAAACGGTCGTCGATGAGATCGTGGCCGACTTTGTACCCCCCCCCCCCACCTCTCATACAAGATCGCCGCCACTGCCTATTAGGCTACCGGACTCAGCTGCAAAATTAATACACTGAATGTAGGCTACATCGTCGGTGGGATGATCAGACGGCCAGAGAGATTGTTTCAAACTAACAGACGCAGTAAGATTACATTGAAACATGAAAGTACAATCAAGATCTTAATTAAACACACGGTTTGACAGCCATGCAAAGCGCCACCGTAGAGGGGGTTACGGGAATCGATCCGCGAACCTCATGCTCTCCTGGCCATGATCGAGTGTTACCATTAGGCCTACTCTATCCCCTCTCCGAGGCTGAGAAAAATCCACTTCATAGTTCATACCCGGATCTACCTTTCAGGCTGGATAAACGTAGCTGCTTCTTCTTATTTAATATTGGAAAGCCATTAACTTTCGAGAGTTACTCGCTGATAACTGCAAAACATGAATCATGTCACTTTATATTAGGCCTATAAGACGTAGTTCACTGTTCAATTGGTTTCTGAGTAGTAAGCACAACTCTACCCAATCATTGCCAGCGTTATTTTTAGAACTGCAGGCTGTTAGACAACCGTCCAATAAGATTTCTTATAATTTTAGCTCACACCATGGAACTTGTATAAATACATCTGTTACCCTAAGTCGTCAACAATCATATCTGAGACTAGCATTGCGAGCAACATACGGCTCTGATTGCGAGTATAACCGAGTAAAAACGCACGAAGTCATATAATTCAAAGACGTCAACTATTTGACTTCCGAAACATTTTAACAACTTTATTTGAAAGACCATGAAGAAGCAGAAGCAAAATCGTTACTCTGACGAGAGTGGGAGACCATCGGTAAGTATTATTATTGGTTTTATTATTATATCATCATCATCATCATCATCATCGTCATCGTCATCGTCATCGTCATCGTCATCATCATCAATCATCATCATCATCATCATCATCATCATCATCATCATCATCATCATCATCACAACAATTTGTCTTTTCTTAAAGACCTTTAAATTTACAGAATATAATTGCCTCTTATAGTTTAAAATTGTGGTATGTGGTGTGAAATTAGCAATCGGTTAAACGACCTGACGGGTATAGTATTGTCCTGGTTTTATGCAAAAGGGTTTTGACGTCAGGACCATGCCTTCGGTAACTTATTTAAATAGATCAACATAAAACATGAGAAAATAACTCACCATAGTACTTTACTTGTAAGATCTTACAACTGCATAGAAATTTTTTACATGGCTGTTGTTCTGCATATTTTTAGATACGCAAAAAGTTGGTAATCGTTGGGGATGGTGAATGTGGAAAGACGTGTCTGCTACTTGTATTTAGCAAAGATGAATTCCCCGAGGGCCATGTGCCAACCGTATTTGAGACATACGTTGCTGACATTGAAGTTTCTGGCAGACTGGTCGAGCTGGCTCTGTGGGACACTGCAGGTCAAGAAGACTATGATAGGCTGAGGTAATCATCCAGTATACCTTAATACACTGCTAATTCACTTCATATAAATCACAAAATTCTCAGCACCATACAGAACCTTTGTCAGGGAAACAGCTTACATACTTATTAATAACAAACTATACATCATTAAGGTTACCCATAAGAAACTCATTATGAAGAGGTGTTCTATATGTCATACATACCACTGACAGGACTTCTCAAGTAGTTTCTCTTTCCAAATTCATTCAGCATATTTTATCCGTTTTTCATCTTGATTAACATTGGAGTTTAACACTTTAACAACGAGATTGTACTAAAAGCGACTGGGAAACCAATGCAGCTCGTCATTAAAATGTTAAAACTCAAATCACTCCAAGTGCCAAATGAAGACAACTACTTTTGCCCATGGGCCACATCGTTTAGTCTGCTTCATTTGACGATGTATGATATAAAAGTTAGTGTGAAAATGGATTCAAATTATTCTTTTTCTAAAAATATATTGTGATATTATATGTACTTATATTTAGCCATTTTCTTTTACAACTTGACTGGAAGCATTTTGCATCAACCAGATTACAAAGTAGGCTTGATATCCTGAGCCAAGAACCAAGCTTCGTACATATACACCAGACAGCCTTGACTATGAAAACAGGCTTTGCCACTTAATTTATTGTTTCCACATTATATGTGAAACGTGTAACGCTGCTTGCAACTGTGTTGACAGATTAGTTCATGGCTTCAGAAACTGTCTTCTTCTCTGAACATTTGTCTGCTTTCATGAAACATCCCTTTATGAATTTGCCTCTGAATGAAAGATTTTGCAATCATTTCCCTTATTAAAAAATTGCCTCTTACCAACTTTTTTCTAGAGTTCTTCCAGAATATTACAAATAAGTTTATCTGCTTGTCAAATCCAGTCTCCAGTTGTTTCTGAACTTCCGGACTTCTGCCTGTAGGTCGTTGTCATGATTGCTTCACATTTTTTAACGCTGCATTATAGTGCCAATACATGTTATATTCTTGGGAACCATTGTTTTGTTGACAAAATAAGGCACTGCATTATCTATAAACTCTGTGAAGAAATATGAAATTCTCATATTTCTTACTATACTGTCAAAAATTTTCTTACCGTCTTAAATCAATTTTTATGAGGTTTAATATACCAGCAGCAAATGCATTGCTCACGTCCAACCAAGATAGTAGAATTGCCAGAAAGACCAGTGAGCTTATCCATTAGTAAGACAAAAAAAGTGTTCTTAGCCCTTCACTTCTTTACTGTTGGTATTTTTATAGCCGCTGTTTTATCAGTATATTCATATCTGTATGATATATTTACCATAAATGTCCCATATATTTATTTTTTTATGATACAGAGTGTCATGTTTGCAGATGATGAAATGAAATTCTGTTATTTCACTTTTAGGCCTTTGTCCTATCCTGATGCAGATGTTGTACTGATCTGCTTCAGTATCAGCAATCCCGTTAGTCTTCTCAACATCAGTGAGAAATGGCATCCGGAAGTCAATCATTTCTGTCCAAGCGTTCCCGTTATCCTTGTCGGAACAAAAAAAGACTTGCGAAACGACAATCAAATTCTGCTCGAACTCGAAAAAGACAAACAGAAACCAGTCAGATCAGAAGAGGGCCAACAAATTGCACAGTTAATAAAGTCTTATGCTTATATTGAGTGCTCAGCCAAGACTGGTGAATGCGTACGAGACGTTTTTGAAATGGCTGCTAAAGCAAGCTTTGCAAAGAAGCAACGTCATTCTTCTAGGAAATGTAAACTTCTGTAACATTAAATTAAAATGGACCGCAATTTATACCAAAACAACTAAATTTACATGTATGTAAGGCCTGTGTGGCTGCCGTTTCTACTATATGTATGTTCACTGTACAGCGCAGTGCATTTGCAGCATCACCTAAACACTTGTGGTAATTCTACTAAGGTAATCTATATTCAGACTGGCTTTCCTAATGGTAATGATTTTCTTGTTTTGACTTGTCAGAAGTTCTTGGAAAAATCAAGATTTTTTCAGAATTTCATTTCCCATGCATTTTCTTATTTATTTTGCAAGTTCTAAAAAAGTTATGTGTACATCTTGTAAAATAATATTTATTTTACATATTTCAGCCTTGATGTATTTTTAATATTTATAGTTATTCTGGAAAGTCCTTGTCTTCTGGATTTCTTTCGTTACTGTCTGAATGTATATCGACCATGCATCAAGACATAAAAAAACTAAGATCTACGAATGAACTATCACTAGCATACAGACCATGGAAAATGAAAATCACTGTAAAAGAGAGGCAGTATTTATTGTAGTTCTGAAGATCAGGATTAAAAATCTACTTCACGGAATGATTTTCATAATAAGAAAATATCTAAACGAAATTGGAAACTTTTAAACAATTTTCCATAAAATAACGTTTAAGCACAGATACGTGTATATTTTAATAATAGACCGCGAGTTTAGTTAATTAGCCTACTGAGTAATCTAGTCATTTAATATCGCGCCTTTGAGTAGGCTACATGTATTGTAGACCTACCACGCAAAAGCGCTGCTACCTGTAGGCCAGCCTAAATGATGTTTACTAAGAACATCTGAGAAACTACGTCAACAAGCAAAATTAATGCACAGATAATTAGAGGAGTCATCAGCAGCCGACGCACATCGCCCACAGTCGACAGATGGCACTATGTGCCCAGTACAGCTCCTTGAAGAAGTTGCGTTGGTAGTAGCCCAGAAAGTAGTCTTGATAGTAGCGTCACAAGCGCTTCAAGCTTGCCACTTGATATCACACCGACCAATCACGTGCTGTCTTTCTTGTGTAGCATCCGCCATACACAATGACACGGCCTATAATAGGCCTACGTCGATGATAACATTGCCCAATAGTTACTATTAATACAATGCATATCAATGGATGATAACAGCGCAGCCCACGCTTTACGCATACTTTTCTAGCGCAACAATATTAATAATAATAATAATAATAATAATAATAATAATAATAATAATAATAATAATAATAATCTTTATTTTTTTCTAACTGACAGACGCAGTAAGATTACATTGAGACATGACAGTACAATCAAGATCTTGTGGTATTCTTTTGTTCTATTAATATCAATTTTATTATTGTGATTATAATTATTAGTGTTGCTATTGTGATTATTATTATTGTTGCTAATGATGTGAATAAATTGTTGACATATGGACGGTCTACTACCAGCCTCTATTTTCTTATATAATGGGAGGACTCGATAAGCTCATCTAAGCTTTTTCCCCCAATTGAGTTGCAGTGATTGGCACTACACTATTTCTTTTTAGTTAAACTAAAACTATTTTCCAACTAAAAAAATGGTTTAACTAAAGTTGGCAACTGATTTTGGAAATCAGTTAATTAAACTAAAAAAAGTAATTAAACTTTTTCCAAATTTTTACGACAAACATTTTCACAATAACAGAGGTTAAGTGAACTGTAGGCCTAAGGCAGAGCGTCAATGACAATTTCATCTTCAAACTATGAAATGTGTAGGCTACTGTAACTAGAATACAGTTACAGGCTTACTGTAAGTAGTACATGCATTTGAAAACACAGGCCGTTATTAATGCTAAAACCATGCAGTGTTAAAATGTTTTTTTGTTGCCAGTGTTCAATGTTCATTGTGGAAAAAAAGTTGCAAAAAGCTGATTTTTTTGTTAAAATTTTTAGTTAGCAACTAAAATTTATTTAGTTAAACTACGGTTTTAACTAAACTATTTTTTTTAGTTAAACTTCATCCTTAACTAAATTTGTTTAGTTAAACTAAATCAGTTGTCAGTTGTCAGTAATTAAACACAATAACGACATCGGGTGTTACGTCACTGCCTGTATCGCGTTTAAACCTCTAACCTCGTCGATCTTGACTGAAAGGAATAGGTTATAATTACACAACAATCTGTTACACTATTGCTTCGGCATTAGCCTTAAGATAAGCCTACTAAATTGGAACTAAAACAGTAAGGTTACAGGTCTAATTATATAGGCTGGAAGCGTGGGTGTAATCGGATGTAAGGGGACTCGATGCTCATGATTATGCTCTTGGAGATTGCAAATGTCGAACATTGTGATCTAAGTCGTCTTCACACGACGGGCCTAGGTTTCGAACTCGAGTCGCATGCGGGTGCATGGGCGTACAGGAATTTTTATAGGGGTGGGGCAAAAATTTTTATGGGGGCAAAATGCAGTCTTGTTGTCAAGACCTTAAACCTCAAGACCAAGACTTTGAACCTCAAGACCAAGACCTTGAACCTCAAGGCCAAGACCAAGACCTTGATCACCAAGACCAAGACTTTGAAACTCAAGACCAAGACCAAGATCAAGACCCAAAAAATCACAATCATATCCAGACTGTTATTCCTTACTAAAAGAAGTCAAGTTTTAATGAAAACACGAGTCTTTTATTTTTTCAAGCAAAACAACTCTAAATGCAGACTGCAGATAATTCTGAATTAGTATTTGCATTTTGCAAAAGTTCTTTATGCGAAATGTTATTCCAAATGCCTGTTGCGTTTATAAAAACCAATTTGTTCAGCATTTTCTGACCAAGATATGACCTGCGGGCAGTGCTCGAAATGGACCGGAACGCACCGGAACGCCGTTCCGGTTCGTCAAATGAATTAGCGTTTCCGTTCCGGTTCGTCAAATGAATTATTGTGGAAAATACTATGAAATTAACGTGAATGCTCCCATATCTTTGACTAGCGTTCCGTTTCGTAAAATTTTCCATTTCGAGCACTGCCTGCGGGGCCTCATAAAAATTCTGCCATGTGAAAGAATAGCCTACGTTCTACAGGTGCTGAAATCACAGCAGTAATTCGTGAGTCACTTTTGAAATCGTTCCATGGTAAATAACAGGAAGTCAAAATAATTGCCCAAAACAAGAATTAAGCCTCGTTCACACCGTGTAAATACTAAAGCAATTGTATTAGTCATTATTGTATACATTTTTAAAATTCTTGCTTTTTGTTAATGACTGTTCATATTGACAAAAGTCTTGGTCTTGGAAAACCAAGACCAAGACTTTGAACTTCAAGACCAAGACCAAGACTTTGAACCTCTAGACCAAGACCAAGACCAAGACTTTTGGTCTCAAGACCAAGACTTTTAAAAACGAACTCGAGTGCACTCGAGACCAAGAACTTGGTCTCGAGGACAACAAGACTGGAACAAACAGTCACGCCCTTCCACTCGCGCACCTCGGAAGTAAGATTAGTAAGTGACGTCAGGGAAGTTCTGGAAGCTAGTACAGAACCGGTGGCACTTAGGAATCAGAGGCTGATGATTAATGAGAGACGGATAACCTATAAGTAATAGAAGATCGATTGCGACCGACACCGCTCTATAAGACTAGTGTATTTCATGAAAGAGAAGCCCCTCTGTCGATCTATCGATCTTCGGATACACAACAAGGAGCAAATACCCCTCCCGAAATAGCCTGCAGGGTGTAGAGCCCATGGTGGAGGTGGCGAACGTTACGCTTAGATGCACAGGTAAACCGAGAGTCAGACGAACTGAGTCACAGGCAGTCAGACAGGCAGACTTTCAGACACACATATTACACGATAGACTGACCGCCGTGACCGGCCCGCAGGGCAGGCGCCACAGATCTTGGCCACGGCTATACACTCTTCTTGGGAAGATCTGACTAATTGCACGCCCACTACAAAACCGGAACGAGCTTGCTAAACTTTACGCTTTTTAAGGAATCCACGATAGAATTTTTATGACGAAGTGTAGTCAAAGATCTTGGAGTGACCGTGTAGTGGTGAGCGTGTTGAATTATCAACTGAGTGTCCGGGGTTTCAAATCCGCGCTAGGGCTTAGACTAGAAAAGATGGATCATAATCTCTGTTGCAATTGCGCCTTTTAGCGAACTCAGCCATAAATTGAATGCATTGAACGTCCACCGTCAGTGGGAACACTGGGTAGATCAGACAGCGAGGACACGGATCGACTGGGTCCTTGCCCTTTTAACTACGTATGCCAAGGCTAAGAAAAGTCCCTTAACTTCACACCCGTAGGGCCGTAGCTACCTTTCAGCAGGGCCAGAGTTAGTAGTCACCCGCCTACAAGATACGCCGCCATTTTAAAAATAAGTAATAAAAATATTATTTTTAAAATGGCGGCATATTATTATTTAATTAAAAAATTGAAGGGCGGCATGCATATTATGTCGCCCCAAGATATTGCCGCCCTAAGCCCGGCCCTATATAGGACGTATACCTACCTAGTAGTAAATCCGGCCCTGCCTTTCAGTCTGGGTAAACGTAACTTCTCCTTATACGTCCTTAAGAGAAAGCCATTAACTACTCGCTGATCTTGGAAAACAAATGAATCACGTCTATTTATAGTATAAGACGTACTTCACGATTGATTTCTGATTAGTCAGCCCAACTCGAGTCAACCGTGACCAGCGTTATTTTTATAAATGCAGGCTGTTAGGAAAACGTCCAATGGGATTCCTTATAATTTTAGCTCACACTAAGGCCCTTGTATAAATACACATAGGACCGTAAGTTGTCAACAATCATCTCTGACACGTGTAGTGTGACTGAAAACCGAGAAAACATAATTCGAAGACGTCAAACTAAGTATTAGCTTCGGAAACAATTTAACAACTTCATTTGAAAGACCATGAAGAAGCACACACAAAATTCTTACACTGACGAGCGTACAACACCATCAGTAAGTATTATTATTATTATTATTATTATTATTATTATTATTATTATTATTATTATTATTATTATTATTATTATTATTATTATTATTATTAAATGATGATGATGATGATGATGATGATGATGATGATGATCATCATCATCATCATCATCACACCATGCAATCTATCTTTTCTTAAAGATCTTTAAACTTACAGAATATAATTGCCTGCTATGGTGTAAACTGTGGCATGTCGTTTGAAATTAGCAATCGGTCAAACGACCAGTCTTGTTGTCCTCGAGACCAAGGTCTTGGTCTCGAGTGCACTCGAGTTCGTTTTTAAAAGTCTTGGTCTTGGTCTTGGTCTTGAGGTTCAAGGTCTTGGTCTTGGTCTTGGTCTTGAGGTTCAAGGTCTTGGTCTTGGTCTTGGTCTTGAGGTTCAAAGTCTTGGTCTTGGTCTCGCAAGACCAAGACCAAGACCAAGACCGGCTGTTAATATGAACAGTCATTTAACAGAACTCAAGAATTCTGTATCAAGCCTGCTTGCATCATACGACCAATATCTATGGATGGATACAAGTCTTGTTGGTCAGGAAAACCCATTGGCAGCAGCAACAGTTATTCTGTATCAGACGGTATGATAAACCATGGGAAGATTTCAAAAGGACTCACTATCTGTAGGCCTACATTTACATCCAGTGCTTGAAAAGCTAATCTGTGTGTGTGTGTGTGTGTGTGTGTGTGTGTGTGTGTGTGTGTGTGTGTGTGTGTGTGTGTGTGTGTGTGTGTGTGTGTGTGTGTGTGTGTGTGTGTCCGCGACTTCAGCACCTGTAGAACGTATTTCTTCACATGGCGGAATTTTTATGAGGCCCACCATGCACGTCTTGGTCAGAAAATTCTGAGCGAATTGGTTTTTATAAAATACAAAAGGCATTTGGTATAAGAGTATGCATGAAGGACTTTTGAATACAAATTCGGATTTCTCTGCAGTTTGCATTTAAAGTTAATTTGCTTGAATAAAATAAAAGACTCATGTTTTCATTCAAATAGCGAATATTCCGACTTGACAATTTTTAGAAGTCTTGACCTGATTTAGATTTTTTGGGTCTTGGTCTTGGTCTTGAGGTTCAAGGTCTTGGTCTTGGTCTCGAGGTTCAAGGTCTTGGTCTTGGTCTCGAGGTTCAAGGTCTTGGTCTTGAGGTTCAAGGTCTTGGTCTTGGTCTTGGTCTTGAGGTTTAAGGTCTTGACAACAAGACTGCAACGACCTGATGGGTTAATATTGTCCTGGTTTTATACGCAATGGCTTTGACTTCAGGACCATGCCTTAATAATTTGGCATCTTATTTAAATAGATCAACATAAAAATGAAAAATTACCCCACCATTATGTTTTACTGGTAAGATTTTGCAACTGCTTAGACATTTTGACATCTTATGCATGGCTGTTGTTTTTCATATTTTTAGATCCACAAAAAGTTGGTAATCGTTGGGGATGGTGAATGTGGAAAGACGTGTCTGCTAACTGTAATTAGCAGAGGTGAATTCCCCGAGTTCTATAGGCCAAATGTATATGAGACGTACGTTGCTGACATTGAAGTTTTTGGCAGACTGGTTCAACTGGCCTTGTGGGACACTGCAGGTCAAGAAGATTACGATAGGCTGAGGTAATCATCCAAAGTACCTTAATACACTGCTAATTCAATTAACTGAAATCACAAAATTCTCATCACCACACAGAAGCTTTGTCAGAGAAACCAGCGTACATGCTTATTAATTGGAAACTTTACATCATTAATGTTACCAGATAGCATAAGAAATTCGTTACGAAGAGTTGTTCTATATGTTACACATTTCATTCACAGTGCTTCTCAAGCAGTTCTCTTTCCAGATTCATTACACATAAAATTTTATCTGTTTTACATCTTGATTTTCATTGGGTTTAACACTTTAACAATGACAGTGCACTAAAAGCGACTGGGAAACCAATGTAACTCATCATTAAAGTGTTAAAACTCGAATCAGCCCAAGCGCCAATGAAGACAGCTACTTTATCCCATGGGCCACATCGCATAGTCTTTTTCATTCCAAAGTGTATGAAACCAAAGTTAGTATGAAAATGGAGTGAAATTATTCTTTTCTAAAACAATATTATGTTGTACATGTACTTATATTTGGCAAATTTTCTTTAACCACATGACTAGAAGCATTTTGCATAAATCAAAACACAAATATTAGGCTTGATATCCTGAGACAAAATTAAACTCGGTGCTGCTTACAGATTTTCATCACACAGCCTTGACTACCAACATAGTCTTTGCCACTTAATTTATTGATTCCACATTATTTGTGAAATCTGTAGCCCTGCTGGCACTGTGTGGGCAGACCAGCTCATGCCTTCAGCAACTGTCTTCTTATCAGAACATTTTGCTTGCTTTATAGAAAACATCCCTTTATGAATTTGCCTCCTGTAAAGCCTACACACCCAAAACAAAGCATTTTTGCTATCATTTCCCTTATTACAAACTGCATCTTACTGACTCTTTTTTAGACTTATTCATATTAAAAGTAAGTTGATCTGCTTGTCAAACCCAGTCCCACGCTGCTTCTGAACCTTCAGACTTCTGCCTCTTGGTCCTTGTCACAATTGCTTCACATTTTTTACAATGGAGCATAGTGCCAATACACATTATACTCTTGGCGCTGGATTATCTCTTTGCTGTGCGAAGAAATATGAAATTCTCACATTTCTTACTTTACTTCCACAAATTTTCTTACCTTCTGAGCTGAATTATTTTTATGAGGTATAATATAGGCCTACTAGCATGTGAATGCATTGCTCACGTCCAATCAAGATAGCAGTATTGCCAGAAAGACCTGTGAATGTTTATTTTAGTAAGACAAAATAGTAATTAAGAAAAAGCAGCAACTTTTATTAATAATAGGACGAAAAGTAAGTATAAACTTGCATTTTCAAATATTTTATGACTTCTGAGTATCGTCACGGGCTACAAGCATTGATTTTGTTGGCCGCATATTCTTAGCCCTTCACTTCTTTACTATTTGTATTTTTATAGCCGCTGTTTTATCAGTATCTGCATATCGGTATGATATATTTTTGTTAGAAATGTCCCATGTATTTATTTTGTATTATGATACAGAGTAAGTGTCATGTTTGCAGATGATGAAATGAAATTCTGTTGTTTCACTTTTAGGCCTTTGTCCTATCCTGATGCAGATGTTGTCCTTATCTGCTTCAGTATCAGCAATCCCGTTAGTTTTCTCAACATCAGTGAGAAATGGCTTCCGGAAGTCAATCATTTCTGTCCATGCGTTCCCGTTATCCTTGTCGGAACAAAAAAGGACTTGCGAAACGACAATCAAATTCTAATCGAACTTGCAAAAGACAAACAGAAACCAGTCAGATCAGAAGAGGGCCAACAAATTGCACAGTTAATAAAGTCTTATGCTTATATTGAGTGCTCAGCCAAGACTGGTGAAGGCGTCCGAGACGTTTTTGAAATGGCTGCTAAAGCAAGCCTTGCAAGGAAGCAACGTCATTCTTCTAGGAAATGTAAACTTCTGTAACATTAAATTAAAATGGACCGCAATTTATACCACAACCACTAACGGTTTTTTTAAAACTTGCTGTGTATGGAGAGCATCTCTTAATAGGTTAATCGTAATTCTAGTCAGGATATCTAGGCCCTATTGCAGAACGGAATTCCTCGTCGCAACTAGTTTCTTGTTTTGACTTGTCAGAAGTTCTTGGAAAAATCAAGTGTTTTTCTGTGTCGTGGAGGATTTATTTTAAAACAACAAAAAGATGAAAACAATTTTTTCAGAATTTCTTTTTTCCATGCATTTTCTTATTTATTTGCAAGTTTACAAAAAGTGGTGTACATCTTGTAAAATAATTGTTGTTGTCGATATTACAGCCTTGATGTATTATTAATATTTAGTTATTTTGGATTGTCGTTGTGTCTTCTGGATTTCTTTCATTACTGTCTGAATATAGAACGACCATGCATCAAGACGTAACAAAATAAGATCTACGAATGAATTAGAATTAGCATTGCAGACCATGGAAAATGAAAATCACTGTAAAAGAGAGGCAGTATTTATTGTAGCTCTGAAGATCAGGATTATAAATCTACTTCACGGAAAGATTTTCAGGATAAAAAAATATCTAACCGAAATTGGAAACTTTTTTGAAGAATTTCCGATGAAATAATGTTTTGAGCATTAAATATTAGACCGCGAAATTAGTTAATTACTGAATAATCTAAACATTTAATATCGCGCCTTGGAGTAGGCTACATGTAGACCTACCACGCAAAGCGCTGCCACCTATGTTAGCCTGAATGATGTTTAATTGCCACTAAGAATAATTACAAACTACCGGTACGTCAACAAGCAAATGCACAGATAATTAGAAATCATCAGCTGCCGACGCACATCGTCCACAGTCGACAGATGGCACCATGTTCACAGCACCTGGTCTAAGTTGCGTTGGTAGTAGGTAACGTGACTAACGTCCACCATCCACAATAGCAACAATGCATCGACTTGCATACGTCGATGATAACAACGCAGCCCACGCTTCATGAATACTTTTCTAGCGCAACGATATAGACATCGAGTGTTACGTCACTGCGTGTATCGCGTTTGGTAAACGTACGTTTTAGCGTATTTAATTATTGGAGGAAATGTCCACGTTCGCTTTAGCGTATTTAATTAATTAGAAGCTGTATGAGCGATGAAAATAGAAATCAAACTGGAGCTGGATTAGCGATGAAAATATAAGTCAAACTGGAAGCTGGATTAGCGATGAAAATGGAGATCAAACGAGAAGCTGGATGTGCAAAGAAGGTAATCCTCCACGTTACGTGCGTTCATTATATGTACACCCTTATAGTGGATAGTTATCAGCAATTGTGATGACTGATGAAAATATAACTCAAACTAGAAGTTGGATGATTGATGAAAATATTATTGAAACTAGGAGCTGGATAAATGATGAAAATATTACATAATAAACGGAAACTAGGAGTTGGAATTGCGATGAAACTGTATCGTTTAACGCCGATAATTATCATTGCCGTGGATCAGCGATGAAAACATTTCATAGTAAAACTTGAAATAGAAGCTGGATATGCGATGAAAATGAGCTAAAACTGGAAGCTGGATGGATGAACGATTAAAATGTGTAATATTAAACTAAACTAGAAGCTGGAAGATGGATGAAATAATTAAATACGCTATTCATTTTTTCGAAATCCTGCCAATAATTAAATACGCTAAAGCGTACGTTTACCTCGCGTTTAAACCTCTACTCGTCGAACTTGGTTTAAACTAAAGGAATAGGTTACACTACATTCTGTTACACTAATGCTTCGGCAGTAGCCTACAAGCAGTGGTGGCGCGTGGATTTTTCAAAGGTGGTGCGTATCAACAGTGTGCTGCCCCTTCCCCGTAAGGCGGCAAGCCTGTCTAGTAAGTCTAGTGAAATTTTGTCTGTCTTGTGTGTGGTAGTAGTTAGTAGTAGCCTTAGCCATTAGTAGCTATACTGTAGTATAGAGCACAGTATCATATGATGCTGATCCGCTACTAGTGTCACTGTGTACTGCGCACTTAAAGTACTTTTAGCATTAGCAAATCAAATAAGAGAAGGTTTTCCAGAGAGTAGTCAAAAAGAGGTCCGAGTCCAGTTTCCAGGGGGCCAGATCAAGAGAAGAGGCAAGGCGGGTGTCGTTTAGGGCGAGAATAATTGGAAGGCGGAGGATCAGATGAGCCCAGGTAGGAGTACGTGAAAAGGTGAGACTTCAGTTTCGAGTGGAAAGCCAGATGCATGGTGATAGATGAACAAGAGAAGGAGGTAGAAGGACTGCTTGTAATGATGATGGAGGAACTGAAACACTGCGGAATTCAGGAGGATAGATGTGGTGCTGTGTTGAATATGGTTCTGTGTGAGAACTTGAGATGAGTAGTGACTGGCGGTCGAGAAAGACTGAGATAGGTCGAGGAGGATGGGGTGAAGCGGGTTTCCTGGATGGCAAAGAGATCACGGAGGTACTTGGGCTGGGAAGATTAGTAGGTTAGTGATAGGACTTTGAAGTGAATTCGCTCTAGCAATTTTAGCCAATGCAGTGATTTGAGGATGAGAGTGATATGATGATGTTTGGGCGTTCTAGTGACAGCTCTGGCAAGTGAGATTTGGATAAGTTGCAGACGCTTGATTTGGATGGATTCAAGGTTGAGGAAGAGGGAATTGGATGAACAATGGAGTTAGCAATGGTGGAGGCAGTTTTAAGGTCGAGCATGGGCCGGTTGCGTCGGAGGTCCAACATGTGCATGAAACAGGAGCATTTGAGGTTGGAGATGTGGTTAGATAAGGAGAGGTGTGCATCAAAAGTAATACCACATAATCAATATAATCAAGCGCAATCACCACACACACACACACACACACACACACACACACACACACACACACACACACACACACACACACACACACACACACACACACACACACACACACACACACACACACACACACACACACACACACACACACACAGTACACACACACACCTACACACACACACACACACACACACACACACACACACACACACACACAAACAAACAAACACACACACAGAAGCAAACACACACAGATTTATTAGATAGACCTCTGTTATTACGATCTCTGAATTAATCTTTAATGCGTGAAACTAAACTCGTACGATTCTACGAAATTGACGTAAGTTAGTTAGGCAGCCAAAACTGAACCCGTCGGCCCCATACAAGTCATGATCGAGTCTTGACGGAGGTCTCAACATGCATGCTCTTGAGGCTTTTCTGCATATGTTGATTTGTATCATGGTTGTGATATGTGCCAAAGGACATAGCAAAGGCTTATAAATTATTATTATTATTATTATTAAAATTTATTATTAATAATAATTTATAAGCCAAGACAGGTAGGCAGACAGACGGATGGACGAAGACATGCAGACAAACAGACAAATTGACGGACGGACGGAACTTGTTACACGCACACACGTTTAATACCGATTGAGCTACTGTTTGGCCAATTTAATAACAATTATGTTAGACCTACGATCGACATACTGTAGGCTACAAACTTTGTTTAATGTAAGCCTAAAACTACAGGCGATAGCATATCAAGGCAGACATGACACAAGTCTAGAGCATGGATTTCTACGGTTTAGGTATAGGTCTACTAATCACGAGGATAGAAATTAGTTAGTCTACTATAGGCCTGAATATATTAAGGTTAATAAAGCCAGTTTACAATCTACACCATGCGTGTAGTGCCCTAAATATCAAAGTTAAGAGCGCAATTTATGTGTTTAAGGTGCTTCCACGAAACATTCCATAGGCCTGCAAGTTAATTAGTAGACGCCCATGAACAATAAAATGAACATTAGGCCTATATGCTGAAAGTAGCCTAAGCCTTCCTGTCGTTGCATGTGTGCTTGTGAAAACAGAATTGGTTCCGAAGGCTGAAAACAAACACCTCTTGTTGACCAAGACATGCCGCTACTGCCAGTGCTTTCCATTTGAGGCGATCGCTCTCATTGGTATACCTCGCCTAGCCAAGGTCCACACGAGCGGTAAATAATTCCTTGCCTAGCCCAAGGCGTCGCACCGTAGGCCGTCGCTCGACGATGGAGTTTACGTTAGACTCCAACTCCAGGACGATAGACGAACCTGGAGCCAGACCATTGTTTTATTTATATGACGTTCATTACTTTAATTTACGTAGGCTACTTTTGGCAGCAGTGAATACGTTCCGTGCAGTGATGGGCAATAGTTAACTAAAAACTTGCTAACTTTTAGTTTAACTAACGTTTTTTGGTTAAGGATGAAGTTTAACTAAAACAATTTTAGTTGCTTGCTAAAAAGTTTAACTAACAAATCAGCAATTCGCAGCTATTTTCCGCAATGAACATTGAACACTGTCAGCAACTCAGCGCGACGTTTACTTACTTATTAACACTGGTGTTGCCTCTACATAGAATACAGCTTGCAGTAAGGCGCAGTTATTCTTTATAATATGTGAGCTGAGTCTGTAGCAGTTACAGATCCGTATATGGACCCACACTCACAATGTCGGCCTTGATATGATCCTCACCCCTCAGTCTCCTCACAATGTCAGATTCAATAACTGTCCTTTGTTACACACATCCAAGCCGGCTATCTGAAAAAAGCTCCATATAAGCATTTAAGACCTCGTTGATTTTGACTTACACACGACGTGTTCCATTTTTTGCTGATAGGGATAATGGATAATACAAAAACGTTTGCACTCGTGAATAGGCTGGTGCCCTGCCTTTGGCCTCCGAGTGGCGCTTTTAAAGTTCGGAGATACGATTACGAGTAGGCCTAGATAACATTGTAGACGATAAAATTGCCGTTATGGAGGCAAGCTCATCAGTGTTTCATAATCAGTTACTGGCAGGGTAACATGTCCAAAACAGTCTCCATGCGAAAAGCGAAAGTGGAGAAGAAATTGGTATCCCCTCTTTTTCGACCAAAGTTACTCCCTTTAAAGCTTATTTGTCACATGTATCTGTTTAAATAGATCTCTCTCTCTTCTCTCCATAACCGACACCGCCACTCTGCTCTTTCATTTCCATTCCTTCCTCTCGGTCTTATAAAGGATGAAATATTACACTTCTCAGGACAAAATTTCCTCCTTCTCTGGTATAGCGAAAAAGAAACTTAACTAATCGTTTATAACTACCAGGTTATTCCTGTTAAAAGTTTCAAGCCCAGAGTGCCAACATAAAAAATAGGCCTACTACTGTACTAGTATTTCTGGGACATCGGGCCGGCTGCAGAACTCCCGTAAGTAACCTGAGTAGCATTCATGGGCGCCCGCAGGATTTTTTGCAAGGGGGTCAGTCACGGCCGGGAGAGTTAGTTGCGTAATATATAAATAGCCTATGTCATTAAAACTAAACAACTCACAAAGTGGCACTGTCTTAATATTACGTATTACTATTTTTTATTCTTTTTGCAAATAAGGCAAAACAATCATTCAGAAGTGTCCGACTATGAGCATTCAGGTATATATTCATGGTAAAAGCCACAACACTTACAGACAAACAGTACTAATGCTCGTGAATGCCCTCTGCCCTATTACCATGAGCAACTTCAACATTTTTTACTACAAAAACTGCTGAAACTATGTTTTATTATCGCTCACTGAAACGAAACAGACGGTGACTGTTTGAAATGAAACTTCAAGACCAAGACCAAGACTTTGAATCTCGAGACCAAGACCAAGACCAAGACTTTGAACCTCGAGACCAAGACCAAGACTTTGAACCTCGAGACCAAGACCAAGACCAAGACTTTGAACCTCGAGACCAAGACTAAGACTTTGAACCTCAAGACCAAGACCGAGACCAAGACCCAAAAAAGCACATTCAGTCCAAGACTTCTATTCCGTACAAAAAAATTGTCAAGTCGGACTACTCGCTATTTTAATAAAAACATGAGTCTTTAACCCTCATCCTCATTCCTGGGGTCCAGGCGGACCCCATCCATGTTTGCATAGATGTAACTTTTATTCCCTAGATGGCAAAGCATTGTAATTTCATGTAATTGTCAGTCCTTCATTGATCAATAACTGCCTGCATTTATAGATCTGCAATTGATTTCACTCAGATAACATTTTAAAAATATCATATGGGGTCCAGCTGGACCCCACAAGTACAAATGTGTCAAAATAAACAAAACGGAATTATTTAGAAACCCATTTCTAGCAAGTAATCGAATAAATAAATAAAGGAACTATAGCAATGCATGCATGCATAGGGTTGCCAGGTGTCCGGTAACGAACCGGACAGTCCGGTATTTAGACAATCTGTCCCGTCAGAAATTTCAGACGTTACCGGACATGGCGGTGTCCGGTAATTTGCGGTAAATAATTATTGTTAACAATAAGTATTTACATCATTCTCGGAGGACCTGGACATAATAAAATTTATGATGTCCAGGTCCTCCGAGAATGATGTATTTAATATCTATCGTAATTCGTAACAATTACATTTAGGTCTACAAGTATTTATTAAATTTTATTTGAAATTTACGATGACAAAATTACGAACTGTACTGTATAGTATACAGTGCGGAAGCGTTCGTTTATTATGATTTACGAGTTAACTCATCATAATTGTAATTGTAACCGAACAATTATATATTGCCATTCAGATCAGCGGCGCTCTCAACCCTCATCAGTGCCAGCACCGGCAAAAAGAAAAGTTTTCAAGCGTCCACGGAACTGA